>JAVJGJ010000030.1:26369691-26390710 GCA_035590215.1 Microhierax caerulescens
CACATGTTGCCCAGAGCAGCTGTGGATGCCCCATCCCTGGCAGTGTCCAACACCAGGCTGGATGGGGCTTGGAGCAACCTGGTCTGGTGGGTGGTGTCCCTGCCCGTGGCAGGGGGGCTGCAACTAGGGAATCTTTCAGGTCCCTTTCAACCCAAAACCATTCTATAATTCTATGTCTAGATGGAACTTGCCAGCAGACGTGGTCCCACACTTCCTTTATGCTCCAAACTGCCTAGAAATGAGCCAGCTCCAAAACAAATGCTGGCTGTGAGTATACGGCTGGGTGTACCATGCTGAAAGCCATCACACATTGTCTCAAGCTCACAGTGGAATGAATATGCCTACACAATGTCTGTTCAGGATGAATGCAAGCAGTAGAGCCAGCATCTGTTGAGCAGAGAGACAAAGCGTGTTTGCCTGCATCTAGATATACACCAGCGAAGCCAAATATCTGAGTGAAAATTTTAAAACATTAAATTCTCTCAGGACCCAAACTGTTTCTCTTAAATGAACAGCATCCAATTAAACCAGTTGGATTTGTTCCTTAAGTATCAGAGATAGCTGCATTTGGAAATCGGGTAATTAAGGACAGAAAAAGATACACCAAATACACCGGATAGGGGATGTCTGTGGACCATCATCTTTTAACTAGACTGATAGCCCACTGACTGCAAAATCTATGCCTGTCCATCACAGGGTTCAAACTGTCCTCTGAGCCTATCCCTGTCAATTCACATAACTCCTGGTAATGGTCTCTTGGCAGCTTCACCCTGGAAACTAATAAGCAAGCAAATCACAGAGTCTTGGACTTATTTCAGAAATACAAGTACCTGATCTGATTCAATAATGCATGACACTAACAGTTCTTCTTGCAGATGTGATTATTCTGGTAATTATGTATTGTGGAGACCACAATCTGGCGTATGACCTCATCACTATCTGCAGCTGCAAAGCACTACTGGATTCAAAGATTAGGCTACAAGTGGCCTCAATTCAAATATGTCCACTATTCTGAAACTCTCCGTCCTAAACCCCCATAAGACCAGACGGTGACCTGCTGTCTGAGCCAAATTGTCACCTAGTCTAAGTAAGCAGGAAAAACATAAATTTCCAAATTGCATTTTTTTTAAAAAATCATTTTTTCTATCCACAGCACTGAGACTTAAAATAGTTCCAAATCTACTAGTCCCAGCAGACTGGCATGTTTTATTAGGAACTGCTGTTTGTGTAAGAATAATGCTATCCTGTCAATTCTATATGTTTTACGTAGGTTGAATACATGGAACACAACTTTTCTAATCCAAAACTCTCCCGAAATTTTCTTTTTACTGCATCTTCCACCTCCTTCGCACATATTTTGATTTCCTGCTTTTATTAGAAAAGTTACTTAGAAATACCAATATTCCTTGTGCAAGGAAAAAAATCAGTTGTGAAGCAGTGCAGTGTAAAGCGCCCATAACTAGCCAAAATTTGTTTGGTGGGTAGGACACAGTGCACTGGAACAGTCATGACCCTGATGCTCACACCCAGAGAAGCCCTTCTAAACATCCTTGCTCTACAGCTTTTTTTTGGCTCAAGATCAGGCCTGTGTCCATTACACAACTCCCTGCACACGTGTTCCCAATGCACAACCCCTGGATGCCCTGAGTAAATACCCCACATCACACGGCTCAAACCTTTGGCTTATTCCATTGCAGTAATCTGTTTTCCTGCTACTTCCTACAGCCTTAGAAATTTGTTTGTCTTCTGTTAGTTCACAATGCTCAGAAAAAAAAGTCTCCTCCCAGCTGCCACTTTCTTCAGTGGGGTCTGAGTAGCACCTGCTATGCATCAGAAAAGCTTCTCATATCACTGGCAGCCTTTCCCTGTTTGCAAATGGCTCTTTCCATAAACAAACACCCTGGTCTTAGTTTCATACTGCCAAAAAACATGGGGGTTTTAATCCTGTACACAGTGTTTGCCTTGTATTCCACTGACCTTCACTGAGTGTCCTGTCTAACCACAGTTTTGATACAATGGGGTTTTCTCCACAGGACTGTGGCTTCAGGGTGACATTTTAGCACTCTCACGAGCTCCAAGTTGGTTACAGCAAAACCTCAGTTACGCCAGATCACAAATACCTATAGCACTCTGCTACTCTAAAGGTAGACTTCTGTTCCCTCAAGGTCAGCTAACAACGCTGGGCATTCCCTCAATTAGCCCAGACTTCAGCAGAGCAGCACGTTTATTGGTCCTAATTCACACTGCTGAAGTTCACAAGGATGGCAGCACCCGAGTTTACCTCGGTTTTCTCCTTGGAAGTCAGCTGCCTATATTTTTCCCCCTTCAAGGAAATTCTCCATGCTATCAGCTGCTCTCATCTTTTGCCTGCCTGAGGTCCTCTTAAGAAGCCACACCGTAACTCCTAACGCCTGCAAAATCTGGACAAGCATCATAGGTGCAAATTTGAAGAGGAAGGTGTGATTAACCATTTAGTTCCCAAGATAATAGGTGAGTCATCTTCTCATCTCTTCAAAATCAAGACTGGCCAGCTCCCTGGAATATATACTTCGGTCACCAACCACTATGGGTTTCTCCACTAGAATAATGCGCTGCCATTCTCAATGACCTGTGATAAACAAGGGATTGGATAGTCCTTTCAGCTGAACGTAGAAACCCTCCCACACACTAAGGCCTCTAACTAGAGCTCCTCATACCTCCAAATATTCCTGCCCAGCCAGATGAGTACCACTCTAACAACAAAACTTCTGCAAGTTCCACCTGATCTAAGCTCGTTCACCTGCAACCCCATCACTTCCTTTTAGCATTAGCTAATTAATACAGTCCTGAACACCAATCAGTACCACAGCAAGTGCTTTCCCCCTACATTTTTCCCTCTTTATCTTGATTTCCTTAATCCCCATCCTTCTCTATCTCATTACATATATTATGCCAGCTCATCCATATATAAATGCTCTCACTTTTCCATTCTTCCTGTCAAGATATACATGTACGTCCATCTGGGGCCAAACCAGTCCAATTTGGTCTTCCAACCATTTAGCAGAAGCCACTTACTCAAGGGAAACTCCTATGATAATGTAAGAGCTGACTCCTGTAGTGCTTTGATTTCTTTGCCTTAGCCAACTGCATAAGATTTTCATACTCCTCCTCAATCTAAAGCGGCATGTTTATTGTTCACGATGGGAAAGATAAATTGCCAGGGCACACAGGGTTCTTCTGGGGGCTTTTTTGAGAATAAAAATACAAGTCCTTACTGAAGTACAATTAAATGAACAACAGCACTCTCTGGCTGTATTTCCAGGGCACAGCACGCACCAAGGATGTGCTGCATTCATGGCTCAGGTTCAGGTCCCCTGGAGAGGCTCAGTCTGCACAGGACCAGCTCACAGATCAAAATGGCACATCGTGGATGAGCCACTTTCTGCCTTGTGCCTGACTGAGCTGCTCTACTTGGAAGTCCACTCCTGCCACTTCTAACCAGGAACAGCTTCAGCCAAGGGGAGGCAGCCTGGATACTGGGGACACTGGTCATGGATGAGGTTGAGGCTGGATGTGTCCCATGTGGTCAACCCAGACAGAAACAACTCTTACTTCTGAGCACCAGAACAGCTGGCTTTGAGAAGAATGCAAAGGTGGCTCCTGGGGGAAGACGCCCCTAAGTTCATAGCTGTAGCCCTTCTAGAACATCTGTCCCCTGAAGGCGGACTGTCAGCCGAAGGATCTATATTCCTGCCCTCTCACCAGCTGCCCGAGGAGGATCCATCCCTCCACAAGAAGTCTCTCTGCACAAGAGCCCACCCGAACAAGGCAGCAGCCTGTTCTGCCCGTCACTCACAGCCAGCAAGGAAGCCCAGAGTCACTGCCGAGGCTTGTGTCAATAAGCACCGGCAGAATGTCCTCTCCGTTTCCCTTTAGCACAATAAACTATGCCTCCCCCCTTCCCTCACCTCTTTCCTCTGCATCCAGACGTGCGCACCACAGGGATGGATCCCTGCTCCCTCTCACCAACCCCAGTCCCTCCCCCATTTTCCTGTCTCCACTCCTGAGACAGGAGTCTGAGTCTCTTACATACAAGGGCAGTACGCAAGCAGCTTTGACTAATTTTGCATGGGCAACAGATAACAGTGGTATGAAACTCAAGCAATAGCCTCGTGAGGGCCAGCAAAGGACTCCTGCGATTGCTGAAGTGGAAGATATTTTGAGTCCTGCTTACCAACCCCTAAGCTAGCTAAACAAATAGGGAAGAGACAACACATGAACCCAGAAATATTGATTTCACACCCAAGAAAACATCTGATTAAAAAAAGGATGAAAATTAAACATCTTAGTCTTGCAGTAAGGACTTGTGAAGTACTAAAAAGAAGCCTAGGTTTTAGACCAGGATGCAGAAAAGACACCAGAGTCTCAAACTAAATTTTTGCCACAGCCTTTATGGTTAACATCCTCTTTAGATAAATCAAATCATGCCCTATAGCCTACACAGATCAAGCACACATACCTACTTCTCTTTCTAATGCATCATTTTTTAACCTATCCCCGCCGTAATTATGTTCTACTTTTTACCCAGTTGCGGCAGCAATTGCAGAGACTTGCTCTGTAAGAGAAAGCCAAGCATTGTTGAAGAAAACAAGAAGAATATCTTGTCTCCTTAATCCTCTGATGGTTAACATAGCAAGAATAACTATAACTAATGGCAGTTAAGTGCCATACAGATGCTCATCTTCAATGCACCAGCATTGAAGCATTGAGCACTGAAGATGCACCAGCCTGCCTGTGAGGAAGGTGTACTTAAACCCTCACCTGGGGTGAATGACTTATCCAGAGGAAGGACAAAAATGCATGGCTGTGGCTTGCTTGGGCATTGGGGGTCAGGCTCAGCAAGGGGGGCGGTGAGCACTCACTCATGAGAGGTGCTTTACGTGGCTCTGTGTGAGTATCGGCTGGGGACAGGCTTTGGGGTTAGCCTCTTTGTTAGCTTCTCAAATTAGATGGATTTTTTTTTCTCCTTTATTTACCTTATTTACTCTAGCTATTCTCTTTTGAATGCTTTATTCTACCAGTTGCACAGAAATTTCTTAGCTAGCTCTCTACCCTGAGTACACACCTGATAAATGATAGAGGGAAGGTATGGAGGGCCAGTGAATTAGCCTTGGGGCTCCTAAGATAGTACTAGGGGGAGAAAGCTTTCTTAAATCTTAAACTGGATTAGGTGTATAAATAAGACAACAGGATTCTCTAGAACTAGAGCAAGAAATCTAGGGCAGGAACCAACTCTTTTCTTCTGAGCTCTAAAGTTCTCATGTTCTCCAGGACATAGAGGAAGCAGCTGTTGAGAAAAGACTGTGCATGGAGCTGCCCCTTTGGCTCCTTCTGCCTTGTCCTACACTTAACTCTATCGGACTTGAAAGGAGGATACAAAGCTCCCTTCCTACTGGGCTTTAAGATTTAAGCTTCTTGGATGAAAGGTGGGGGGAAACCCACAGCAGATGAAGCTTGCTGAGGTTGCTGCTTGCCTTAATCTCAAGTTAAATGGAATGAGGCTGTTGGTTTTGCAGCAAACAAGCAGCTTGTTACAATGTGCGACAAACCGTGATGTTCAGGTATTTCCCTGCCCAAGTGACATGGTTGTTGTACTTCTACTCTTGGAGTACAAGGCTGCCTCTTACACTGAGTAGCAAACCCTTGCTCTCCAGCATTCTTCATGTGCTTTCTTCTGAAAGGGAAAAAATGGGACGAGAAAGGGACTCAGTCCTTGGTCCCAAGTGTCTTTACACAAACCTGTGGAGATCTTTCTTTTTCCCAGTATGTTCAGCATATTTGGGTCTCTGTCTTGCCTAAATGAAAGGCAACTTACAGTAGGACGTTAGCCCCTGGGCTTATGAGCTGCAAACTGAGGGTGCCAGCAGTGAAGTGGTGAACAGGGGATGGCTGCTGCTTTGGCCACATCCTAGTAGAGATGGAGACTAGGGCACCCTTGGCCTCCCTAGTAATCATTCCCTACCTCACTCTTCTCCAACGCACTAGTGAGGCACCACAGGGAGGGCTTGCCTCACCCTAGTTTTGTCAGGGCTGCTGTGTTCACTGTGGCTCATGACCTCAGTTGCACCATGCCTCTCCTTCGCCATCACTTAGACAAGTGGCCTGCCTAACGACTACAGGCTCGTAAGAGGTTACCTTGTGGTGGCCCTGTGAGACAGGCTGGCCTGCCCACTGGGTACCTCAGTGGTCTCATCACAAAATAAAGCACTTGCTGCTCTTAAGGTATGGCTGGATGAAGAGCTTGGTTGATGAAGCTGCAGCTTAATACTCTACTGCTACTGGGGGTAAGGGGCTTGCTCTCCACTATAAACCTGTGAGGCTGTTTAAATTGGTGGCCCTTCTAGAAGTGACAGCCTTCCTAATGACCTCGGACAACCTAATCTGAAGGTTTTTTATATACCTTTATACACTATATAACCCTTATACCTTTTATATGATAGGAAGTCTCCTGAATAAAATCATACTCTGTAGCTGACCTCAAGTGTCAGACAGCTTGAGATCAGACAGGATTAGTGAATTGAAGCTTGCACCCTCTTGTTCACTGTCTTCCTTAAAGGATTTTTTCAGTGAGCCAGTGAAGCCTGTAACAAAAACAGACTTTAAAGAAAAAAAGATCTGAAACTCTTTCCAAATTTCAGCTGAGTAATGAGCACAGGAATAATTTAGGTCTCTAAAGCCAAGGGAGATGTAATGTAAAACTTGAAACAGCAAACAAGGAAGCAAACGGTACTGGACAATGGATATTTAACACTAACAAACTCAAAGGAACATTTTGACAGTAGATGTGAAATAAAAGTAACATGCAAAATAGCTATGGAAACTAGAAAGCTTTATAAAGCTTAAAAAGAAAACTAGATTTTAGTTGGGCTGTCCAAAACTTGCCCTTGCTTTCTGAAGTGCAACCTTATGCCCACTGGATCTTTTATAACCCTCTATAGTGAAAAATAAAAGGAGATATTTTCATTTGTGACACAGTGTCTGGAACTAAAATCTCAAGTAACAGCCCTGACCATTTACACTGCATTTTTTTAAAATCCATGGATCACAAAGCATTTTAATGTTCCTAACTAACACCACGTGCATCAACACAGAGTAGCACAACTTGCCTCTGATGTAGGCGGTATTATTCCCATCAGACAGGTGAGTAAACAAAGTCACAAAGAATTAAGTGTTAGGGTCCGAAAGGAAGTCTGTGGCTGAGCTGGGAACAGAACTTGTCCCTTGATACAATCCTCTTCCTTAACCACAGGGTAATCTTTCTCTGACCTATGCATACAACAGTAGATCACAACTGGGATATTTTTTCCTATCCAAAACATGAGGGCTTTCAATATTTTTCTCTTCTCCCACATCTTCCCCATGATGGCAGGCTGAGCCTCTTCCTTCATCAGGCAAGTGTCTTGTGGCACGTGGTTAAAGTCTGACAAGGTGAAAAGAGAAACCAAGCACAACTGGCCCAAAGTTACATGGCCTACTCACGGCAGAGAGTAGCTGCATTGCTTCCCTCAGAACAGCATTTCACCCACCAGCATGTGTAGCACTGAGTGTCCCAGGACACTCAGACACTCAGATTTAGATAGCCCCTTGCTGCACGAGGAACCTTAGTTTCCTACAGTGGCATAGCTCTGTAACATGCAAGGAAAAAAACCCAAGTGTCTATAATAATCCTAGCACAGAAAGGCTTTTCGGCCCTTCTGCAGCATCAGGAACAGCAGCATGAGGCTGTCCCTTCAACTTTTGTGTAATACCTTCTTTTAGTTGCCACAGCTTCACCTCTGGGAAGTGGAGGAAGCATCTGTGACACCAACACACATGAGAAACAGAGCTCAAAGCCTTTGATTACAGATTAAATTCTTAGTCAATCTCTTAGATTCCCCAGAGAACAAGACCCATCTTACTATTTTCGGCAGTTGCTATGCATGATTGTGATCTGCACACATTTCAGATTTTGTTTTTCTCTTTCCCACCACTCCAACCTCCAAAACAACTTGATCTGTGGCATAAAAACCTCTACATCAAATTCCCTTGAAGTTTCAAGCACTATGAAAGAAGAGGAAGGACCTGTCCTGCTTACCTGGCCAGAAGACAGCTTTTCAGTACAAAAAAAATGCCTCCATGCTTCCCTGGAGACTACTTACTTCCTCTGAGCCTTTTGCAAGCAGAGGCAGTGCAGCCTTGACAATATCAAGACGGGGATTCTAACACCTGGCCATCACGGTCAGTATAACGGGAGACAGAAGGATGGAGGCTTCTAGCCCTCTAGTAAAGCCGTGCCTGCACCAGGCTGCACTATACAAGCTGATTCTCAAGTTGAGCCAAGTCACCACTGGCAGATATAGGGTACTGGATTTTTAAGGATAAGTGATCTGATCCATTACGACAAACCTTTATGTTCTTTGGCAAATCTTGTGAAAAGACTTTCTTAAAAAAAAAAAAAAAAAAAAAAAGGTAATAAATGCGGGTATTAAAAAACAAACCCCAGTAAATTGTACTTAAGAGCTATTCTCAGCTACGAAGCTCATTCATCCCTCAGATTACTGGGAGATTTAAGAAAGTGAAACAGTTGTTATCACTTGGTCTGTGGGATTTTGTTGGCTTTTGCAGGCTGATTGCCGTATTTAAGGTAGAGTGGCTGTGTCAGACTCCCTGTGGGCCAAGAACAATATATTCCAATTATTGACATCCCAAATGTATCTTTTTTGAGGGACAGGGTATCTCAACTAGCTCCAAAGAGAGAAAAGCCATGGTACCCTAAAGGGCTTAGCCAATCTGGCAGGTATGGTGCTACAGAGGCACTTGGATGGAAGTGATTTGAAGATGTGATCTTGCCCACAGTCTCTCCACATAGTGGAGGTATAACTACCGTCCATCACAACACAATTCAGAATGGTCCTCAGTAAACAAACAGAATATGGAAGAGTTGAAATAACTTGCCCTGGGTCATCCAGCACACCAAGGACAATGATGAACTACTGCTGAAATGGTGAAGTCCCAAGCCAGCACTTGATCCAGAAGACCCACAATACCTCCATCCAAGACAGTATTACATACAAAATAAGGTCCTCCTTGTTTCAGTGTTGGGATCTCTGAAAAAAATGAAGGTTCTGTCACTAAAATCAGACTTATTTAATGGAGCTCACTTCCATTTTGCACTGAACCTCGAATCAGCAGAAACTATTTTTTACAAGGTTTGAGCAACACTTTTTATTCTTGTTTTTCTTCCCTCAGCATGGCTTGTACCTTCTTTTTTTTTTTCTGGAGATGTTTTTATCTTAGCTTGTTCTGAGGGCCAGCCTGTTCATATTCCCCATACGTTTATTAAGCTTATTGAAGGATTCACAGTGTCTTGGATGCAAATACATTCTGAGTCATCTTAGAGGAAAATCAGCAGATCTTTTACCTGTAACTCATTAGGGGGTTTATGCTCACCACCTCTTTGGAAGTGTTTCTTTCCAAATTGGAGTATTGTTCCTAATGCTTACAGAAATGATCTGTGATAACAACACAACATCTAACTTTGTCCTGTTTTAGAAGCTACCCTCCAACAACTGGCTTGCCTAAGAGGTTCCTTACAACAACTGCTCTTCCTCAATGCTTAACAGTTGGCAGTGTCCTTTCTTCTTAATGTGGAAACTTTAAACACCAACATACTTCAAAAAACAAACATCAGCCCGAAGCTCACCCTGATAATGCCCAGAAGCTCTTGAAATACATCTCAGAACATGAAGCCAAGCCAAATATCTGGCTCCCCATTCTGGACATGTTTTTAAAGTGCTCAGAACAAAAGCCTTTAATTTATATATCAGTTTAAAAGTCTAACAGCAACAATAAATTAGGCAAATAAACCTGTTGCCCAGGATCAAATAAGCTCTGAGAGTGCCTAACTGGGAACATGACTGGCAGTTAATCTTCTAATGATCAGTAGAAAATAGGCCAGTAGAAACCCCCCCTCTCTCAGAAGAGGCTTTCTTTAGTTTCTTTTCTTCTGCCATTTTTTCTTAGCCAAATCACTTACTGAGCCTCATTTTCTCATGTTGTGAGGTCAGTCCAGCTCTGCTCCTCACACTGAGTTACCTCTGTGCAGGAGTCGTGATCCGAACTCCCAGCTTGCCTTCAGCAGAAGGCTTTGCATGAACCGTCTGCCCCCTTGCAAACACCCAGCAGAGCAAGATTCCCAGCTGTGCTCACACGCAGAAGGAGGAAAACAAAGAATGAGATAAATAGCTTCTTTTGTAGATCTGTTTTTCTAGTTTCCCTCAGCATGTGTGTTTCTATGTGTACATATGCAATCAAGCTGTAGCTGTTAGTAACTGACTTCTGAATTCCCTATCATCCAAAGCTAAAACCTGGCAGAGCCTGACATACCCCTGGGATGAAAAATTCAGAACGTTGAAAGAACCCGCATATTCAAAGCAATCCGTCTACCTTCTATGCTGTTTCTTAAATGCATCATGAGCAAACCCTAAGTCAAGATTATACCTTTGCTCACATACCTGTGATAACCTCTTAAAAGTATAATCTATCAGTATAGATGCAATATTATGTACTGCCTGTGCCATGGAGTTCAGTTACTCTGTAGTGTCATATGGCAACTGCCATCTAGGGATAAACTTGCTCTTACAAAGAGCTCTTAGCCTAAATACTAGAGCAAAACAGTAAGTACTAGTAAATGCAGCACCATATGAGAGAACTGAGAGTAGCCTTTAATTGTCCAGGTTGCCTGAAACCCTTTGGTGCTCAGCATCAGGGTGGTGGGTTCACAGAGGTATGAGTGTCAGGAAAGGTATTTCTGCACAGAACATATGGAGAAACCAGTTTAGCCCAGGCACATACACACAGGATCTTTCACCAAAGAAATTCATTTCTGAAGCACCTGTGTTTGTAATTAGTCTCCCTTATTAATTTTGCAATGCCCTGGCCAAGTGTTGACAGCACTTGGGAGAAACAGGCGCTTCCTCTAGTCTAAGCGATGCCATTTAAACCTGTGATAACTCCTATGGACATATAGGATGGGGACAGCCAGTAGCTGAAATGTAGAGATGCATCTGCTCAGTGCTACAACCAGCTTTGTTTCCCAAAGGCAAGTCATCTTAAAACGCATGGTAAAAAAAGCAGAGGAAGAGCCAATATTGAGCTAAAGCAAGCAGGTTTTCCGTGGAAAGTCTTGGAGTAACTGCAACTGCATTTTCAGGTTCAGATGCTGATCTGAGGTTACCTTGGAGGTTAAGAGGGTATCAATGAGAAGCGACCTAGGAGCAGCAATATTTCCCAGCCTACATGGGAACTTAGTGGAAGCACTGTTCAAGCGCATGCAAAAAATATGTCATTCACAGCTGATCTTTCTGGCCCTTTTTAGGAATGGCTCACTAAGCAGGTTAGAGGTGTCCCCACTGTGACTGGTTACCAATTACACACCCCTAATAACAGGAGAAACTGAACATTCCTTGAATGAGTTCCAAATGCAAAAATTGTTTTCCTAAACATAGCTCACAAGTCACAGAAATCAGAATTATTTTCTTTTTTGAATCCTGAGCAGGGTAGGAAAATAGTGCTGAAGTTCTCCATAGATGTTCTTTTCAAACAGTGGTTGACCCACAGGACCCCTACTAGGGATATCTAAATATTGGATAAGGACAGGCCAGTTCAGACCACATACGAACTCACCTCAATTTCTGTTTAAAGTGCTGAAAGACAGCAGGAATCAGCTTAATTCCTCTCCTGACAGCAATGGTCAGTATCTGAATGCTATAGACTAGGGCTGTTTTCTGAGCTTTTACACGCACAGCAGTGTCCTGGTTCAGCCGAGCCCAGCTCCTAGAGCTTGTGCAGTATTTCCCAAGGGGTTTCTCTCGTCCCAAGCAGGACAGTGCACGGTCAGAGGCTTCAATCTCAAACCTCACACTTGTAGCTATAAAATTTCACGGGCATGAAATCCCTCTGTGCCTCTGCCATACAGGTGTCACTAAAACCTACTAGTCTGACCAAAGAGATTAAAGCTACTGCATGTCTAGACATGGTGTGTCTTCCTCCTCTTCAGACACACCTGAAACCAAAATCCCAGGAGAGTGTCTTGGGAGGGTGCAGAGGACATGAATTTGGGAGGGTACAACTCTAAAATGAATCAGTTTCCCAGCTACACGCTGTTGGTATCTTTTGTAGCTTTTAACAACTTCTGGAACACTTTTTAGGCTTTGGCTGTTTTTTTGCTCCCCACGCTGATTTAAAGGGGATGCACAGCACTGTCATCTCTCACGGCTGATCACTTCTTATTTAACAACAGCGAATAAAAAAAAAAAAAACAGAGAGACACTTGCCTCAAAAGCAACACACACAAGAAGGAAAGTATCTCTCTCCTGCCTACATGTGCATATTCACAGTTTATTTAGGTTAACAAACTACTCACACATTTTCCCATTGTCTCTAACTATTAGTGCAATGGTATTTCCTATATTTATCCATATCTAACACAGGAGCTTAAAAACCAAGACAAATATAATTCCAGAAGCCACACATCATTCCTGCATATATGAGGCAGAGTTTAATCTCTCTTCTCTCCTTCTCAACCAAATCTTCCCTCCTGGCCTTGGATTTTTACTTGGGTAACCCAACGCTGTAGATTACACATGGAAGTTTATATCAGGACTTGAGACACAAATACATGGCACCGCAAGCTCTTTCCCCATGGTCTGAGATGGACCAAGAGAGTTAAGACCATGCAACCCATAATGAGAACACACAAACCCTTGTCCTGAAAAGAACAGCTAGATCAGTTGGCTGCCCATTTTGAGAAGTATCCTCTCTCCTTCACAACCTCTGCCCTGTCCAAGCCAGGGGGCTCTACATCAAGCCAAGCTCGGGTCTCAGTGCAGTCCTTCGTAACAGCATAAAGAAACAGCAGCAGCATTAGATGACAGTAGTTTATGTGCTCCGTGAATGTATCTCACTATGATGCCTTGGTCAGACTGGACATGTCACAGGTCAACCAGTCAGTTGCAGGGGAGACAGAATCATAGCTCTGCAGCATTGGCTACTCTCTGCTTCAGGCCTGTAGTGAGTACGGGGCAGTATATAAATTAGAGTATCCCTGAAGGAGCTCTAAGCAATGACGGGTCCCTCACAAGAACCCAGGCAACTGCAGATCACAGGAAGATGAAAACATCACTCCTTTTTACTCAATTAACCTATAAATGAAATGAGTTCGCCCCCTTCCTCCCAAGACAAGCTGTCTCTGTGCTGCACAAGCAGGCCGTTGTCCGTAAGCGCCTTCTGTTCTCCATGCAAACAGCGACCAGTCCAGTAGGTGCGAGGGACACTGGTTCCTGCACAAATGAGGTGGAACCAGCACTCACTTCTTCACCTCACATCAAGCATCCATGCAAATACAGCAGTTTGTCTTTATCATTAAATCAATCTCAGCCAGAGCAGTATATTCTAAACCTTCTGAAATTATTCATGTTTTTATATCCTCCTCTTTTTAACTTTCTTTCATGTTTATAAAATGGAAGGGGGTACATGAGTTCTTCCATAGCTCATCTCTAGATTCCTCTTTACCCCTGTGGGAGTTGCCAGTATGCTGTCCCTCCTCTCAGCAGGAAGGGGCAATCAAGAAGAATCTCGGGTCACTGTTATTCCTCTGTCAGTTCCACTGTGTCTACAGCCACTATTTTAGGACTATCCAGTGGCCTGCCTGTTGGCTGCCCTGAGCTCCAGTCAAAGGACATGAAAACACAGACAGGAGCTTTTACAGTCTTTCTCAGGCTTCTCTTTTTGGAGGTGTTGGTACCTTCTGGCTTTTGGAAGGCAAGTGACTTGAAAAGTTCAGCCCAGGTGCACATAGTGAAATCCCAAGAGGGTTTAGGTTTTGTTTTGCTTTCCAAGCCTGGTTGTCTCTTCCTGAATGACTAAATGGAATAATCCGGTGTCAATTTTGAGAGCACTGGCTGGGTGACAGGAGAGCCAGGAGCAAATTTCAAGAGGGTATTAATCTTTACCTGCTGACTGCAAACTACAAACCAAGATGCTTTGAGAAAACTGCTGTTCTCTAACGGCTACTGAGGGACACACCAAGCTCAGCCTCCACCCCTCACGTCTCCTTTCCTGATGGCCAGGTAAAGCCAAACCTACAGCTGGTTAGCAGGCCACTGCAAGGGCCCAGGGGCCCAGAGAGAGCTGGCAGTCTGCACAGCACTTCATTTGCAGAAGAAAGGCTGTGTTCAGGGTGCTTATCTAGGCAATCACTTTCTGCAATCCCAACACATCGTAAGTTTTCTCCTAATGCTACCAACATCAAGCCAACAGAGAGCTGAACTGTATTTCCCCTGTCCTGAGAAAGAAAATAACCCAGAAGTTGACCTAGTCTCTGATGGACTAGAGAACTGGTCCTTGCTGTCCCAAGTCCCAGGTTAAAGCCCTAACCACTACACCATTCTTTCCATCTGGTGTGCCTGCTTTTCAGTTAGCTGGAAAGAATGGGATTTTTGTCCTGCACAACTCCAAGAAGCCCCTCTGAGCCCTCACTCCACCTTCCCCATGTGCAGTCAGTGTACTCAAGCCTCGCAGGTTGGTTCCTGAATTTGGCCCTTTATGAATAGATCACTATGCTGGCTGCTCCCAGACGTACACAGCCAGTTGTATATGGGGCAGAATCGTAAGCAAGGGCAGGAATGCTTGTTTGGCAGCCTTTCCCAGCCTCCAAGTGTCTGCTGATTTCTCTCTCTCTTTCCCCCTCTCCCCTCGCCTTTTTTTTTTTGTTGTGTCTCTGCCACCTAATTTTTAAACTGGGGTTTGATCTTCTCTGCCAGTGTAAATCAGGAGAGTCACTCCAGACTGACATCAAGTGGGCAAGTGCACGCTTGAAGAGTGCTGCTCTCTATCTGGACATCTTGCAGCGGATGGGAGTTTGGGGACAGGTGACCACACATTTCTACCTGCTTTCTTATCTCACCTCTGGATCAGCTGGGGCCTGTTCCATGTCTGTTTAGTCAGCAGTCAGCTGAGAGAGAACAGGTCAATGGTGAAGCAAAGAAACAGTTAAGAAGCCCTGCTATTTATATATGATCTTCATGCTCTCACCCACTCTTTCCATATATATTATATCTTCCTTCTGCAATTAAAACACATTACTTAAGGAGAAGATAATATTTCAAGCTGAAGAGTAAATTGCAAAGCTGTGTTTTTCATTTACATGAGTTAAACACACAAGGGACAGATGGAATGGCAGTTACAATTAGACTACCCATTAGGATGCATTAGATGACATTAACCCAAGACCTCTCAGGTCCACCGCAAAGCTGTCGGGCTGCAAGGCAGTTTTAAAAGCAACCTAGAGCTTTAAAGTGACACTCATGTTCAGTGCAAACACTGAAAGGGATTTTTTTTTCCTCTTCATGACATGGTACACGATCATTGTTGCTGCTTCCAGACTACAGGGGACTGGCACTTCTTTTAAAGCCTTTTAAGGTTTAATTCATGCAGTAACCCTTTCACTACTGCAAAAGTATTCTAGAAATGCTACGCAAAATCCACCAGCAAGCACAAGGGTGTGGCCTATCGGACACCCTTCCCAAATACTGCTTATTCATCTTTCCCATGAGTGGTTGTTAAGACTGGAAATCATCCATCTTCTTGGTAAAGAAAGAAAAAAACTACTGAGGCATCAAGCCACTGAAGAGCTACAGAAGCACTACTGCTTTTGCAATATCTACCGTGGCTGCTTATCTAGGCTGTGATTTTTCTCCTGGGATCCAACTTCAGGAGTCGCCAAAGACAGACCATGAAACACTATTCAAATATTAAGAGACTCATAGGAAGCTTGAAATGAACTTAAACTCCAGAGTGCCTGCAACCCTGAGTACCTCCTGAGATTTCACTCACATAATAACTGAATTATTAACTAAAAAAAGAGTGGTGTGTGGAAAAATGAAGCCACTGGCTTGTATGTGGCTAGAGATCTACAGGGATTAAGAAGACATTTAAAAATACCAACCTTTTTCCAAATGTCTCCTTAGTTATGAGCAGAGACTTGCCAATGGGAGATCATGAGTGCTTTAAGGGAAAACAATCACTCACAACCATAGCACTGCTGAGACGTGTTTGAAGTCCCAGAGACCCTACCCAATCTCACTTGCATCAAACTACCTGATCCGCTTGAAATCACTAGCAAGCTCCTGTTTGTAAAGCTGCAGAAAATCAGTCATAGCTTTTCAGAAAAATGCTGAGTTGTCCATGTCAAGAAAATTATAGAAAGTCAGGCTATGGGCAGGAGGGGGAGAGGGTTAGAAAAAGAGAGCATTGTTTATGGAACATGAAAAGCTCCAGCGACACAATATATGGAATTCGGAGGGGAACAGGCCCTCCTTTCTTTCTGTACAATTCAAATAATTCCAATGGCAGACTGGATATTCCCCGAAACGACTTAGAAAAGCACAGGGCTGTCAAAGCAATTTAGAAAGGGAAAGTTGAAGTAAACATGGTGACTTTTTTTTTTTTTTAAGCCTTAACGCTTGGAAGACCTGAATGTTACCCTACATAGTGTATGCTTTTCATAGAACAGAAAGAAGTATTAGCTGTTCATCCAGCGCAATGCGAGGGGACTGCATGGGCATTTAAAGAAAATGCGTGGAAGTACCCTTAGATATGGTTGCAGCTCAAGCGTGATACTCAACACGCACACTTAGCTCTAACCTTTTTTAGGCAGTCTTAGGTTCTGATGAAGGCAAAAAAATCCTTATGAATTCCCGCTACTGACTTGGAATTGTCATCTTCTGTATTGACACTCTCCTACTCCCTTGAGGTGCTCTAGGAATCAGAAAGGCAGACCCGCAGGTTTTATTGCTCTCATGTTTATGTGTTCTGAAGATGTGGATCGACCTTCAAGAGCAAAATACCCTGAATTCATACTTTCTATAACTGTCCTCCTGACTACTACTGTTTTGTCTCCTTACTCCAGGTATAAGTAGGAACTAACCCCTGAATCTGAGAGACTCTTCAGACCTTTTGATTTATTTCTCCAGGAAAAGCCTCTTCTAGCCTTGTGCAAAGCACGAAGGACTTTATTCTCTTTTGTTACAGTAAGACAGTTTCTAGCATTTTACATGATTCAGTACTCACTGAGAAAGAGAGAGGTAACAGAAATCACAAATAGTTCACGATTATTCCCACTTCCCTACTTGTCCCTTTGATTTACAAATATATATATATAATTGTGACTTGATTATGATATGATATAATTTTGACTAATTGGATCTAAACATATCAGACTAATGAAATCACAAGGCCTCTATTCAGCTGGGTCTCGAGCAATTATATCCAGTAAAACCGCTTGGTTATATACTTTATTCCTCTAAGGGCTTCTGTTCTTTAAAATACCACTTTCGTGGAAGAGTTTCTATCAAACACAAGAAAAGCTGCACACTTTGCCAAATCTGGGAGATAGTGGATTCAAAGCCTTGCTCACTTACCATTTGAAAGACTTACTGCTTGGTGAGCAATCTTAGCAGGACTCTCTTGTTTAAATTATCTACATTAATGGATGACCTGAAACCTAAAGAAGTCAGTCTGCCTTTCTCTTGTATAAAGCTTACTGTCTAATTTACTCCTGACATGTGTTTGAAGGGAATGAGCTTTCATTTTTTGCTTTTCTGACACTGATTAGTATGACTTTGGAGTGAGAAGCTAAGAATCACACCAACAAACTGCATTCACGCAGCCTGAGCTGCCTGCATGACTTCTACATTACTTCTACAGAATGGGGAGAGTGGGAGTGTAAACTGGAGGAAGGGAACCTAGGAACTAACCAAAACTTTTTTATCTTTAAATAGAAAATTTCCTTTGATTGTTTTAACTACACTCAGGCAGGCAACATGCTGTTGGGGGGTGTGGGGGGGTGTGGTAATTCCATTTTAGAACAAAATTGCTTACTTGTTTCCATCAGAAGAGAACTTAAAGTACTTCTAGTTTTTAATTAGCAGGTTGGCAGCCTCACTTGTAACTTTCACAAATGACTCTGGATGTTAAGGCATAGTATAAATCAATCTGACATGACTGCGATGGGCTCTGTAGAGCTCCTGACAGCCACGAGGTGTCTCTATGAACTGTCCCAGAAAGGGGGTGAGTCTTGGTTAATGAACAAGGTAAAGCTGAAATTCAGTTTCTGCAGAAGCCTGTTTGTTTGTCTGTAGTTGTAAAAATTTTCTGTAGTAAGACTCCTAGAAGAAGGAGCATGATCTTGTGTAGCATGACAGCTCTATCCAAATAACTGAGCTGTACTAATACCAGAGAAAATGTATTTACAGAGTCAAAGAATGGTAAAACAAGGGACTACATCTGGAAGTAGTAAAGGAAAACCTTAAATATGTTAGGAAAAAGTTCCAACAGTGGAAGTCACTTAGACAAAGGAATACGTTGCTAGTTGAGAATGCATGAGGCAACGCTAGAAAGAGGTGCTTCAGAGATGAATTTTGAATTTTATCATAACAACACTATTTGGCTGTGTCATCAAGAGCATTACAGACCATGGTCATTCTCAGAACTTGAAATCTCATAATCCGAAACCTACATCTGCATCTGGGCAGCAGCAAAGCAGACAGTAAATGTTTTCTGCACAGAGCAGAGTGATTAGGACCTAGAATACTGTTGCAATATAGGAAACAGAGCCTATGTCAAGGAGACGTCATTGCCCCAGTAGTCACTGTGTCCAAAGAATTACTCAACATGGACTTTTACTGACTGAAAACCTTACTGCACTTACCTGACTGCACTTACCAGTCAAATAAAACTATGCATAACTGAACCAGAATGGAGAACAGACACAGAAATTACTTTAAAACCAAGCAGCAAAGACAAACAAGCATTGCAAGCAGAAGGCTAAATTTTTTTACTCAAAAGCTGAACTAGGCATCTAATCTCCTTAGTGACAGAAAGAAGACACTTCTTGGGAGCAAAGAAAAAGAGAGACTGAAAGTCCAAACCATGAACACCTCTTCAATCTGTCTCTTCAAATGAAAGGATAAGTTGGTTGTCTGTGGTCAAAGGGTAAAGGCAACAGAGCTCGGTCATCTGAGCTACAAAGAACAAAGCTCTGGAGCTGCAAGCGATGCAAGCTCTGTATTTATACCACAGGCTATGTGGCTTCCACGTATGTGACTGTTATTTCTGAAATGAACTTCAAGCTAAGACGATCTAAGAGAGACCTCCTTGATGAAATGTTGAAGTGAAACTGCTGTTTCCTGACCCCCATTCTGATCCAAAACTACTTCAGGAACAATGACTGTTCACAGCATGACACAATTAAATGTGAGCGGAGATCTGACCTGCTGGAAATCAGGTGAAAATATGTATTGAGTCTCCTACAGGCAAGAACAACTCATAATCTGTAAAGCACTGTAACTTACCTGATGTCTGTAAAGAACATATTCTATAGAGGTAAAGCCACCCTATCTCAACCAACCTGCTAGTCAGGCATCCTGGAGTTGTCTTAGAGAGCTCCCATCAAAAGAGCACCAGAGGACTTGCTCCTCCATTATTATATTCATCCAAAGCTGCTACAAGGCTTCCAGCTCTGTTACTTTCCACAGTTCAGCAGGGAACAACAACTGTATCTCAAGAAAAAAATTACAAATTCAGTGTTTTCTACCATTAATGCGATGTTATGAACTGACAGCACAAAAATGTCCATTTTGGCCAGTCACCAGCCTGTTTTGCTGAAGAGACTCCCAGATTTTTCTACCTTTAAATTTGAAGAAGAGACATTTCAAGGAACATTTTTTTTTTTTTTTACTCAAATACAGATAATTACATGAGCACTGTTTCTGCTTTAAAAAAAAGCATTTTCCAAAAATAAATAGTTCTAATATCTTGCCCATCTTGCATGCAGAGAACTGAAACACAAAGGGCCACGTCAG
Source organism: Microhierax caerulescens (assembly GCA_035590215.1). NCBI lineage: Eukaryota > Metazoa > Chordata > Aves > Falconiformes > Falconidae > Microhierax > Microhierax caerulescens. The sequence continues at coordinate 26,389,632 of JAVJGJ010000030.1, forward strand.
GATTGTGTCTGAGGCCCCAGAAAAGTTCTGCCTCCTGCTAATACAGCTCGCCTGCAAGCACAGCCCTTGGTAAGCTTGGAGTAGTTCACGTAGAGCTCATGGGACCCAGGTGGCCTAGCATGCTTCATGGATCATGTGAGGTACATCCTACATATGGAGAATGAGCAGAGGAAGAAAAAGTAATGGGCTACTGCTCTCTCAGAGCCTCACATACCCACCAAGTCTTTGGCTCATTGCACAACATTTTTAGACACTTCCAAGTTTTTCCTAGACTTTGCATGCCGTTCCTGATTACCCATTCTGCAGGCCACATCCAGCTGCTGCTGTAGCAGCTTTGCAGCCAGCCTACTGCACACTGGGCAGAGCAGCCACAGAGGGTGACAGGAATCTGGCGTAACCGTCCCTGGTTTCCATTCCCTCTGCCTTGCAGCACTGTCCACTGCATCCCACTCCTAAACCTTGGGCTGTCACAAAAGTCCTTGCCTTGAGCTTGCAGCTCTCCACTGCAGCAGATTCCAGTCTCAATGGTCCTAGCTCGCTGTAGGTTGAGCGGAGTCGCAGCTGGATGAGTAGCTACCAGCAGTGTGTAAGGCACAGGTAACAGAGGCCAGAAGGGAACCACAGAGCCCTAGCAGGGCTCATTGGCCACACCAAACACTAACCTCCTGGTAGTACTGAAGGCTCCAAAGAAAGGGCTAAATTTTGATGCAAAGAACTCTTACTTACAGGAATAAGGGACTGCTGTGGCTTTATGTTGTCTAGAACTAGCCTGGTCTCATTTTTCAGGGTTTGAAATGGCTTACACACGTTTACATTTTTATTAGGAACTCTCACTCTGTCTCTAAATTGGGGTTCAAATCTGATAATGGCCAACTCAGGATATTAAAAAGTAACAACAAGTAAACTGCATCACCGCTGGTTAATTCTTTACAGCCTGGGGCCTGAACTAAGTGTGAATCAATGGCACCTCTTGCATTTGAACAACCTGAGGTAACCCACGTGAGCTTAAAACACCTCATTCACTTCGATTCTCTGTGTCTTACACTTGGACAACCCTTTCCTCTCCATAGACTCCTCAT
>JAVJGJ010000030.1:26408517-26425962 GCA_035590215.1 Microhierax caerulescens
AAGTTTCGACGTTCAAAAAAATGTGCCAGAATCGCTCAGACGGGGCCTGTCGCGGGAAGGAGCGGCGACCGCCGGCTCCTGAGGAGACGCCCCGAGGCGCCCCGCCTCAGCCCGCCGCCGGCTCCCCGGCGTGAGGTGATCCGCCCTCCGCCGGCGCCGCCTGCCCCCGGCCCCTCGGAACCGCGGGCAGCGGGGCCTCACCGAGCGCGGGGGGAGAGGGCAGGTCAAGGACATGGGCCCCGCAGGGTGCTGGCGGGCCCCGTACCTCAGTGGCCCTCACCAGTATGGCTGCCCCGGGGATCCCTAGTTGCCTCAGCCTCACGGGAGGATGAAGTTATGTTTTCACAGAGTGTGCCACTCTCACACTGATTAACTGTCCTGCTTGCACTTGGCCAAAAAGCCTCGGGAGGAAGCACCATCCTTCATCCAAAACCACCTGAGCTGGTTCTTGCTGCCAGGAGCACATCCAGGCTCCCCGAGGGTCTGGAGCATTCTTTGGAGGCAGCTGCAGCAGGTGCTCAGCTCCAGCAGCTGCAACTCGGTCCTTCTCCTGAGCGTCCTCTGTTACAGCTGAGGCCTCTCAGCGTGCAGGACAGGCTGGCAATGCCTACCACTGCCGCCTGCAGCAACTCCCGCTTCTGGATCCATTCGGGGCAGGGGTGGGCATCAGGCTGCCCGACGGACATAGCCCCTTCTCCCTGCAGGACCCCGCCTCGCCCTGCTGTGTGGGTGGCCCCAGGTGTCGCCGCCATCTGCCCTGCTGTATGCAGTGCACACAGCAGAGCGGATCCAGATGGTAGCCTCCCCACCACCTCCACAAGTGCAAACCCTTTCCAAAGTTGGGAAGTTCCTTCGCTGTATTGAGAAGAATCAAAACTGCCAACATTTGCTTGATGAAATACAGTAATTACTATTATTAAGCAAGGTCCTTGCTCTGGCAAAACTCAGACTGGAGCCAGCAGGGGTTTTGCCAAGGACAGTGGCAGAGTCTGGTCTAGCTGGCTATAAACGTGGCTTCCCAACAGCCATGTGGAGACTGAAAAGGACACTGCTTGCTGCGGTTACTGATGAACAAATGCAGCTACACAGGCTACCGAAGGGACTTTCCAACCACTGTGTGCACATGCTGTGGACTGTGCCTCTGTCAGGAGAGTGTTCTCTTAACCACAGCATTGAGACCAGCGGCTCCTTTTTATGTGAGGACTCTCATTGTCTTCTCTCTCCTCTTCTCACTCATCTTCCAGCCAGGTAAGAATCGTGCAAAGGGGCAGGGAACTGGTTTTCCCCATCATGTTTCTAGTTCTTGCAAACAAATAGTCAATTTTCTGCTTCTGCCCTGAGGTGTAAGGTTCAGATAAGGGAAAGACTGAGAGGGACAGAAAGAGGCAGGAGGGTTTTTTTGATGCCCCATTCCTGCAGCAGAGGATGGTCCAGTGAGTCATGGCCACACTGGGTGCTGGTGGCCTGGAGTCACCTGTGGCCCCATGTGGGTGGGATGCACTGTGGCAGCAGGTGGGTGTGCGCTGCTTTGTAGGCAGCAAGCTCTCAAGTGCCCTCCCCGCCCCGTGTGCCCTCACATGATGTAATGCTGGGGCCTCTGAAATTGCTTCCCCGGCATCACTGATGTGATGACACAACCCCTCAAGGACTGGGAGGGCAGGGCCTGGCTGCACATGCCCATGCCATCTCTCTCTCTCTCTTAAGCTGCCCCACCTTTCTCCCAAACGTGCCTCAGCACTCACTCCAAGCCCACCTGCAAGTGTGCAGGGTGCTGGACGGTCACTGTAGGTGGCTGTGCCCCCACCTGAAATGAAGTCCAGAGCAGGAAAGGTTGTGCAATCCATGTCACAGCATATGTGATACCACAAAGGCTAATTCCATTCACAGCACAGCACAGTATCCTGTTGTTTTTCCCTAAGCTGCCACAAACCATTTAAAAGCTACAGGCTTGATGCTGTTGTGACACGGTAGCATGGAGGTCTGCTGCATTTGTTCACAGCTGGACCAAACTGCGTCCTTGTGTTCAGCAAGTGCCACTTCCAAAGTGACATGGCTGCTCTTGCCTGGCTTAGTGGCTTTTACCTGGTCCACCCTTTTTCTAATTCCTTTTCAAGTCTCTTCCAAACTAGTGAAAGAACAGAGGGGCCTTGACAGAAGGCTGGTAGGGACATCTCCAGTGATGTGACCCAACATCTCATGCTCTGGAGAAGATGCCTGGGAGGTCTATAAGGAGTGTGAGGCCCTGTTCAGTCATGGGTGCTATTTTGTGAGGTAGGGAGATTACCCTCATCAATGGCATACATATCAAAGCACCCAGGGCAAGAATAAACAAACATCTTTGGCACTGTGCTCATCTTCCATTAGCCAAAAGGCAGGTGTGTGTGTGTGTGTGTGTGGGTATAGCAAGTTTTCCAGCTGTTTCCCTGAACTCGGCCCTGATGTTGCAAGAACTGCCTAGCTGTGAAAACACAGCCTCGCCTTGATTTATGCCACTTGTGGGTAAGATGACTAAGAACAAGGGGGGGGGGAGGGGGGAAGGGAAGAAGAAAAAAACAAAAAAAGAAGGAAAAAAAAAAAAACCAGAGCAGAACGGGAACAGAAATCCCACTGGGAGCATGATACGGGTGTGTACCGATTTGATGGGACAATCAGGTTGGGTAAACTGCAGCCAGAGCTTTAGGCAGTAGGAAGAGGAGACCACAAACCAGCAGAGACCACAAACCACATGTGTATCACGATGTTCCACCTAAGATACAAAAGCATACCACAAGCTTTTATGAAGACAACTCTTTGGTAATAGCAAGGGAAATTAATTCTTTTGTGTAATTGTAACATTTTTTTCTCCTTCAGATGAGTTCCATATGTCCTCGTGATTTTTTTCCTTTAAACACAGCAGTTTAGAACAAATCTTAAGTAACATTTAGCCTGCTTCTAAAGTAAATATTTACAAAAACATTAAATAATGGTTCTGATCTTTGGAAAAAGTGTATTTCTCCCTACCTGCTACTGTTTTATGCCCATCTGGAGTAAATGAGAAGCTTTGTAATAAACCCCAAGGCTATAAAAGCAGTAAAACAATGCGATTAGCAGTAATTAGATGGGAAATGCTGACTATTAAAAGCTGTGAAGAGATAAGAGGGATAAACTGCAAGGGGAAGGTTACGTTATTTTGTTTTAACAAATTACAAGAAATCTAATTGGGGAATAGGCTTTTAATCTTACAAAAGCTGTATTGTTTTTTGGAAGCATAATAGTGTTAGCTGATATTTATGTATTTATATCATGTATCATCTTCAAAGAACTTTACTAAATAAATATTAATCATTTCACTAACCACTTAAAGGCAACCACTTCAGGGGTGTGGTGAGGCAACAACTTAACAAGTAAGTTGTACTAAGACGGGAAGTGAAGACAGCCAGATTCAATAAGGAGCCCGCGTGGGTACAAAAAATATTTATGGAGGGTTTAACAATATGCTATGGAATAGAGCACAGATTTCCTTGTTAATGAGAAGCTGGCATTGGAACTTGTAATTACAGTGAATTTCCAACAGGTAAGGAAGATTATTAGATCTGAGAGGCAACAGCTTGTGAGGGATCAGTATTTGCATGTAGAGAAGCATAACACTTTTATCAGAACATGCTGCTTACAGGGTAACTACCCTTTTGTCTTTTCCTCCACTCTCACCTTCCTCCCAGGAAAAATATCATATTGTTGGCCTGTGCTGTATCAGTATTTCCCTCTGTCTGCCATGGTGTACTTTCTTTTGAAGAATTTCAAAGCACCCGATGGGTTTCAGTCTCTGTATTTCTTATTCCTTTCCTATAACAAGGAACTCTGGCTGACCCACTGGCTTCCTATGTCAAAACTGGATGAGTAAGAACCCAGCTCTTCTTTTTTCCATAAATGAAGCTGAAGGTGTCTTCTGTTCCTGGCAGGGATGGCAGATGAGATTCAGTCATTTTGTATGCTACAGATCACATAACAATTTAGGTTGGAAGGGACTTGATGAGATTTCTGGTCCAACCGCCCTTGTTCTGAGCAAGGTTACCTTCAATGTTAGATCAGGTTGCTTAGGTCCAATTAAGGTTCCTAGTTATTAGGAATAGAAACCTATTAAGGTTTCTCTGCTCTCTTATGCACAGGTGGCATTACATGTAGCTGTCCTGGTCTCAAAAGGTGATAAGCCTATAGCAGTTGCACTACTAGCTATCATGCCATGACACCTGTACTGTGATGTGACTAGCAAATACAGATTTTCCTGGAGAAGACTGATTTTGTTGTTAGCAGTTATATTCAAATATAACATCACTGTTCAGTCATGCAGTTCATGATTTGAAACATGCAGTTGTCAGAGGAGCAAGCCTCTACTACTTAAGGCTGTCACACTGAAACTGCTGAATTATCACAACTGTTTTAACATTTCACATCTTTTTTTCACTTGTATTCCAACCAATACAATGTAGTCACTGTAGTCAGTCTTGTATTTCCTTGCCTGTTTGTCCTCCTGTGTCCAATTCAGTGTCTTTTGTCTCAGTGTTCCAGAAACAACCAATCTAGTTCTTGAAGAAAATCCCCTCTCAATCCTAACATCCTCCCTTCTTAGGACTAAGTATGAATTTTGCAGACCGACCAGCATTAATAGCTTGTATTACATTTTGCAAAGTCTCACCTTGTGCTGTGGCCTCTGCAATGACAGACCACATCCTGCCTGAGACTAGGCGTGTAAATACACTGAAGAAAACCTTTCCCAGTGTCAGACTCTGGTATGCATTCTCCTTCTGTATAAAGTTTAGTCTGCGCTTGTGTATGTATATAACATTACATATGCACACACCCAGGAAGGCGTATGTATCTCTCTGTGTGTGTGTTTATATATATTAGTGTGTTTATATATAATATATATATACACATGCATGCACACACACAAAACGATGGGATAGGTGAGTGCTATTAATGCTTATGCTTTTCAGTTCTTTTTCCTATCTTCTCAAAGATATTCTGGGTTTGAGGCCTTGGGGGCAGAATCCTGTCCTTTTCTGCTGTCCTTCAGTATGGTGGATCATGTCTTCTAAAGATCTTCTGCCTGCAACTTATGCAGAACATTTTTCTTCCATTCCTAAAACATTAAATCAGAGAGATGGTGAAAAAAAGGTCTGAAAGCAACTCATCCACCTGAACAGGGGTAATCTCCCTGCTACATAGCAAAGCCTGGAACTGTTTCTTTAGCACAATTGATTATGTCCTTGAGGCCTAATAAGCAAAGAGATTTCTTCCTGTTCAGCATAGTCCTGTGGGTAGTTCCAGAAGCTCCACTTAATTTCATAAACAGTTCAAACCTCTTTCATGTTTGGAGAATGATTCGGAGTTCAGCTGCTCGAGAGTCCTCTGAACGTTCCACTCTTTATTGTCATTCACTGTTTTCTTTTCCTGGTTTCTAGATTGCCATTAGTTTCTACAGCCTTGGTATCATATTATGTTCATTGGCATTTATTAATGAGAAGCCTGAGAGGGGTTTTGTTAAGTGGGATGAGTCTTTATTATAAAACAGCTAAACCAGCCCTCCAAGACAGCAGTTTTGAAGGAAGAGTCTATGTGTGGCTGTGTTTCTCCTAACCTGGAGCAGAATATTCCAAGCAAATGCAGTAACATGGCACATGTGTCTCAAGTAGCTGATTTACCAACAGCATTCCTATTCCAGAGGCTTTGAACATGTATAATGGACATGCAAAATGTGCCAGTGTTTTGGTAATTTGGTTTAAAACCTGCTTTTTTTCTTTTGGAGCTGGTAGAATGTGGCTCACATTTGTTGCATGTGTGTGGGCCTGCTCCTTATTAAACTCATGGTCCTTTTTTCCAGTAACCACTTCAGTGCTGTGAATCAACATAACTGGTTCAGAAAAACACCATCTGTCAATTGGATAAACAAAAGCCTAGTTAGCTGGAAGTTTAATAGATCACAAAGTCTCACCAAGTCCATTTTTATGTTAATAAATTCCACCATGGAATATTTTCTGATGTCACATGGCAAAAGTGCCCTAAATAAATAGCAGCTGAAGCATTTTCCATTATTTATCTTAGTGTTTTGTGAGCTTAACAATAGAAATTGGCCAGTATCTCAACTTCCCTAATCTCAAAGTGCCATATGGGTCTGTATGTTGCATTTCATGAATGGTTTAGAAGAGATCTCATCTAGCCTGACCAGAGTTGGGTCAGATAGACCTCCACTATCCCAACCAGATGTCCATCTCTCTTAGGAGTCGGGGCTGGGGATAACACTCAGTAATAACCACTGACTTAATTTCAACCACCCTGTGCCCAAATTATTCTTTCCCATATTATTCCTGGATAGTCCTGTGGTGTGAGATGTCTCATTGACCACATTTGCTTGAAAAGACCTCCTCTGAAAGTCAGGTATTTCTTGCTCTGCCAATCTAGTCTGTTTTTTAAAATCTCCCATGGTGATTTAATGCATCAACAAGTATAGCTCAGGTGGTTCCTTTGCATCTCTCCCCATTTTCCTGAGTGGAAGATTGGGCCTGCAGGTAGATTCTAAGATAGTTCTTCCAACAGTCACCATTTTACCTTTCTGAGCACTGGAGTTTGTCAAAGCTGGTCTAGGTGATCTCCTCTTGGAGGTAATTAGACTCCAGCTGCCAAGTTTCACTAAAAAGTTTTCATGTCTTCAGAGACAGGTCATTCAGACATCCTGCTGTTTCAAATCAAGCACAAGCAACACTTCCAAGAGTATATTCAAGTCCAAGATCCTTCCTGAGCAAGAGTATGGTCAAGACTTGTACCAGTTTGCCAGTTAGCATAGAAAGGAGTGGTATTGCCTGGCTGCCATTTATGTGGCCCCAGATGCCTTTTTGGTGCTGGTCATCTGCATACTGTTTTTTAATAGTAGTCCAGAACAAAGCGTACTCTTGCTCCTCTGCCCCTGTATGCAAATACTTGATGAGACCTTCCAAGTCATCCTAAATCTGTTAAAAAGGGTAAACAAGAGATTTGCCCACAAAGTTATAAAATTAGAGAGAAGATCACTAGACTAAGGAGGAGGACTGCTTTAGGCCGAACTACTAGTGGTGCCGAGAGACACTGAGGCTGGAAGTTTTTGCCAGCCCTGCAGCAACGCTTTTGCAGGGTCATCACAGGGATGGTATTCTCTCTCAATGTCAACGCTGCCTGTGGCAATGTTTCCTGATAAATGGGCTGCTGGGGCTGCTGCAACCAGTATGCACTACTCTCTCCATACAGTGTCTTCTACGGCACCTGCTGCAGAGGAAATTTGGCAGCTTCCTTTTGTAAGGAAACCTGGTGGTGGTTATTGGAAGGGGATCCTACCCCTTCCCGTGCTGTATCCTTGTCCTCTCCTACAGGAGGAAAGTGACAGGGAGCTTTTTCAATACCTGTAATTTTCTTGTAATACTGCCATTCTCTGTCCAAATCACCAAACAGGATTTTGCCATATTTTTAGGAAGCCTCAGGTGAGAAGCAGGACATATTTATGTTGTACACCCACACACATAGTGTGGAGGCCTACTTGTTTTTTTCTGTTCCCCAGAAACAACTTCTGCTGGTTTGAGTAAAACACGTAAATGTACTTAATCATGTGAAAGAAGCTTTTAGATTTCAGATCACAGTAATCTTCCCCTTTCCTTCCTCCTGTATAACTCAAAATGGCTTATGTATTTGAGATCCAGCCGTGCATGCTTGGATCTGTAATACTCAGATTGTACTTTGAATCTCCTCCTACCCTGAAATCACACTGTGTATATCTATTACAAGCTGCAGGGAAGAATTAACCAAATAAAACCTGATGCTATGCTATGCTAAAGCATATCACAGTTTACCTGTCTCTTCTTACATATCTTCTGATTAGTGCAGAACTGTAAAGCTCTTTTCTTGTTTCTTTGAAGCAAATTTACAATAGTCCCAGTAATACTTTTGCACTTGAGAAAAAGTAAACCTTTCATACTATTGCAAGTCCCTAAAATGCCTACAAGGGCTTCTCTGCTGACCTCTGTCCTTATGGGTGTCAACCGTTAGCTGTGAACTGGAAGACTATGTCTGGGTCATCTTTTATCCATGTGATAAGATCCCAATATCAGTTTATCACAGTAGTTACTATTTTCAGGGGGTTTTGCAGGGAGCTTTTTTTCAAAACATTTTCAGCAGACAGAAAATACTGTCTGTTTTCAAAGTGTGTTTATAATGTACTGTTGGTCCCAATTTGTGTCTAAGCACCTTTAGTCTGCCTGCATGAGCAGTTAGGCTAGTCTCCTCTGTTAGCATTGTTCATGTGGACAGCACCAAAAAAAACCCAGGGAAAAAAGAACAGCATAAGAAGAATGTCATAATTTGGCAAGAAGAATGAGCTCTTCCCACTTTTTCAGAAACGAGCTTTGCTTTCCTATGGAAGTAGATCTTGCAGGCAATGTAAAATTGGAGCTGCACTTTCTGAGGTCATCCTTTTGTTGAATCTCTATATATAAATGCCTAGCCCTATGACAATAGCTATTCTATAAACATGAAACAAAAGGACAGATTATGTATATATTTTTGTCAAGAACAAAGAAATATAGCCACAATAAACTCAGAAGTTTGCAGGGTGAAGTAAAAAAAGAGACTTTCAGAAGTAAAAAGTTACGACTATTTGAATCTCACTGGGATGATGTTCATTTGGATCATCAGTCATACTTTTTGTTGTTATTGCTAACTTACACATGCACACAGAAACTGCCTTTCATGGATGAAAAATGTCTTGCTTATTCACAAGCCCTGTAGAAATAAACATTATTTTATATATATGTACTGCTGGCAGTGAGGATTTTATTTTTCATGCCATGTGCCAAGCTTTCATTAGTCAAAGTGTGAAAAATCCCATTTGCTGTGTTTTGCAGAGTTCATGCTGGAAGCATTTAGAGAGCAATTCACTGATCTTTCAAGTCACTGGAGAGGGGATCACCCTGGGAGTTGGCCAGTCACATGGGACTCAGGGGTTCTGCTTTAATCCTCAGCTTTGTAACCCACCCTTTTCTTGATTTTGGGGAAATTGCTTCATCTGTCCGCATCTTGGATCCCCAGTGACAAGGATCAGACTTTCAACACATCAATTTGTTCAGTAGCATAAACTTGATATATCTGATACTAATATGGTGTTAGCCACATAGTCAGACTCTTCAAGCTAAATAAGCTTGATAAATGGAGGCAAGTCTGGGTCTGAACATAAGTGTTGGAGTAGCTCCAGAGCACAAACAGTATGAATCCTTGATTTTACTCCACACTGTCACACAAAACCAAGCACACATTTCTGTGCACTTGCATCTGTCCCCCTGCTGAAGTCCAGGTCCTGGTCGCTTCATCCCAAGCCTGCTTCATTTGGGGGCTGATATAGGAATGGAAGATCCCTGCAGTGTCCTCTCTAAATGAGGTCACTGTGGAGACAGTGAAAGGATCGTGGAATAAGCAGAGCTGTCCAGGGAATAGCTTTAGTTTGATGAATTAAACACTGTGAAGCTGTGTATGTACCCATGAATGTGTAAACTGAGCATGAGTTTGAGGTCCTGTCCCTACCTGTGGTGGTGAACTGTCTCTACTGCCCCTATTCCTCTGTGTAAAATAGGAAGAGCGTAAAGAGCCAACATGAGGAAGATCAAACCGTCTGCTTATTCAGATGGAAAGTATTGCTTAAGTCCCCAGGGCTACATGAACTAAACCTAGGAGTCTGCTTGCTTTCTTAGAAATGGTGTTGCCAAGTTCTGGACAGAATTTACAGAACAAATCTCTTGGCATTGTAATTCATTGCAAAGGAGACCTCAGTTTATCAACTGAACTATAGATGATGGAGCCTTATATCAATTATTTAAGTGTCCTTTTTGGCTTCTTTTTGTGTTCTTTGTCTGCCCTCATCAAGATGCCCAATGAAAGACTTAAATCCATTTTCACCCTCTTTAGAGGCACCGACGATAAAGCAAATGAAATATTATTCTTTCTAAGTAGTAAATTTATAGCAGGCAATAACAAATCCATGAGAATTTATATGGCCTTTTGCCAAAGAAACCAAGGATTTCAATTCATATACTGAAAAATATACGCGTATCTATTCCGGTGTTTAAGGAGCTGTGGGAAATCCTTTTATTTTTTAATGAAATGAGTGAAAAGTATCCCAGAGCACCTATGACCCTCCTTTAAAGCCTGAGTGTCATCAGGAGGTTAAAACTTTATTAAGACTTTCTCATGCCTTTAGCTCCCTGACATATCTAAGGGGATGAAGGTATGAGAAGAATGAAGGCATCATACCATCAAACATCTGATCTTACCATTATCCGTGCATGGTATAATGTCACTTGAGGCCCTGTGTCAGTGTCTGCCCAACTGAGATAAGGACTAGAAGCCTTACCAGAGCCTCCCCTGAAGGAGCCATGGAAGATGGCACAATACTCCTTTTGAACTGAAGCAACGTGTGTCAGCATCGCTAAAAACAAACTACACCTGGTCTCCTGCCACCTCTGTTCATTTTTTTTTGATAGTTGTCATCTTGCTGCCATTCTCTTAGCTAACTCCCCGCAGAAGGCAATGTGTGATCCTTCCAGTAAGGTGCATGTTCACTAGCTAACCACTCTGCTGGATTTTTTTTACTCTTCCCATTCTTCTCAGTTGCTTCTCTTGTGCTTTGGTCATTGGTGAGAGCATAAATGAGATATCAACATCAAACCAACCTGGAGCCTTCTGCCTGAGATTTCCTCCTCCAGTTTGGGATTTGAACTTTCTGTTCTGAGAAAGAATGAATTCTCTTAAGAATGACTGGCTACCACAGTGTCTTGTTTACTCAGGCAGCTCAGGTCTCCATGGTTCAGTGGTTATGGGGATCTACCAGATCTCCAGATGGGCATTTCCCAGGCTGCCTATTACTAGTGCACAGTTGTGGATCATGTCTCCTACAGAGCTTGCTTTAATATTTTTGACAAATTTCTCTATGTCCTCACCAGTCCCCATTTGGCTACCCATGTGGAAGTCTTCAGACATGTCTGTAGTCAGATGCTAGCCATGTTTGCAATCAACGTAATTCCATTTTAAATTACAGTTGTAAGAGCTTTTCAGGCTGCGCCGACAAGACTGATCCTGAAAAAAAAATGCAAAAAACAAAACCAAGCTCCAGACCAGTGTGCTTTGGGGAGAAGGGAGGGAAAGTGACATCCATTCTGGGAAGGAAGAAGCAAGAACAAAAACTGGCACCCTGGTCTGTGTTTGCCCTAATGATGCATCTCCATGTGCTCTGTGTCCTTTGGTAACACTGCCCTTTCCGTGCCACGTCGTGGATTGTTGGATGAGGAAGCTTGGCCCAAAATAAACGCCAGGCTGCTTTTCATCTCAGGGATTTGTTTGTGCCAAGCGAACAAAGTGACTTCTTTGTGGCTGTTTGCATTTGTCGTTCCAAGTTGTCTGAGCTCTAGGTTATAAATACACACCACCGATTGATAGCCTCAATATGTCCAGTCGGACAAGCTTTGCATGCTGGCAAGCAAAGGATTTGGCTGGCCTTAATTATTTTTGTTTTAATACTTTTTTAAATGCTTGATATAAATCAAAAATACTGTAAACATAATTCAGGAGGAGGGTGTTCCTTCCTTATCCGTTTTGTAGACTGGGTTTCTGACAAATAATTTTAGGTAAATTTTCTATTTCATATACGTATTTACAGTCACCTATGTAAAGGGATGCTGTCAAGTTATATATGTAATTTAATGTCACTGACTTTTTTAGATTGTTTTTAATGCAGAAATAAAAGGAAGTCAGAATTTTATCAACTTACCTACTCTTAGAGCAGATGCAAGGTATGAGAGGAACATGAAAGGCTGAGTTGTTCTGAGCTGTGCCTTACGAGTGCTAATGCTAAGCCAAGACCCTGCTGTCCTGGGCCCATGACAAGAAGGCCCATTAATCAGCAGCGACTCTGAGCAGTCTGAGCTAAACCCTGACTCTTGGAGACTGTTAGCCAAATCCTGACTACTTCATTGGGGAATGTTCAAACTTCTAGACTTGATTTTTTTCTTCACCCACCCCCATCCCCCACCACTTGAAAAACAATGCTGGTGAAAAATGCCTCTTTAGGAATTTAATTTGTATGCAAAACATTTTATTTTTGTATCCAAATCTTGTAGTCTGTGTAGGGTTTTCCATTTGCTTTCAGCAAAGACTATTTTTCACTATTTTTTCTCATCCAAAATTCTTATTAAGAAACTGAATACTTTGACCAAAAATGGGTATCTTTTCCTTCCCTTTCACCCCTTCTCCATTCACTATATCCCCCAGACCCCTGAAAACAATCTAATTGAAAGAAAGCACATTTCTTCTAAAAAATTCCCATGGAAACTGTTTTGTTGTGGTTAATGTCTGCTTTCTCTCTCATCTTTCTGGGGCTGCAAGAAAATTCCTCGAAAACGTTATCAGGCAGCACATCTCTACGGCCCAAATGAGGTTCTTAACATCTCATTTACTCATTTCTATGATAATCCAGTAACCATAATTGTGGTCACGGGCTTATTCACAATGTGTATACTGAAATAGTTGTGCACAGTCATTTGAAAACTAGATCCCTGTTCAAAGATCTCACAGCTTCAGACACATTTAATGTGCTTACGGGATGCAGCAATATGCTGTCTATTATTATGTATACATGCATACTTATTTTAATATTAATATATGTACATATGTATATAAAAATATGTACATGTGGTTGAAAGTGAAGGATCATGAGATGAGCTTTCTGTGCCTGATTTTAGTTTTTCTTTGAAACAAGCTTTTTGAAAGTGACCTGGAAATCCAGAGCATGAGGCAAATAGACCCAGGTCAGTTTTACACAGTGATTAATCAGTTTCTTGTTCTGGTGCAAAAAGAGAATGTGGTGCCCTGTACTTGCATAACAGCATGGGAAGCTACATGCTGTATCCGCATGGACTGAACAGGGCAGCTTCAGTCTGTTTCAGGCATTCTAATATAGGGTGAACAAACCTTCAGTCTGGTCCACATTGAAAAAGCATGAAAGAAAATAGACGTGTGGATCTGTGTCCCTTTGTAAATCCAGTCTGCAGGAATGGGCTTCTTAGTTGCACTTATTCCTGTGTGTGTAAGTTAGGAGGCTGTAATATAAATTGAAGCCTAATTTTTTCTTTGAAGCTATTAACACCCACCCACAAGCAACAGGAAACAGACTTCAACTTTAATTAGTACCAACACATTCAAAATTCACCCTATATTTGCCTTCAAGTGCAGCAAAGCAGCTTCAAAGCTAAAAGCTTCTTCACTTTCTAAGTAATAATGAGGTATTAATGAGGCAATTAGGGGCTTGTAAACATGGTGTCAAAGTGATATGAACTAATCACCAGCAACAGGAAAAAGACAGATCCCTCTGACTTCAGTGCTCTGCTCTCCCTAGCCCCCTGCGGCATTCTGTGCTTGTAAACTAATCCGCAAAAATGTTCTAGATTAATTCAAAACACTATCCTCTTTTTAATTCCCTGACTGTCTTCGGGCTTGTTTCTGAATAGATGCTCTGTGTGAAGGCTTTTAAATATGCACTTTTGTTATTGCAATAAAACCCAGATTGAAGTTCTCTTGCACTAAGCTGTCAATTTATATTTGGCTCTCTTCTTAGATACATATGAAATCTAAATCATTTGTTAGAATATTTGTTCCAGTTTATTTCCTTTTAGGCTATTTAATAAAAAAAGTAATTAAATTAGAACTGACGAACACCACTTTTTTATTTTTCTTCTTGAACGTGAAATTTTAGTGTTGAAAATGAAGGATGAAAGGCACCAGTTAAATCTTGGAGTGATGCAGATAGGGCAGGGACAAACATTTCCCTTCACAGATTTGTTAGCTGGAGTGTTGGACTAGGATTAGTACGATCTGATCACACTAATTTGCTGCATGGTTTTATGAGAGTCGCTTTTATGATTCTCATTTCCTTATGGAAATACAGTTCAGATTGGATCTAGCTAGTGCCTGCAATCAACCTGTTATGCTGCTTTCTGTTGCTAAAGGAAAAGTCACAGTGGATTTACCCACAGCAAGACATTAAATGTGGTCCCACCCTAGTGATGCATTTTGAAGTTATTCCTATTAGAAAATATGATTCCAAAGAACTTTTTGTTTTCTAAATTGAAGTAGAGAAAAAAAAGAATGATAGAAAAAATATCTCAGATATTCATGAGTCTTCAGGCAGCAAGGCTTTAGGAAGAACGTAGACTGAAGAATGTCCTAAACTGTAAACGAACATATCCTTACAGCATCCCTGATACATATACTCCAAATCTTCATCTGACACTTGAAATTCTGACCTGGCTGCTTCCTTCAAATTATCTCCATGGATTGCTTTGCAACTGGAAGTACTACTGATTTGAGAGAGGAATTTTGGATATGGCCTGTTGTCTCCTGGAGATTGGGATGAAACTCCATATCCTTTCTCTGTGTGATCTCATTACAGTCAGCTCTCTAGGGGTGAAAAGTGAGTTCACTAAACCAACTTATTGTGAAAAAATATTTTGAAACATAACACACTGTGGTTTGATCCTGCATTCTCAAAGATATATGTTGGAAATCACTTGGTTGAAGTCAGTAACATGTGTGTTAAGCTCTCAGAAGTGAAAACAGAACAGAGGCCCTAATAGTTTTTCCTACATCAGGAATTTGATCTAATCCACAGGAAAATTGTACATGAGTTCAACAGCCCAGCACTTTGCCTAGTAGTGTGCAGTTGATTATAAGTTTGGAATTGCCCCTCAACAGACCAGTTAAAAACGGTCTCCAAACATTTATGAGAAGAATTCTTGTAGATATGATGGTGGTGAATCATGTCTGCAAATGTGGAAGCCAGTACTAGCCTCTCCAGAAATTCAGCTTATTGTTTGAACTTTCAGCAGTATTTTATTCTGGACATGAGCAACCTCAATAGCAGCTGGTTATGCAGGTTTACATAAACTTTATGTGTTGCAGTAGAGATTCATGAGTGTTCAGTACTATCACAAATGGCTATGTTCCGGAGGTTAGCTAAGCAGTACATCACTGTCTCAGTCACCTAGGTCCATTTAATATATGGCTGATTTTGAAAATTTCACTATTTACTAAAACCTCTGCACAATGAAGAATCAACCACACCCTGTGGTGCTGTGCAATCTCATGTCTCTACCTTCAGTGTTAATACTTGGAAAGCTTTAGCCTGTACTGAATATGATCAATTCTTTTTTCTGGTCATGAGATTTCATTACGGCATCAATGGCCAAGTGAAAGAGCTCTTGGGTATCCCATTGTGTTTGGGGAAGATACCACCCATTCCATGTCACATGTAAATTCCCAGACCACAAGTGTGCAGACTCCTTGCTTTTACCCAGAGCTTTGTGCCTGGGAGCTCATAGCCACATGAAGATTTTGGTGTGTCGTTGTAGGGCCGGGAAGGTTGACACTTGGGAGAAGATTTCACTAGATCTCATTAAGCAAACACACATAGCCCAGTGTCTTGACCTTTCCAATATTTCTTTCCCCAAGCATAACAGCCAGTATCTCTGGTCATGTTAGGAAGAGACCACAGCCACAGGTATCAGCCACAAACACATCTTGGGTGGTTTCTTCCAAGCAGACAAAGTGCCTGAAACCTCTGACTCCTACTGGGAGTTTAAAAGAGTTTGGGACCGGTGACCCTAAATGCAACTGGTCAATAAATCACAGGTCTGTCTCATGGAGTCCCAGAAAGGAGGGGAGCCCTGGCATCCTGCCATCAGTCCATGAAGCAGAGGCTGAGGTGTGGGAGGTGAGGCAGCCAGAGCATCCCCATTTCAATGTGTGAGACACAACAGACCTGCCTTGTTAGCTCAGAGCTCTAGTGCTTGGGACATTACCTTTCCCTCACCCTTTTCCTTCCTCTCCCCTTGTGTTAATCCTACATAACTCTCTCTGCTCTTTCCATCTGGGTGGGGATCTTAAAAGACCTCTACAGTTCTGCAGGGCCTCTCCTGTTTGTGTGTAATAATACAGGATGGCTAGACCATTAACACCTTCTCTGAGCCCAGCATGTTGGAGTTGCAACACTTTCCGGCCTGGCTTGGGCTCCTTTGCCAAAGGGTATTGTGTGTGCATGCTCAACTCTTCTTTTAAAATCCCGAACAGGGTTTTCTTTTTTCTTTCCCTTACAGTTTGTGTGTGTTTTTGCCATTGGTATCCATGGAACTTTTTGTCTCATGGTTCCTTTAGAGGTAACAGAGTCTGGGGCTGTTTTTATTTGTTGTTCTCCTCTTCTCCCCACCATACCACAGTTTCTGGGAGGCTGGTAACTGAAGAGGAGAGACTGAGTGAGTCTGCAGAGTAGTAGGTGAATGTGGAGCCCTTTGCTTTGAGGTCATTAGTTACAACAGAGCTGAAGTAAGTGACATCTGCAAGGTTTTGCCATCTGAGACCTGATAGCTGGATTCCCATCACAAAAATATAATGCAAGCAGATTACTAGGGATTTATAACTGAGTTGGATTCTCTGGAATATAATGTGAGTCACCACTGAAACCTTTTTCATGAAGGAAACATTCCTAGTATATCTGTCATGTACACAGTTTTGGGGATCTAATAAGGGCCAGCTCAAATTATAGCTGTGCCTCCTGGATTGTCCCACAGCTGCCTTTTGGAACGTCTCAAGGCCAAGGTGCAGAGAAGGCCTAAGGCAAGGTTTCATCTGTTGATGTTTCATTTGTTTTACCCCAAGAACACAGCTTCATGCATTCACACATAGGTGGTGTAAACATCTAAACAAAGCTCTGTGATATTACAGCAATGGGGACCCAGAGATAGATGGCAAAGAATGATCTGTAAGTGCTTGTGAAGTTGATCTGAAATCCAGGTAAGCAGTAAGCAAAAAGCATTCTGAGTGGGAGGTATCTCTATAACAGCAGAGGTGACCTACCTCCCTTCATGTTAATCTCCTGCCAGTTAGTCACACCAAAACTGAGGGGAGGAACTTCACATCGGCAAAGATGTGTCTTGAAGTTAGTGACAACACAGGTTTGTTTCTAAGTAGGTGGGCACATCTTTGTAAGAACCAAAATCTGATTGCGTGCCTTTAGCTTTCTGAGGCGAAATCTTGCTCCATCAAAGCTCAGTCTTCCTCTTCCCTTGGGTGGGTATAGGAGTTCTGTCTCTTCCCTTAAATAAGAGAGGTGATGCAAGTCACCATCTGGATAGGCCAAAGGTATCTGTAATATAACACTAATGAGAGAGAGCAGTTGCCATGAGTGATCTTATTGCATGCGCTGCAGAGTGGTGAAGATTATGTGCCCAGAAAGAGGTTAAAATTTTGTTAGTGACTTAGGAGCAGCAGCATAGTCTTCTGTTGAAAGGCAGCACGTGCTGTCTGTCCTGATGCACAGGAGTGGCAGTTCCCAGCAGGGTGAATCTGCCC
>JAVJGJ010000030.1:26426062-26464767 GCA_035590215.1 Microhierax caerulescens
AGGGTGAATCTGCCCTGTTCATGTCAGGCCACTAACCCTCCACCTGAACTAGGACCTAAACCACATGTATAGCTAGTTGAGCTGTAAACACGGAGCACTGGTTGGCTGTGAGGCTAGCAATGAGCTTAAGTGCAGAACACCATCGACAGATGACTCTTCTGTGGGTGAAGAGTCTCTCAAGGGTCTCTTCATGTGGCAGAATGGTCACCTGAAACACAGTGAGAAATGACCAGGCTGTTCTCTTTAGGATCAGTTAAGAGCTTCGTTCCCTCTCTGACCCGGGCTTCTGTAGTGGCTGTCACTAAACTGCTTGAGTTTTCTGTGCTACAGTTCCCTGGCATGGGAACGGGTTAACAGCCTGTTTAGCTGGTCTTTTTAGACTACATGCTTTGTGTATCCATATGCTGTGAGAGATTTGTCAAGAGTGTTTCCTGGAATGGGGTGCTGATTAGCCAGGGCCTCTTGGGAACTTGTAATGGTAATCAATATGATTGTAATAACTAATGATAACAAAGTCAGGAATGGCAACAAAAAGCTTCAGAGTATAGTGTCCTTTGATTTTGGGCTTTTGAAGGGGAGCAGAAAAGAATGATTTGGGGACATAGTAAAGGAACCCCCTCCTTTTCATAGATTTTCTCCTGGGAGAAATATTTTATTGAGAAAGGGTATGTTAGCCAAAGCAAGACATAAATATTTTACTTATTAGTAAGCTGTTTCTCTTCTCGTTGGCTCTGTTGCCAAGGCTGGCCTCACACAGAAATTTGTGGTGTCCATTTCTGTACTGTGTGGTAGGGGAGCTGGGGGGCATGGAGACCCAGGCCGTGGATTGAAAGCCTGCCAAAAGAAAAAAGAAGAAACAAGCCCTTCTTACAGCAATTGTCTTGCTCATAAAATGTGACATTTGCATGGCAGCCGCCAAGTCTCTGTTTTTGCATTCATAAACAGGGCATTGGAGCAAAGATGTGGAAAGCCCAGTGTCGATTGAATTGGGCAAATGGACCAGGTCTCAGCAGCCAACTTGACAACAAAACTAATTATCCTGTGAGGGCAGAACACATACTGCCACCTTTCCAATACACACCACCCTGTGTGAGTTCTCAGATGTCTAATAGGGCTTAGGTTGAGCATGCTTTCTCCCACTGGGAGAGCTAATAAGATTTCATTCCCCTCTACCTGACTGATTCCACAAGATGTGGAGAAATGTAGCATCACTGTGCACAATCTTTAGAAAAGAGATTGATAGGAAGACAGAGATGCTCATATGAAGACTGAAATCATAGGTGGATTTCCCTCCCATTAGGGTTGTTCAGTCACTTTTAAAATCTTTCAAGGTAAATAAACATCTGTGAGTCTCTGGCTCAGAATGTCCTTACACTGCAGATTCTGAGAACTTGAGTGGCAGAAGGCAGTTACTGGGAGAAGCAGAGTGGTATTTCTTTCTTATGCTTCCTCCTTTAGCATGAACAAGTGTCCAGTTCTGAACACAGAAGGATCTTTGGCCTGATACAGGATGACAGCTCTTGTGTTCTTATACCCTGTTTCTTAGGGATCCTGTCTTCACTGGTAGTTCATAGCAGATGTCCAGGGAAAAGTATAAAGACAAGGCAGATGATATTGATAGTTCCCCAAGGTGTTCTCTCTCAGCCTCTGGAAAACTGTGGTTCATTGACTTTGAGCCAGAAGTGGTATCTTGTGTTTTAATACTTCTGCAATAGGTTTTTCTCTCATGCTTTTGCCTAACTAACTTTTGAGCCCATGTAAATGGCTGACACGTGCCAGAGACATCCATAGTTTAACTGCCTGTGCAACTGTGTAAAGACCTACCTCCCCTCTTCTGCTCTGTATGCACCTCCAGCTGATTCCAGCTGATGTCCTGCAGCTCTCAGAACTTGTAAGGTACTGTCCATCACTCAGTGCTCCCTGTAGTTTTATAGACCTTGAGCATATCTGTCTTTTCTACCTGCAAGCATGTTAGTCCATTCTCACACAGAAGTCCTCCAGCCATTCTCTGTCATACCTATTCCAGTTTTATTACATCCTTTGATGTTCAGTGAAAAAAGCTGGATGAAAACTGCCTGTTCCCCGGGGCCAGGCCAAGGGTTTTTTGGCTTGTAACATCACTTAGAGCAATTTAGGGTTTATTCCATGCTTAAATTCCTACTGGTGAGCTGAAAGAGGGCAAGAAAAGGTGATCCAGAACCAGATACGTCTGGTTCCTGCTCTGTTCTATCAGGTTAACTCTCCAGCTGCACTGTCTGGAATGAGAGCAGGTTCAATTGAATTAGAAGTGGAGAAAGTTTGTCAGTGAGTTGGCAGATGAATTTTGCTTTACACCATGGAAACGGATATGGTAGTAGAAATCATTACCAGTCAGTGTGCATTCTCTCTAGCTCTATTTGCCAATGAGAAGATACAGAAAAAGCCAACTTTGTTCTTGCCTAGTATTGTGTTATGAATCTGCTTAGCCACATACCGATTCCATGATCTGTGAATACTTTTCAATTTGAATATCTGTTGATGAAAATAGTTCAGAGGTGACTGGTTTCTTTTTAACCCCTGGAAAATGCTTTCAAAACCTTTTTTGCAAATGCTGCATTTTGTAGACCCCTTTCTTCCCACCCAGGGAGTTCAGTCTGGACACAATGGTATCTGCTAGAGACTTGCAAAAGATTATGCTCCAAAGCTAAGCATGTGTTTTTATGAAATGCGTGAATACCTTTGACTACATGGAGGGAAAATGCACTCTGTAAAACTTAAGCCATTGCAACACAAGCTGCAAAGCTGAAAATGCTGTACTGTCAAGAAAAGACAGTTCCTTCAGTCTTCCAAGGTGAAATCCTAACCTTCATCTAACTATAGGAAGCTGGTGGCAAATTTCCTAGATTTCAACAGGCCAGGGTTTCACCTACAGTTGTTAAGGACTGCAGGGGCTGTAATGGACTGGACAGAGTTAACTCTGATGTCATCCAAGCAGTGGGATTTTTCCCAGTGTTTTCTGCATGTGGGTCCAGGAACTTGCTGTTGAATTAGGATCTGTCTAGGAGGAGTGCTGGTAATTGCGGAAACAAATCCCAGGGGTTGCCATTTAATCTACAAGCTCAGTTTTGTTTCAATTAGCTGTAAAGTTGGCAATGAGCACAAATGGGGAACCATGAAATGAAAGCTCCTCCAGTGAACACTATGTCCACAAACTCTTCAAATTGCTGACTCTCATTATAGAGCCAAGGGAGGGGAGAAAATAAACCCACAAACAGTGAGATCCAATTATGATCGTTCTCCTTTGTTCTTCCACCGTCTGGAAATGGCTGGTTTATGTTCTAGGAAAAGGGCATATTCTAGACCTGGTTGTGCAGTCTCTCTGCACCGATGTTGTCTATCTGGATTGACAGAGAGAGTGTTAAGGTTTCATTTACATGGGACAGAGGTGCTCTCCCATTTCTTTGCCGAGGGTTTCTGTGCCCACTCAGGCATAATAACAGATCGTGCTGTTTCCATGTGTAGAATCAAAACAAAACTTAAAACAGTTAATACATGTCCAGATTCCTCCAAAGAGCAGACCCTAACCTCACCATATTTGAAGATGTAGGATCTGAGAGCTTTTCCCCAGTGGCATTTACTTGTTGAGCCAAATTGAATGTTTAATAAAAATGGAAACTTATCACCTGGTTTCTCTGCTCGTAACTCCTTCTGAGCTGTCACATGCTGCTTATCCCTAATACCAGTGTGAGCCTGGCAGACAAGAGAGTATAGTCAGGCTGTGCTCAGAGCCCCATGACCATCCTCCTTATAGTCCAGCTTTCAAGAACTATCTCTGTTTTGCAAATAGCAGGGACAACTTGCTCACATGACCAAGCCCTGAGCTTGGACTTCGTTAAATCTAGAACTTTTCAAGTAAGATTCAGGTAAATACCTAGTGAAAGCTAAAAATGCTGCTCCTCTTGCAGCTTTCATCTGACTTTATCTCAAGAAAAGGTTATGTCCTCAAGGCTTTTTATATCAAGCATTCAGTCATTCAAGCAGGACTAAATATACTCCCAAATAATATAATAACTTGTATTTTTGAAATTCATTCATAGAGATTTTCATCGGTACATCTCAGAGGACATTTTGCAAGTGAGGGGAAAAAGAGGACACAGAACTAAAGTGAATTGTCTGAGGTGATAGAGCAAGCCAGGGTCAGAGCTGGAATCTGGATTGCTGACTCTTGGGAAGTGTTCTATCCTCTAGACACAGATCTCTCTTACTGCTGCTAAAGATGATGATAGCATTTTCATTAGGCAATTAAAAAAGAACAATTGTTCTAGTCACTGTTATACAGTATGAGAATGTATACTCAAAACAGAGCCAAGGCTGTTAATTCCTTGTCCCCAAACCACTGGATGTTGCTGTCTTATGAAGACACCTTTACTAATTTCCCTAACAGAAAAACAATACAGCCATTCTAATCATTAAAGACGTTGCTATTACTGTTCACAAAGCTATCTCCCTTGTGTTTCCTTTCATTTTTCTCCAGACAAATCCTGGTGGAACCCAGGAGTTGGACCAGAGGCCTCCAAAGGTGCCATCCAGTCTAAATTATTCTATTATTTTTTTACAGGGTATGGGTCATCAAATCAGCCTCTGTGGGAAAACTCCTGTACCAGAAAATACTTATTTGGGAATACTAAAGTCTGCAGGGGCAAGGCTTATCTTCAAACGATGTGACTGCCAGAAACTTGGCTAGAAGCAGTTCACCCCTATGTTTTTTAAAAAAGTTTTTTGCAGTTTCCTTTGCAATAATAAACACCTTTTTTAAAAAAAAAAATTCCATTTGCAGGCTGTTTACCCAGTGCAAAAGTGGTGGGTGAGCTCATGTCATTCCCACAACAGGTTTTCAGAATGAGAAAGCTGTGTGTTACCTCATGTTCCTGTGGCTTTGACCAAAGCAGCAGTCTCTTGACAGATGTTAGTTCAGAGATCACAGGGTACAGAGTGACTAAAAAACATGTGGTTCAGGGTAGATCTACCATGTAGTATCTCAAATGTAGCAGTAATACTGGGGAAAAAGAACAAGTGGCAGGAATTGAGAGACCATTAAAAATAGTCTAACTTTCATATGCCCTCACCTATTAATGCAGATAATATTCAGAGAGAAATAAAGAAGCACAGAGAATTCCCAGAGCTTTGTTTCAATTGATTATAAGTTCTTATGGCTTCCATGATATCTTATCTTTACCAGGACGTTAAAGACATCCTAGTCTCTTAACAATTTCTCCTTGCTGCATTCCTGTGTAGGAAAGTTGTGATACTCTGCCCATTTTACAATGAAACACTGCAGGGTTGAGGGACTGCCTCAGGGTCATGCAGGGAAACAGTCTTAGAGCACAGAATTAAACAAAGGTCTCCAAAAACCTGAGGAGTGCCTTAACCACTTTTGCCTCCCTATCTAGCATGCTTTGGCACACAGAGAAAATTTTAATTTGATGCTGAGATAAACATATGCACCTCAGGCACTGTATAAAGGGAAGCATGGGAGTCCTTTCAGCAAAGTCTTTCTCTGGTGGGTAGTTACTTTTTCAATCCCATTGACTTCCAAAAGTCTCTGGTGTCAAGGGTAGCTCAACAATGGCCTTTCTCCACAAGCAGTCTCATTGGTCAAGAGGACTCGTGAAGTCAAAATGCTCTGGAGAGTAAGTCACGGGATCAGAATCTGGCCCAAGAAAAGAGAAAAAGTGTCAGTGCTTGTCAGGGAAACTCATCTGAACACCTCTAGCAATTTAAGGAAAGTCCTACAGACATGCCAGCAAAGCATTTCACTGGTTTCCATTAAATAGTTATCACAGATCCTGCTTGCAAGCAGATCCATTTCTTAATATATAAAGCAGTTTAGCCACAGCCATTATGTGTTATAAAAAAAAATAAAAAAAATCTGTGAGTCCAGGAGCACTTGAGCAAAGCAATAAATTCTCCTTTGAGCCTTTAAAATTTTTGTTAGGCAACATCACAGTGTGAACATCACCTTGTCTTCCGACAGTGGATTAGTTCCCCAAGCCCTCCTAAGTTCTTCAGGTCAGTAATGAGCTATTCAGCCCTCAGTAAATAAGTTGTGTGGCAGTCCTGACCCAGGAACCACCATGCCCCTTTCAGACACATAAATACCTTTATTCCCATTTTATAAGTGTGATAACACAGGTCAAGCTGGAAATAGGATTCTAGTTTCATTAATCTAATTGGACAGCAAGGTGGATTAAAGGATTAAACTAATAAATGAAGATAACAGACTTTTCAGCTGTTTTGGACTGGCAGAGCAAGTTCATTCTAACATGGCTTAACCCTGTAAGCCACATTTTTACCACCTTGCAGCCCTCTGAGCTGATGCTTCTCTGACATCCTGCAATGCTCTGTTAATTCCCATGCCAAAATATTACTTGCCATCCTTTACCCTCTGCAAGTTACTGGGTCTGAGCCAAGAACCTGTCAGCATAAGAGAAGCAAAATCAGATGGTGCAAGCCTGATTACAGTCCGTTGCTGTCTCACCCAGCCCTCCCACTGGTCGTTTCTCAGCAGACTCACTGCTCTGCCAGATTGTTCTCCTGCCAGTTCATCAGTCGACAACATTAATAAATGGTTATAAAGATAAGTTCCATCTTATCCTGAAGGCCTGCAGGTGATGGAAAAGATCCCTGCAAAAAGAACGAGATGCACCGGTAGTCTCAGCTTGGGGCTTTATTGGTAGAACAAAGGTAGGCAAGACCTCACTGGGAAGCATTACACTCCACAGAGTCAGAAGCATTGAGGCTGTGATGTATGATCTCAGTAACATACCTCCAT
The DNA here is from genome assembly GCA_035590215.1 of Microhierax caerulescens. Classification (NCBI taxonomy): domain Eukaryota; kingdom Metazoa; phylum Chordata; class Aves; order Falconiformes; family Falconidae; genus Microhierax; species Microhierax caerulescens. The sequence goes on from JAVJGJ010000030.1 coordinate 26,432,874, forward strand.
CTCTGATTTTTTTCTAATCCTACTACCTGCATCTGGTAAAAGACAACTGTCACGCACTGCACAGTTCCCCATTTCCCTTCTGAGGTCTTTGCTACAGCAGAAAGGGGGATCTGGAGCAGACCCAAGTACTTTGCCATATACAAGTGCCCTTGGTAAACATGGCTTTGGCAAAACCTGACCGAAGGTATTCACATACCATCATATTTACACAGGATTTTAAGGTCTTACCCTTTGGGTGGGCTCCCCGTCTGTTAAGGTTTCTGAGATTCTCCCAGGCTAAAAGGGAGTGGGGTCCCTCGATTACATAAGCAGCATCACTCAGTCCACTCAAGGACAGGACTGTGCTTACCTCTACTAGTGGCTGAGGTAAAAGGGTAAATAATGTTGCTGACAACCTGGCTTTTCATCACAGGCTTTTTGGTGCATGGATGACCTCTTTATAGACACAAGTTGCAGTGAGTAAACCATACAATGCCCAAAGAACCCCTTCCTCCTGCTATGCTGTCTAATGTGGTCTGGACAAAATTAATTTAATCTCCCACATTGGCCTTTCTTTCTGGTTCCTAAAAGGACTCCTAGGCTCACACTGCCCTTCCTGACTGAATGTTCATCCTTATGCAAAAGAGTCCACATTTTGGCCCATGAACCAACTTCATCTGGGCTCCTGGAGCAAAGAATATGCCTTGTAGCATTCTCTCTCTCTGCATATCCAGCCACTGGTATCGAGAATGTGAGAGGAAAGATGGTGTTCCTGCATCACATGATACACAGCTCCACATTCACTCTGGTCTTACGCTGGGCCAGTGGCCAATCCTCCTCACAACTTCCTGATCTTGTAAGCCAAAGACTCTTGGATCTGTCTCAGTTCTGGGTGGGACCAGATATCAAAGATACCAGCCAAGGTGTCATGTCCTAATGCCAGACCACAGGCATAGAGTAAGGCTTAATTTAGTCTGATTGTCATCACAATGCTGACAAATCAGGAATAGCTCTGCTCACAGGCAACACATGGGAAGCTTCCACTGAATCCATATGGGAAGTATTCTCCTGGGCAGGACCCATTTCAGCCAAGCAGTTTTTTAAATGAGCATCTCAGGAAAAGACCGTGCTCAAAGGCAGCTCATCATAAGATTCGGGAGGTCTAGGCAGAGATGGCAGAAAGAATTTTCTTCCCAGCTGTCAGAGACACTGCCACACGTTTCCCTACAGATCCTGAAGCAGAGTTGAAAACAGGAGCCAGAATGTGGCCCTCTCTGTGGACTTGGCAGAAAGGACATGCTACTTTGTCAAATTATCAGAATTTGTGGTGGAAATGACCTATTAAACCTCTTTGCTCTTCCCACTGTCGTCACCCTGGGTTATTCCTTTCATAGATCTGTTAATGCTTTGTCAAAAGACAGAAACATAGCTTTGACATAAAACCCATGCTGTTTACAGTTGACGGAAAGCTTACATTAGACTGGGCCACCTGAACCCCCTCACCCAACATAAACAGAATCTATCAACACTGCTTAAGCCATTAACCCTGACAACTGAGGCTTTCCAGGGAAAGCCCTTATCAAAAGGGGGCTGCAAATGAAACCCAATGAGAAAAATCCTCATTGCCCCAAATGTACTCAAATAACTGCCATGAAAAGATGCGGATGAGCCTTGTTAGGCTCACCCTAATCCCTTTGACAAGCCAGGGATTCCTTCAGGTTGGAACACAAATCCTCCAGGAATTTGAATCATCAGCTTCCTCTGCTATCCATTGCAATGGCAGTTACAATTTTTTAAAGATCATTATCTGATCAACATGCAATAGGAAAGTTTGGAGTTGAGCATCTGAGCCATTAATGGAGTGGGCCTTCCACACCCAGTGAAGTCTGTTCAGAGAAAGCTCCCCTTGAGAGCTCCCCACAGGGTTTGTGACCCCTCTCTTGTATGGGCCTGGACACCAATAATTTAGTGGAGATGGCTTGAGAAAGGGCTGTCTGAGGGAACCCACATGGAGAATATCTCCTGAAACACTTCTCATGAGTGTTTAGAGCAAAGGGTGAGGCAAAGGGAAGAAGCCTGTAAAGCAAGCTTCACATGGGCTTTCCAGATGTGATCAAACTCCGATTACCTCAAGCATTTGGCCCTTATTTGTAGGACAGAAAGCTTCTGGAAAAAAACATTTTCCAGCACAGTGCTGACTTTCCATCCCCAAACTGAGATTCCGGAAAAAGATGAAAATCAGAGACAACAAATAAAGAGTAATAGGAACATTTCAACTTTGTGATGAGTTTTTAATTGCATTCACACAGGATTTCCCAGGGATTCAAGGGAGACAAAGTATTTTCATATTCCAAATACAGAAACCTTTTTCCTTTTCTTCCCCTCAACTATGTTGAGAAGGAACAAAAAGTGAGTTGTAAATAAAGGGAAATGGTAGATCATATAGCAAATATTACAAACAGTTGTTTAGATGCATATAGAATTGCTTTCTGAGCTATGTATCTTGCTTGTTTTCCCAAAGGAAATCTAGCACACATCTACCTCCACCTGCTGGAAGAAGATTAAAAATGTTAACAATTATAATTTTCACATTACAGACTGAAGATCTTCCACATGTTATAAAGCTCAGCGGGGGGACAGGGGGACAGGACAGGACAACTTCTTACAGTGAAGGGAAACTATACCAAGATCACAATTTCTGGATTTTGCAATTCTTCAGTATATGGTAATAGTTAAATATTTAGCACTGTAGGGTGGGGGGATACTTGGTCTTGCACTGAGTAGGTTTTTGACTGACTTTTCTCCACGTTGGATAGGTATTTAGAGACACTATTGGCCTCAATGGACAGTGGTGGAAATCCAATGGAATTTAGCTCAAGGCAGAACCAGGCCATTGGTATGTGAACTGTGCAAGCCAACTGAGCCTTTTCCTCTAGGCAGATGGTAAATTCGCAGACATGCAGGACAGACATATTTTCATTTTAATGCTCTCACTGCTGTCTACAAAAATACAATACATTTAAATCACAGAGTAATCTTTTTGATCTAGGCCTGAAAACCAAAGTATTTGCTTTTTGTAGTTTTAAAGAAGGTTGGAATTTTTCTGCTTTTTTAAAAAAACTTTTATGGCAGTTGTAAAGAATATCAGATTGGTCATGAGGAAGGATTCTTCATGACAGTATGCTGGGCTAGGCTTTGGAAGAATCAGTTCTGATTCCATATTTCACCACTGATTTCCCTTGTGGTAGCGGTGGTGGCTGTAAGCATTTTGTGAGATCAGTGACACTTTTAGCAGAAATATCTTTTCTCCCAAATTTTCCACAGGCATTTGAGCTAAAGATGCAGAATGGCAAAGGGAGATTATCCAGATGATTAATGAAATAGCATAAAAAGATATTTGCTAGCACTGTCCCCAAAATTAGGATTTTACAACTCTAGGAACGTGTTTTCAGCCTTCAGGATTTGTTTTGAACTAGGTGAGGAAGGTGAGCAGACTGGACTCCCTAAATGGGAAATTATGGGGACTGTCACTGGATTCTATGAGTGTATGTCTTTTATCTTGACAGTAACCCTTTATTTGTAACCCTAGCAATAAGCAAATACAGACCCCGAGGGAGAAGGGGAAGGGGCTGGCAGTATAAGAGAGCTTCCAAGTATCATTTTCAAATCTTCTCTCTGCCCTCCACAGCTAGACTTTTCCATGCGCCTTACCAATGGAATGCTACATTTTTGCACAAAGCATCCATTGGTTGTTAACATCTTTCTTCATCCTAGGAGGACACATGGAGAAACCAGAAATCTCACAGATCCTCCTAAATCTAAGGGCTTTCCCACCAGATGGCTGGTTCACAAAATACAGTGTCCCACCACAGATGCTGAGCAATCCAGAAGGCGTGACAATGGAATGCTGATATTTTATTGCTGCTGCATCCCACCCTGCTATTTTCTTCCCAATCAGTTAAACATCAAATCTTTCAAAGCTCAGCTTAGGTGACCTTGAGTATCCATTTGAAACTGAAGCTTAAAAATAGAGAGAAAGTGTGTGTACTTTTTTTTTTTTAAATTCCTTTTTTTCTTGCAAGTCTCCAGAGAATCTTCCACAAACTGAAGTGTGTTTTCTATTATGGTTTACATCAACAAGCTGATCATGGGGACTTCTGTCTGTTGGTTTCTGTTACTGATTTTTTTTTTTTGTGTGTGTGTGTGTGTATGTGTGTGTGTCTATCATGGCCCTTGTTTCCTCTGGAGAAAGGAGACAGTAAAACCCACTTGAAAATTTATGCACACAGTGTCAGGAGCCCAGTTCATTCATCTGAAGACGCTCCTGCTGTGTTGGGTAAAATGCCCAGAAATATTCAGAGTTGTGTTAACCACAATTCTCTGCTTCCACGTTGTGTCTGATGCCATATTTGGAAGCTGTGATTCCTTTGCTCCATGCGGCTGACTCAGAATTTGCATTTACTTGATACCAGCATTGATTTCCTGTCCCTTTGGGTAGCTGTAATGGATGGAGTGGCCACAAAAAGTTCAGCAGGACAAGCAGAGAGAGTTAGTAAGCTCAGTGGAGCAGTATCAGATGTCAGCCAGTGGCTGCTCAAATGTCAGTGATGCAGATTCAATGCTGGAGTCTGGCAGACGCATGACCCACGGGTTGCAATGTGTTGTTAAAGAAATGAAACCTACCCAAGTTATTCATACTTACTGTGACATATTGCTATTGGCAGCCTCATGCTGGGTCTACCCTAATCACTTGCCAGCATAAGTTAAGAATGTGATTTCACATTTAATGATACTTCTAGACTAGCAAAAGACTTCTTTGAAGGAGTGGCCTGCTTTCCTAACCCTCTCTGCTTCACAGCAAAATCTTCCTGTAGCCAAGAGCCACAAGATTCAAAGTAGATCTCTCAGAAAACAGGATTGCTTCTTGGTGAGAGACAGTGGCTCTCTCTTCAGAGTCCCCCTGGGAAGTGTATTGAAGTAACCCATCTTTTTCAGACTCAGCTGTCCCTGCTGGCTCATTTCCTGCCACAGCCTGGAATTTGAATTACCCAGCAGCTCTCACATGGAAAGCCGCACTTGGACTGCTTACACCCCAGAAGCATCTTGAGTCATAGATACCATCCTTGTCCTAAGACAAGACTAGCAGAAAGCTTTTACCCATTCTGGGCGGGGAGTATTTTGCTCAGGGTAGAAGTTACAAGGCATACTGATGCTGAAGATAGTTCACCATCATAGGAATACTTGTAACTACATCAGAAATGTTTTCCACTGTAGGCTAAGTGAATAACAGAGATTAAAGCTGTGACTTTGGCTTCCATTGAAGCACTGGTGCTAGCTGGCAGCTACCACATAGCTCATACCATTTTGTCTGCTTTCAGCAGTTCTAAGGGCTTGTGTGTGCTTGTCAGTGCAGGATGTAATGCAGAACCCAGAGGTGCTAGGAGAGGGAGGGCACATGTAGTTTTTGTTTGCAATACTAGAACCCTCAGAAGCCCTTGTCCTGGAGAAAAGCTGACTCTACTGGTGCTATGTGATAAAGGTAGTGTGCATAAAGGCAGTCCCTGCTCAAGAGTAAGGTGAGACAACAGCAGATATAGCTGGTGAAATAATCTTTCATTGTTTCCTCATCATAAGAGGCAGCATCCTCAGTCTGTCAGTCTATTAGCAAAGCTTTTACATGCATTGCAACATCTAAGGAAAGCAACAAGTTGCCTCTAAGGCTTCATGGGAATGCCCTCCCTAGCTTGACGGCAACACACTGAAAAGACAAAGTCCGTATTTGGTGAGTTCAGTGTGCCACTGAATACAGAGAACGGTGCAAGTGGGATGTTAAAAGCTAGAAAATTATGATGTAGCAAGACAAAGGAGGGCACTAAAGTAACACAAAGAGAAGGGCTGCATGCTTAAAAAGTATGTGCTAAGAAAATGGTTTTCTGTGTCAGACTGCTACCCATAGGGCTGGTCTAGTACAAGTTTGGAGGTTCAGTCTCAAGCCATATTTTCTCTGCTGCCTTCTTGTACCAGAAAACTATAAATAAATTGTATTTTCACCCCAGTGTCTTCACCCCAACATCTACAACCATGCTTCATTTAGTAAAATTTTATACACGTTGCCATGGCAATTGGCCTCCAAATCCCATTCTGGATCTCAAAATAAATTGAAAAAACTATGAACGCATCATATAATTCATTCTCAGGCTCACCCAAGACTGGAAAGAACCTCTGGGAAAGAATTCCTGAAACAAAGGGAAAAGCCACATTTTATCACTCTTGGCAGAGAGACTTCCAATTGTACAAAAGCCTGTTGGGTTTTTGTTGGGGCTGGGGGGGTTTTGTTTGGTTGGCGTTTTTTTTTTTTGTTTTCTTTATCTTTCCCAAAGCAGCAGTGTGATAAAGAAGAGAGCAAGAGACAAGGAAAATGGCTACTATGGCACAAACACATCTGCTGGAGATGTGGAAAACCTTTTGGAGCAGATGGTCTTGAAAGTTTCTCAGTGCATTTTGCATAAGCCTCAAAACTGCTAGTACTCTGCCCATTCACCCCTTCTATATAAAATATAAAACATTCTTGTTTTAATTAATGGAAATATCTTTCCATCCTACACTTAAATAAACCTAACCAGCCATCATATAATGTGTGATAAAGTTCAGGCTCTGCTGTGCTATGCAGATGCAAATGTTTGCAGCCATGCTGAGGAATGTCTCTCCAGATAGCCTTCAAGAGCAGTGTCTAGTTCTGACAAGCACAGTGCAGTTCTGACTGTGTTGGAATAATTGCAGCATTTCACAGACTCTCTTCTATCTACAAGGGGACAGCAGGACAGTCAGCAAATAGCCTTTCTTCTTCTGTAACTCTGCACAGGGCTTTTGATTGAAGGTTGTACAGGAAAAAAGGTTGGGTAGGAAGAAGTAACCATCAGAAGAGGGAGAGAAGTATCTGAAAGCTGTGGGGAGCTACCTCTTCCATCCAGTCAAATTTACAGCTCTTTGTCTCACTGTGTCTTTGCAATTATGTTCAATGAATTCTTTCTCATTTTTTTCTGTTCCTGTACAGATTCAGATTATGAGGGTGAAGCTAAGCTGAGTCATTGACAGTTAACAGAAGAAATTGTATTTCCATCAATATCTGGGAAGGTCATAAGGCATAAAAATTCATGTGTGTTTCTTGAGAATAGTCAGGACTTCCAAGGAATCTGCATATAGATCCTTCCAAACCTGAGAACACTGATCTGTATCAAATATTAGCCAGGCTTTGAAACACCATAAAGAAACAGCTCTTCCCTGACAGGAAAACATTGTCCTCATGTGAAGAGCAAAGATAAAGTCACACTGGCAGTCCTCACATGATGTAAGAATTCAACTTTAATAGCAGAAAAATGTCTCAGTGCTTCTGAAAAACATCACTGAACTGAGAGAGAAATGGGCCTTTCCAGAATGCCGTTTATCCCATCCTTAGAAAGATATCCAAAATAGCTCTGGGAAGTCACAGCTCTGTATGCTCATTTCACCTTGTCAAAAAATGCATTTAAGTATCTTATATCTTGGGTGTTCTGTTCTGTGGCTCTCTGCAGCTGGGAGAGGCAATCTGCTTCTTGGTGGTGTTCATCATCATTAAGTATTTAAATACCACTACAAGCCTGACTCAACTTTTTAGGTAAAGAGAGCAAAAGGGCTGTTTTGACAACCTGACTGCAGAGCAATCACATTCTTTGTTTCAGTCCTTTTAAAAAGGAAAAAAAAAAAAAAAGACATTCCTCAAAAAGGAGCAAAGTTTATATGTGAAGATTTGCACACCCTATTCTCATCCAGCCACATCCTGATTCTGCAATAGATGTAGCTTCCTGGCCTTGAAATCAAAGAGATTGCTTCTCTGTAATTAGGGACAACTGGGAAGAGTGGTTGATCTTGGTGGTTTGTGCAGCAGTGCAAGCCTCCAGTCCTTGTCCTTCAATTCCCTGTGGAAGTCTGGATGGTCATCAACAGGACTGAGGTGTCTGGGTGTCACATGAGCTTTCTCACTTGTAGCAGTCTTTTGAAATCAACATATCCATGCCATTTAAACCACTTAGTGTTCTTGCCCAAACAGTTGATAAGCAACACATTTTCTTAGATTCTCTCATAATATATTTACTAGTGTATTCTTTGTGGTTGATTTGCTGTCATGCCTAAACTGCACAAGGAAGAGCTATGGACAAAAGACCTGCTTTTTTAAGTTGTGTCCCATAAGGGAAAACCTGGGTGATCCTTTCCAAATAGCATCTGGGAAAGCAGGGCCAGAAAAAGGCTGTCAGGTTCCTGTTAGCTGAGAGCAGGGCTTGTCCTCTCTGACTTCTTAATTCCAGTCTGCCAGAGTAATGCTACAGAGAAATGTCTTATTCCAGAAGCTGTTCGTACATTTAATGAGAGGCAACCACAGTCCCAGTAGCCAGGGCTGCCTTTCTTAAGGTGATACCCTGGCAGATTTCCCATGGTAGTTCAGTAGCTTGGCTATTTCTTTTCTAAATTTACAAGCAATCTCCTGTTACGTAGTGGGGCCAGCTTCTGGGATATCAAGTGGTTTTTCAGGTGTTGTATTACAGTGGGCTGGAAGCTTTTATTCACCCGGCTATGCACGTAACCCGTGTATGTTCAAATGACGGTCTCTCCAGTGTTTCTTTCTGCTCTAATTCATTGCTTAGCTTTGCATCTTCCGTTGTCCCTGTTTCTACTTCAGGTTCCTATCTACTAAAAAAGAAAAGTGTGTGTGTGTTAGAATAAGGCTTAGGTCAAAGAAGTGACGTCCCACCTAATCACAAGTCTTACGAGCTCCTCAAAGGGACAGCATTGCAGAAAATTTTAAAACTGGTGGCACATCCAAGTTCCAATTTATGACAAGGAAACTCAAAGTGTAAACGTAGTTCACAGGACTGCAGGACCAGTGACTGGTCCAGGGTGATGAAGAGATTTTGACTCTAAAACATTTAACACTGTTCTTCTGTTGTTAGTATCTGACTAACTGCTTTGTTGAATTAAACAAAACATCTGAAAATGATCAGTCCCCCCCATAAACGTCACTGTTTCACAGAAGAAGACGCTGACTTACCAAAGATTATAATATATACACATGTGTTTTATCTCTGCAAGATGTTTTCAAGAGGTTGAATAAGCCAGTCTATGTGCTGACATGAACTGTAAGCAGAAGATCAGCTTGAAATATTAGGCCAATAATATGGATAATATACATCCAGTTGCACTGCAATCCATCTCTCTAGGTGACTCAGGTCGTGGTTTTGCCAACTGAAGTTAAAGTGCACCATCTGGGATAATCCCACATTTCACATGTTCTTGCTTTGTTTCCTCTGTGCTTTGGTGTTCTTTGTAACCCCAAACTTTGACAAAGCTGCACCACCACTGTCTTTGAGAGGAAGACATTAACTGGGCTTTATCCCAGCTTGGTCATTCCAGTGCTTTCCAAGGGTCAAGAACAGCTGCAGAAAACAAGCTCTCTCCCCAGAGCCCTGTCTCTACACGGGTGGCAGAGATTCCTCTGCTGTGAGGGTTAGCTGACAATCTCAGCATGTGGATTGTATTTACCAAGCCATTGTGTAGAAGAAGACAATTTATTTCAAAGGCCAGTTTGTTTAAGACATGTAAGGGTTCCACTCTGCAGGTACTGTTCACTGTTCCTGTTGTCCTGCTTTTGTTCTGCCACAATCACCAGGGTGAATACTGTGCCCTCACACTGTCCTTATTCTAGTTTACAAGAAAGATCAGATAAATCAGTGTAGACTGGACTTCATCCTTGGGAACTCTTGAAGATAAGGCTAATTGTGCATTACAGGGTTTTTTTTTTTCACATGAGTTCATGACAGCAGGCCTGTGAAATAGTTCATGATCTGGCATCCACTTTCAGTATATCTATGGCACAGAGAAAAATGAAGTGTTATACCCATGACCTCTAACATGGTAGATAATTCAGATAAAACTTGTAGTGAGCAGAAAAATCTCATTTGTCATAATTCTGGCACAGACTCCATAGCAGCAGAGAGGCTGATGGGTACAACATGAATACATTTAAAATCTAATAAATTGTATCAAGGAAATAGTTGAGTCATGTGTAATTCCCCCCACCCCCCCACCCCCCTTCCCCTTTACTGTTGGGAACAGTCTGTTTCTTAAGCATATCTTGTTACTGTGATGGTCAGCAACCAGTTGCAGAAGGGACTTTGAGTTCGACTGGAAAAGCAGGGAGCATTGTAGTATCTTCCCTCGGGTTACCATTGCTCAAGCCTTCAAGCTACCCTTGTTTTCTAGCAAAGCTCACTACAGAACTGGACAATGTGTTTCTGACAAAGCTATAGGCTATTTGCAGCCACTTAATGATTGTTGGTCTGCAATCAACAGTGAGCTGATTGAGTTAAAGGTATGATTACTCTCCTAATGGATTTAGTGTAAGGTTTGTGTGGACAGTCTTACATAAATAAATTTCTGGTAATACCAATTTAAAATGGTTAGGAAAAGGTTTAAGATCAACAAAAGTAATGTTTAATTTAACTAAGTATTCATTTTAAGTGGTTTTCTGCTCATTTAATAAGTCAGTTTAAGAACTCAAATGAAACTCAAGTGATTTCTGTGTGGACAGGTTCCATTCAAGGCAGGGAGGAAGCATTAGCTGCTGGACAATCCACAAAACCACTTTGCTTTTGGTATCCCCACAAAGGAGAGGTTTGGAAAAAGCACGATACTTTCTAGTGTGGGAAGTGTAAAATATTTCTCTCATTTAAATACCCTGCTCCTTCTGTTAAGATTTCTGCCCAGCATGTCTTGATGTACATGCAAGCAGAGCAGCTCATGGAAAGTCACTCTACAGTAACCCAACCAGCTGTTCCAGCTTCTCAGTCAGGACTTTTCCTGGATTGTTTGTCCACAGAAAGATTTGATAGTCAAACTGAGAGGTGGTCTTTCTTCAACTTAGACTATATCATCTGTTCTTTAATGAGCATCTTCAGAGAAGCTGGATGTTTTCCGTGTTGAAAAGTTGTATTTCAATATTTTACATTAAAAGATTGGGAAGAAAACAGTCCTCACACTTTCACTGATGCCACTGGCAAATCCAGCTGGAACTTCAGGGGAAGATAATGTACCTGAGGGAGTTTCCTAGCTCAGTTGTGGAAATGCGTGTGAAGCTACAGGTTGAATTTTACCAGTTTTATAACTTAGTGGGGTGAAGAATAACCACTGATGCCAACTATGTTACTGCAGGACCAGGAAGACTTGTCCAACATCAAGTCCTTATTGTACTATGCATTATGTACAGCGACTGAACACAGACCCTGATCAGCCACTTCTTTTCAGGTTACCTTGATAATGTGGAATATGCCCGAATAAACCAGAAAGACACAAGTGTGGGAAGAAAATTGATCTTTCCAGAGCCACAATGAGGAGGCAAATTACAGAAGTAAGGTTAGAACCGTAAGTCACCAAATTCCCACCTGAGTGGCATAGTTCCCAGGTTTGAACCCTTCATTCCCAGCCAGCATGACCTTTTGTGACCTGTCATAGGCAGACAGGGATAAGGAATAAACACACCAAGGATTCCTCTATTAAAATTGAGCTAGGATAAAAGTATGTTAAGAGCGTGTGTGCTATTTATGCTGATATGTTTCAGCACTGGCACCATCCATGGACTGGTTGGCAGGAAGAGCCTTTTTTCCTTTGGAGACAGTAATATTTGGGAATCCTGTGTGGGCATGAAACAGTCATCAGTACTATTGTCAAAAGTAAAAGATGACTGTAATAGGTAGTATTTGTATGGGCTCAAGGAGGATGTTTTGTAACAGATGCTAATGAAGCCCCATCTTTGATGGCAATGGTGAAGGGGGGGAGCCCTAAGCCTGTTCGTCTCTGTCACTCATAATTAATGGTAATGCAGACAGCTGACTGTTAGCATGGGCTGATCAATTCTTTCCGGTTTTAGACTCTTTCAGCAGAGGTTTGAGAGCAGAGGTCACTTTTTGGTTAATAGCTGCAGATGGATTCCTCTTCTATGAATTCATCCAGTCATCGCTTCCTGAACCTGTCTGTATTTAGGTCAGATCCCTGCTGCTCCAGTCTGGGCTTCTGTCCTGTCCCCTGGTGGTGAATTTTCTGAAGCTGCATCACTCTGTTCTTCTGCAGGGACACAAAGTTTCATTTCCCAGAGCTGCCACAGCAGCATTAGCCTCAAAAGAGAACATTTTTAAAAAGGGAGGAGTAAGAGTATGGAACTGGAGAAGCAGTGAAATGATTTAAGAACCAGCAGCTTTTTCCTATTTGGTGTCCCAAAATTCTAGAGGTAGATGAAAACCACAGCATGCAGGTGATCAAATGGAGTACTTTGCCTGCTAAATCAGTGTAGGGAAGAGGGACTAGCTGGCATTTGTCACGCCCGCCAATTTGGTTGAAGCGGAATTTGAACCACGCTGCTGGAGATATTAGACAATTTTCTTTCATCTGGTTGTGGGTCGTGTCACATGGTCACCATATGTGTTGTTCCCCAGCACGCACACACACTCCTCTCACTCTATGCAGCTGTCAAAACAAACATCAGCTGCCTTTTTTCAATCCAGGAGAGTTTCAGCTCTGGAAGCAGTGGAGACCCGTAGGCTTTTATAACAGGATTTCACGTTGCAGATTATCTTTAATCCAATTCATCTCTGACTGATACAGTTTTTGGAAGCCTGTGGCCCATCTGCAGAGTTTGCTAGATGGAAACTTCTGTCAGCTGTGCTGAAACCACTTTCTCTGCTGGGCTCTAATAACAAGGAAAATCCTGTAATGATCTTCCTCAACCATTGAAGGGCTTTGTTGTGGTCATGATCAAATCTGAATTTACGGAAAGAGCATTAGATTGTATACAAGGAATAGATTTTACTTGACCTCTTGAAGTCTTGCGTATTAAATTGGGCTTTTCTCAGTTCTTCTAGAAATGAATGCCAGAAAAATACGGTTTTTGTTTTTAAAGTACTGCTTAACCTTAGGATTGCACCAAAGACCCAGAAAGCCCAAGGCAAAATGTTCTGTCACAATGCAAAAAAATTGAGATCCTTCTAATCCCTCAGTATAGAGGAGTCAATCACAAACTGCTGTCTTGTCCTAACATCTCTAGGAAAGGAACCAATGCCACAGTACAGCACTGAGTGAAGGACTGGGATGCTGGAGGATGCTGTTCTGATTCAGCACCTGACCCACAAAGTAAAAATATTCTGGCTGGAAGTTTCCAGTCATGTTGCAGTCAAAGCAAGGGGAGTAGCCTGGGCTGATGGACGAGGTAAGATGCTGCTGGGCAGAAACAAAAGTGATCTGTGCTTCAGTGCGGTGGCCACAACAGCTGTTTTTCATCCACTGGCTGAATTTAGGGGCAGGGTTTCTTTGGAGTTTGCTTCATTCCTCACTGGTGTTTCCAGACAGGGTATAGGAATCCTCCTACCTGCAGTGGGCTTGTGAGCAAAACCACAGCGGCTGTAGAAGTATTAGGCAAAGGGAGATCTAAGCAGTGCCAGTAAATGACACATTCCCCTCTGCCTGAAACCCTGCCTCCTGTTTTCCTGCAGGGTGTTCAGGGAGGAGACAGGAAAGAGAAGCATTTGTCCTGAGATGCTACAGTCTCAGATCTTCTGAAGGCCAGAATTTTCCTTATGTTTTTTATCCCTGTTGCCATTTAACATTGCTTGTTCCTTCTTTAGCTACAGTCCCCATGAAAACACCTGTGCTTCCAAATGTTTCTTTTTCTTCCTTTGTAGCCATGTTTTCACGGCACCCTTATCACCACAAAATTTTGACGTCTGGTAGTAGAGATAGCTTGTGTCTATGACACTGTTTGTTCTCTTTATCTTCTTATGGGAGTAAAGTATCTGAGAGCAGTGAACTGCTTGTTTTGATAGGGCTTTATCATAGAAATTATGTACATGCTTTGCATGTGTGTGAGAAGGTATATATATGTGCTGATCTAAGTTTATTTTAGAAGAGGCCTACAGTTCAAAATAACCCAGAACTGCTGACCTTCAAGATATGGTGTGTGATCAATGGATTTCCTCAAGGTCCAGATGGGATGAGGAGTAGCTGGTTCTGTGAAGCTTTTTCCTTGACAGCAAGGCTGAACACATGCTGCTGTGTTTTGTATTAATACTGCTGTTTGTCTAAAAGTGAAGGCCACAAACCTTTGAGAAGCTCTAGTACTAGCTGTAGCACTTAGACAAGCTCTTGTACAGTGCAAGGTGCTGTACAAACCCATTTCAAGCAGAGATAACTGTGCCCAAATGAGCTGGAAAAATGACAGTGACAACTACATTTTTATTAGTTCTTTGTATTTTGACTTCAGAGATTTTCCTGTGAGCCATGATCATATTTCTACTTAAATCTTAGTTTTCATTAGAATGAAATAAGATAGCGATAAAAACAGCTAACATTTTTAAATGAACATGTGTTTTGAAAAGAAAGAAGTTCTGCCATAGAAAACAAATACTGGAAAATCACAGGTCACAAGGTAAGGAGAAAATAATGTCACAAGTGAATTCAGTAGTTTATTACAGAGCTGTGCTAACATAAGAATTCAATTTCTAACAATCACATTTAGACTGCAAGAGAGACTCCCTGTGTGATTTTTCATCCTGCTCCTTCCCAGGCACTATGAGAGCCTTCCAGAGGGTAAAAGTTTTCTCTATAGAGTAAATCACAGACAAGGTAGACAATTACATTTATACAGGCAGAGCAGAAGCTCAGAGACATTAAAGGTGAGACATCTGAAAGTGCTCAAACAATGCCCCCTTTGAAACATTCTTTGACACCATCAGAATTAGGACAAGTAACATACCCTTTGAAGATACCACTTAAAAAGCTTTCCAAAATCTGTCAGTAATTTGAACCTCTTCTGCCCTATCTCAGACCACAGAATCCACCCATTCCCTCTCTGGCAGTGTCAGCAAGGTACAAGCTACTTTCTCTCTACCTTTCACATGGCCATGAAACACAGCACTACAGTCAGTGTGCAGTTACTGCACTGTAACAAGCCCAGTAAGTGCTTTTTCAGAGCAAGGTTAGGATTCTCATCATGTGCCAAGAGGTGGTGTCTCATCCCTTTGACAGCATCAGGCAGCGGGAGAGCCCAGGGTGGTGGCTGGAGAGTGGTGGGGCTGGGTCGTGCTGACACAGAGGCTGCTGGCTGGCAACCATTCAGAACCAACATTGTTGGCTTTTATGCAATTACCACTTCGTTCCAGGGATATCTCCAAGCCAGAATGGCATGAGAAGCCTTCTTCACCCAGCTACTCCCTCCCCCAGCCCATCCGAGGAGGGTTCTGCATTCTTTGGTTGCTAAAGTGGTGTGGGTATGTGTGTGTGCATATATTCCTGTGCTAACAGATATGTTGGGAAAGGAACCTCCTGTTAAGTTAAAATGCAACTGAGAGAGACTTCCCTGCTAGGTTGTGTGTGTTTTCCTTAAGATAAGACTTTAGAGGGATAATATCATTCCCCGCAAAAAGATTTTTCAGCTCCCATGACACCTGAAGCAAACAAACGTCTTGTGGCCCAGCATTGATAGATGCAACATTAAAAGCAATTTGATATCCTCTCCAAAGCTAAAAGGAAAGTGCCTTCTCACATGCTGTACCAGGGGACTCCCGATGAAGGAGTTTTGTTCTTCCAGCCCTGGGATTCATTCTGCTCTCTTCCATTAGTGTAAGTTTGCTGATATGAAAGGAGTTGCACCACTGAGAATGTGAAGAGAATGAAGCTTTCTGTTGTGAAAAAACCTGGAGGAATGGGAGACAAAAAATGGTCCTTGAAAGAATTTAAAATCTCCTTTATAGATGCAGAGATTGCTTCTGTGTCAGCCTTCTACTCCTGTACCCCTCATTGAATGGTATTAGTTCCACACATCCATTTATCTCATGTCTTCATCATAGCCTCTCAGCTGCTCCATGCTCCCAAGCTTGACTTGTTGCTCCTCTGTGGGAGGAGCATAGGTTCTTCTCCAGCCTCAGCCCCTATCACTGCTGCATTTATAGATGTAGTCTCATGCCAATTCACCTGTTTCCTTCTGTGTATGATGTGCCTGAAGATGGCCTTCAACTCCTAAAGCATTGCTTGTATACTCTGCTCCCTAGACTGCTCTAGTTCCTGTCACCAGGAATAACCTTTGTTCTGCTTCCCCCTGAGCTTTCCAAATGCCTGAAGATCTTTGTGAACCTTTTGTATTGATTATCCAGACTCAAAGGATCACTGCATGATCTGTACCCTCAGACAACCCCCACAACTCTTCCTGCATTGCAGGGTCTGATTGAAGCACCATACCTAGAAGTAGCAATACCTCTGAAAAGGTGACATGTTACATGTTTAATTAAATAATGGAATTCCTTGCCATGTGAAGCCATAAAAGGGGAAAATTTATATGGGAGTCAAAAAATTAGGTGAATTCACAGAAGAAAATCCATCAAGTCCTTTTAAATCCAAAGACACTGTCACTGGCTCCAGAATTATCTGAATTTATGATTTCTGAAATTTGGAGAAATGTTCTGGAGGAGCAGGAGCAGGACTATCTTTGCTTTGGTCCTAGACTACTTTGTAGCTCTGCACCTGGGTGCCCTGGGAGAAAGCATATACTGGTAGGCTGGCATTAGGCCTGACTGTCTCCAGATGTTACATCCACCTCGAGTTTCCTTTGCATAACCCTGCCCAAATCCATCTCTTGCTCTCTTTACCGCACTGCCTTTCAGTATCCATTACCAGTCAGTTGCAAGAACCTTCTTCCCTACTGCCTCCTTCCAGCTTTCTGCTTTCCTTCTCATTCAGAAACCTCTCCCCCACACCGTGCTTAATAGCAGGGGGAGAAAACAGTTACTTATCATGTAAATCTGCAAAACTTCTTAGGGTTCAAGACAATTTACATAACAGAGGCAGCGCACCTTAAAGCAATACCAATCCCTCCGGGGGAGCTCACGGAGGAAGTTACTCATTTTGTGGTTCAGTCAGTTTGCCCAGTGATTTCACATTTCAATCCACAGTTTGCTAACCTCTCCTTTGGAAATGCTGATGAAAAGCTCCTGGAGTTCAGTTTAAGGTTTCTGGATTGTAGTCCCTGCAGGTGACTTTTACTTTTCAGTCTGTTTGGCTACTCCTTTTTCCCCGGGGGCTGTACTCCTCCCTCCCCACCAGCCAGTTGTGCAACACAGGCTGCAGTTATTTACAGTCTGCCTTTGCATTGACTCACTCAGTGGCTGGATTGTGGGCTGAGGTGCAGGACACGCGTTGTTTGCCCGGGACACCCATCCTTTACTACCCTTGCAATGTCGCCGAGGAACGCTGATAAAATCACTGTATTGTTCTTCCTTGGGATCCCTAAGGATAGTGTTTTGGGGAGGAGCTCCTGAAGGTATCTTTTACTAGGGACCAAAGCAACTGAAATACAGGAGCCACGGAAGGTTCTGCCCTAAACTCAAATTCAAATTTACTTCACACCCCCACAACACACCCACCACCCTGCTTTATTTTGGAGGCAATTAAACATTTCCTTTTGGTTTCTTGATGTTCATGGTGCTGGGGGAATAAGAAGAGAGGAGTCGATCCATGAAATATACACTTAGGCCCTTTGCATTCCCTTTTATTTTCTTTTTGCTTTCATTTTTTGCCTAACTTGGGACGGGAGCTTTCTGGAACTGCATTTCTCCTCTTTTTTCTCAGTGTACAGACTGGACCTCTACAGTTTTCTCAGAGCAGCTAATACCTGTTGATGTATATTTAACCTGACAAAATTTTAAAAGTTTACCAGTTCTTAGTGGATAGTCAATTATATCTCTTCTTACAAATACAGTTAATTTCCCTACAGATGATTTGAAAAATTCATACTAATACTGATTTCAGTAACTACATTAGGTCATCTTTCACCTGAAAAACCTTGCTGCCAGAATTCATGATACAGGTATCTGCTGAGAGTGTGCATGTTAGATCTATCAGAGGGCCTACCAGAAATTCAGCTACTATAACGATGCTAAACATTTAAGAAGTGTAATATGGCATTAGGTGATCATTTTGACAGTAGCCAGTTCATAGTGAAGATCTGGAACACCTTGCTGGGGGAAGTTATGCTTGCTGAACACCTACAGGTGTTCAAATGATGACTGGACAAGTCTATGGGGAAAAAACCTATCAAGGACTATTAAATACAAAGCAACCAAGTCTGGTTCAGGAAGCCCTTGGAGGCTGAGGGTTTTCAGAAATGTTGCTGTATATTTTCTCTGTTCTTATTCTTTTCCCAAGACATCCATTGTTCCCATTTTCTTCCCCTTAGGAATGTCATCAGCCCATCCCCAAAAAACCCTAAAAGTAATACTTTACAAAGGGGTTTAAAGAAGAAGAAACTGAGGAGAAATCAAACAATTATATAGATAATGAATCAAAGAATGAGATAAAATATTATTTAAAACCCCACACACACATAAGAACAGGGATGCACAAAGGTACACTGAAGAGGACACTCCTTATGCAACACCAGCAGCTCCCTGAAGTTGTCCAGGGAGCCACAGCAGCAATCCAGCTGGAGACGGGTGGAAGGTGGCAGAAAACACTTGTCTGACAAGACAGCTCTTCTCCTGTCCATCCTGCTGAACTTGTCTTCCTGAATATTTCATGAGACTCCAATCTTCAAACTCATTTTACTGAAGGGGAAATGTGGCTCTAGGACATTGTGACTGAATAACCTATTTCAACCTGATGACTCATGGATTGTTTGGTGTTTTTTTTTTTCTTTTCCCCCTTCTGCTTTTCCTAGAAGATCAGCTTTGTGGAAAACATCTTTTCATCAGATACCAGCTCAAATGTAATTTAAGATTGACCTCATTCCGTACTTGTCCAGCACTAGTTGCTGATGTGAAGGCCCGTTACCCTGAACACATTCATGTATGACAAGCACTATGGACATCTCTTAGAGATGTCTGCCTAGAGCAGGAACCTCATTCATGGCAGGAAAAGCCTATAGGTTTCCAGGGAGCCATTTTCACAAGAGTTATTTGCCTAAAACTTATTATCTGCTTAATGTCTTTTTTATCCATCTGTCTGTCTCCTGGGTTTGAAAGCATAGCCCTGAATGTAGTCTTTATGTGGCCTTTTTGATGTGTGCTGGTGACCTGTGAGCTTCACCTCTTGCAAATGAAGGGGACTCTGCACCTGCACTCCTGGCAGACCTGTTCAATAGGTGAGGCAAGTCAAAGGGAAAGCACTAGACCTTGCAAATGCAGCTGTTTGATCCAGGCACTTGTTCAGTGGTGTAGCTTTGCAGGCAGTAGGGATGTGACTTACCTGAAGAGATCTATGGCTCTACTGCAAAGATGGGAGAAGGATAAAGCATTGTTTCTTGCACTCAGCTGAGCCAGCTGCTGGAGAGGAGCTGAGTGTGTGGGAGCGCTGGGGAATGCAGTTGCATTGCACTGGTTGGAAGGCAGTGGAAGAAGGATGAATCATCTCTTTTGAGAGATGTCATAGCACAGTGGTTCCCAACATGGAGCCCCTGCAGCAAGTTAAGTTGGGACAAGTTTCCCAAGCCATAAATTTAAGTTTTGAATGGCTGTAAAGTGTCTGTGGGTGTGCAGAGAGCATGCTGCAGGACAGGGTGATGTCCACATCCTAGTACTCACTTCCTATCTGGGTACCTAAGCATAGGACGTAAGAGGATCTAGTGCCAGTTCACTACTGCTGTAAAAGTAGGATTCCTGTGCTGTTTCCCATTGTCCTCAGCCAACCCTCTAAGCAAAAAAAGGTTGAGCTATTGGAGGGGACAGGTAGGGGCAGCCTAAATGGAAAAGAAGTCGAGGAAGCCAAATGAGAAATAGAGAGCTTTGGAAATTCAGCCAAGTTCCAGAGAAATCCCTGGCAGAAGGTTTGGTATTGGCTCTATTGGAAAGGTCTGAACATCCTGAAGAATCTGAAAAACTAAGCCAGAATATCTTGGTACAAACGGTGGTGGCAAAGTGAAGGATGCATCACTCTGTGATTACCTCATCAAAAAGCTTTCAGATGACTGTGGCCTTAATTGTACTTCCAGACCCAAAGGAGATTAGGACCTCTGTGTGTTTGGAGTTTGTGCAACAACGAGAGTCTCTGCCCTGTAGATCCACTATATGGAGACTGAACTTTTACATGAGGGCTGAGGAAATACTAGCCTGATGCCAAGAAAGAGTCCCCCACCAGCAGGAGCAGAATCAAACACTCTCCTGGGAGAAGCTAGGTTATGCAACAGGGACCTCTTAGAAAATCTTGAAATTGAATGCCAGGGACTTTTGCTCATCAGCTCATCAGCCTTAGAAACAAATACTTCTGTTGGAAGGCTCCGCATTTAATTGCTGGGGAAACTTGATCAGGGCAGAAAGGAGATTCCCAGCCTCTGGCTAAGCTGTTGGCTTTACTCAGTGGTTGCTATCAAGCATGTACTTCTCAGAAAGTTCCTTTCAGGTGCATCTTTCCTGAAAGATTAAATGCCTCTGTGCAGATTACAGTGCTGGGGATTAATTGCCCCCTGAGGCTGAACAACTGATCTCTTAGGCCATGTGCACAGGATGCAAACCATGTATAAAGCAGGAAGCAGAGAGGGTTTGCCACACAAACAGTTGGGAAACATATTATTTAAGGATAATCTAATCTCTTACTTAAGGAAGAAAAATGGGGGAGGAGTACAGAGGAAAGTCTGTCCTAGGCAGTAAGAAATATTTGGTCCTAGAAAGACACCCAAATTCTAGTTGCTTCAGGAATCTGGGGCTTAATCCACCTCCACTAAAGTTGATGAAAAACTTGTGAAGATTGCATCCTCCATGCTGCAAACAGTGAAAAGACATTTGAAAAATGGGAGACAAGGGGGAGTAAAGGTTGCTGAAAATAATAGAAGCCTGAACTGAGATATTCACAGAAGGAAGCAGTTTTTAAACCCAGGGAGACTTGGAGGATCTGAAATTGAGGATACTAGTTTGGACAGTTACCAAGAGAGAGGAACTGCCTCGATATTTTGATCATAATCTTACTTCCGAGCCTGTTGTTCCTGCCCTCCCTTTCCCAGATTTATTTAGGTTTACTGAAAGCAACTTCCTAGATCCTATCTGTTTAACCAGCTACATCCACGTTTGTGCAATGGAAAATCCTTATGCGGCTCTGTGTAATACTTTGGTCTTGGTAGGTACTTCAGGTGCCCTGTATCATAGAGCGCATCAGGCTGTCGCTGGTGTGGGACTGCTGGTGTGGGACTGCTTGAGCTCCTGTTACCCTGTCAGATGTGGAAATGAGCTCCAAAAACACTCTGCCTGGAGGACAGAGATCCATGGGCTGCAAGATGGGAGCAGATGTGTTAGATGATATCTAGAGTTCACTCACAGATTAAATAAACCATTGTGATAATATACCAGGACTTGTGGTTATGGCAGACAGCGCACTTCTCACATGACAGTGAGTCACGTTCATTTACCTCTCATTTATCACTGGTGGTGGGTAAATAGTGAAATGGGTTTCTCAGAGTGTGATCTTTACAAAGGCCACTGAAGCACTTCCTCTGGAGAGCACTGATTTGAGGAAATTTGGGCAAGAGTTGTAGGAAGTGTCCTGTTTGAACTTTTTTGGTGAAAAATGCAGATTTAGTGACACCAAACTGTAAATTAATTTAATTTTCTGTTGTACAAGGGAAAAAAAGAAGTCAGAACAGTTCTGTTTGATGATTTAAATAAAATCCTTGGATTTTCCCATGTGAAGAGACTTTTAGTGCACAGATTAGTTTTTGTTTCTTGTTTGAATTCTCGAAATAGAAAAGAAAATATTTTAGCTGATTTTTTCCCCATTTCATCAGATACTTGAGAAAGAATTTCAGACCAAGACAACATTTTATTTTAATATTTAATTTCGAGCTGTCAGGAAATTGAAATACCCATCACTCCAGCAGTTCAGATTAGAATTAAAATTCTGTGTTTCCATGGAGCTCTCATTCCCCATCCTAGGAGTCCCCAGCCCTCTGCACAGTGACTGAGGACCGAGTGAGCACCTGGCCAGTGCACTGAAAAATGAGTGTCTGGTGCCCTCTATGGGTCCATAAAAAACGATGGGCCTGAGTCTGACCCCCGTATTTCAGCTTTCATGTCTGAAAACCAGATTTAGGAGATTCAGAAATGAGCACATTACCCCTCCAACCAAGACAATGTCGATGAGTAACTTGCAAGTTTTGTTTAGAACAAAATTTGAAATCGAGCTTTAAAAATGTGTCTGTTGCCCGAGAAAGCAGGAGCATGATTTTTTTGGAAGACAAGAGCTGAAATTAAAAAGAAAAAAAAATAAAGTTTATTGGCTCTTAATCGGGTGTAATACAGCATGAATGAAATGGGACAGGTCACTCCCAGGCAAACAAGGCAGCAGGACCTTATTCAGGATGTTTCTGTTAAACTAGATCTGTACTGCAGTTGAAGATGTAAAGTCTCTGTATCTGCATAAGTAAACTGGCTTAATTTACTCAGCTGGGGTGGTAGTAGTGACAAAGCTGACTTTTTGAACGGCCTCTGCCCAGAGGCAGTCTTTCTTATTTAGCAACTGGAGTCAATGTGTCTAAGCTGGCTGCAGTGTTGCTAGACCCCATGAGATGCTTCAACCTGACAATTCAGAAGCAGTCTGCATTTTCAGTAAAATGCTCAAAGTGGAGGAAGCTGAGAGGTATGGTCTGCTGAGGGACTCCTAGGGGTTTTTTGCAAACCAATTTACAAAGGTGCCAGAAATAACATGGAGTGCTGGCTGGGATGAGAGCAATTTTTGGTATTGAGACTTCCTGTGCAGTGCTGATAAAATAAACTCTATTTACCTTTCCCTGCTTCCCTACACTGATGTGGCTTGTCACAAAGTTCGTCTCTTCCACCCCTTCTTTCTCATTTATTTTCTCCAGTGAATATGAAGCTGGCATGGGAAACGGGATTGACAGACTTGAAAACTGAAGGTCTCTTCAGCCTTCAGCCTTCTTTTTGCCAGCTCAGATCTGGCAAAGCCCAAATTATGAGCAAGTCTGAAATCTTCTCTCAAGATCTCTCAATCTTTTGAGCTATGCTCAGAGAAGTCTCTCAAAGGGTATCTAAGACCTGTGCATCTCACTGGTACCCAGCCTCTCTCAGGGTCTGTGGGACAGCCAGGCTCTTCCACAATGTGGGTTGTGGAAAGGTAATGAATAGGAGGCCAAGGTCTGCGTGGGGACCTGAACTCTGGCAGAAGGGACAAGACAGCAAGGGCAGTGGGATCAGTGTCCCTGACAGGCAGGGGGTTCCCCCAGTGACTGCTGTTTCCTGAGGGAGTTGTAGCAAACCTGACTGCTGCACTCTGCATCTCAGAGTAGAGTGACCCAAATCCCCAAAGTCTTGATGGCATCTAAGCCCTGTCAGCACGTGGCAGTCCCATTGCATTTCTGTGGCTGCGGCCCATCTCCATGTTGCCAGCAGCAACTTCCCATCATCCTGTGCTTTGCCAGCACCAGTCCTGAATGGAAGAGATTGTATATTCACCTAGAATTGATTTTTTTTCTTTGACAGAAAGCAAGAGAGGTGCCTATAGAGTCTAACTTACAGGGCTTGATTGATTTGAAAAGAGAGGGAAGGGAAAAAAAGTCTTACGTGCGGTTAACCTTGTAAAGTATGTGTTTCCCTGCTGGTAAGGTATGTATATGAGTTTCCCTCCAATTCAAAGCAGGCTCTGTTCATCTCTTAAGTTCCTGTGTTGCCAGGATGGGCACTTTATGAGGGCGCAATCCATTCTGCGAGTGGGAGCAAGGAAGAGTGAGGTTGCAATGTGCAGCTGACCAGAGCAATTTTCCTGCCGCAGGTTAATGGGTCAGATAGCGTGGCTTATTGCTAGGTTTCTTCAGCAATGCAGAGACCTTAATGCCAGAAATGGTTTGCAAATGATTTAATCAGATCCCTTGTGTGTCACTGACTGATGGATCCCACCTTAAGCTGACCTGAATCATATGAGATTTCACCACTTCCCCTGGTAGTTTGTCCTAAAATTAATCACCCTCTCCGTTCAAAATGTGCCTTTTATTTCTCAGTTTCTGGCTCTGCCTTTCAGGCACAGACTGTCACTATGTCTTTCTCTGCTGGCTGAAAGAGTCCATTCACCTGTGGTGTTTTCACTGGGTGAAGATATTTTTATTTCTTCTAATCAACTTGTCTCTATCGATTTTGATAACCAATCAAGCTCTAACTTAATTGTTAAGAAGTGTTTTGTCTCTCCCTTTACTTCTGGTATTGTTTCCCCTCCTCCCCCAAAGCCTCTCTCCCAACTTTGGTATGTATTTTATTTATTCCCACAAAACCTGGTCTTGGTACTGTACCAAGACTGCACAAGGAGAGGGAACCACCTGCCTATGTGTCTGTCTGTGCCTCTGCTGACCTAGTCATGTAAAAGTCATATATTTAGTTCCTTTCCATTTTGCCAGTATGTCTTCCCTTGAGTCTTCTGCGGATCTCTGTAACTAAGCTTTGCCTAAAACATGCCTTTATCAATATGTTATAATGCCAGTTTTCATGTGGAATGTTGTATTGTGTACAGTCAAATACAGACCCAGATTTTGCACATTACATTTACCAACCATCTGTCCAACTGATAACCAGATTTGCATATTAAACTATATTTTCCATAAAACTTTCTTGCCTGGCATTATTTTTATTTTCAGCCTTCCATTCTTTTTTTGCCTTTCAGCTGAATCGTCTATCAACTTTTCAATTTTTTTTCCTGTGGTGGTTTCAGGCTCCCTCAATTTAAATTGGCAGGGTAAAAATGCTTTTTCGTTCTGAAACTCATCCTGTATTTACCATGTGTCAGTCTTCTTGAATTTCTCAGGTTTTTAGGACATGTTAATTATCTACTGACATTTGGCTAAGTCTTTGGGAGTTTGCATGTGCACATAGACCAGACTATCCAAGGTGAAACATCCTTCTCCATATTGCTATCTTCCTTTATAAGTATTCCAAATCCAGAGCTAAACTATTTCCTGAATATTTTTCTTTTACATTTGTCTCTTATCAGCAATTTTACACTCTCCAGTTAGGTAACAGACAACTGTAGTTGTTAGAATTTCTGTTATTACATTTTTGCTTAAGCACCTGTCTTTTTGGCTTTCAGTCTGCCAGCAGTAATTTTCCTGGTATCTTTTCCCTCCTTTATCAGTTACCTGCAGTTCGTAGCTTCTAACTGATAATTAATGCTATCTATCCCTTCTTAAAAAAAATGGTTCCACAAACCTTTTTCTAGTACTGTTGTCTTTGTGTCTGAGCTATGCTTTTAGCCAAAGCTGCCCTTATTCCTTGGTCGGGAAATTAGTGGCTTATTAAAATATAAATAAATAAAGAGGAGGAGGTGGTTAATGATGCAAAAGTTGGATGAAATAGTGATCTCCTTAAAAATAAATCCTATTCCAAGAAAAACATGCAAAGTCAGGTCAGAAAGACCCAGCCTCAATAACTGTGTTGGGAGAACTTGTGAACATACAGAGATAAGAAGTTATTATGCATCCTAGGATATTTAGGAAATAGCTTAGTAAACTTAAGCCTTTGATGGGAGGTAGTGAAAGAGCAGAGGAAAGCAACACAGTCTATCTTCAAGTGCAGGAAAAAAACTGTAAATGTTGCAATTTCTTGTCTAATTATCTTTTCTGGGGCTGCCGTACCTGAAGTGGATCTTCTTGTCAGATTGGATTTTTGCTTTTATTTTAATAATGAAGATCAGCAGAATAGCTTTATAAAATGTTAATCTTTCCTGGCAAACCTGTAGTTTTTTTAACAGATTATTTGGATTTTAGGAAAATATATAATCAATATTTAGGAAAAAAAAATATTTAGGAAAATATATAATCAATGTATTGCAATGAAACCTACTTAGGTAATTAATGCAAAGTTGTCTTGGAGAGAGGTACTGTTGCTGGACTGAAAATGCTCTTTAAGAGAGCAATGACAACAGCTTTAAGGTGCTTGGAGGGTTTTTTTTTTTTGGTGCGTCACTGAAAAGATCAGTATAGATCTAGGTTCCTGACTTGCAGAGCTGATTTTAAATGAAACAAAACAAATTTTCAAGAGCATTATATGTTCTTGGTCATGAAATTTGCTGCAGTCTTAGGTGGGAAATGGGTTGATAGCTGATAAATACAGAGATGGGTTATTAAGAAAAGAGATAATGCAAGAGGGAGAGAAGCAAGCAAGTAAGAAGATTGTGGAGAAAAACCTGAAACCCATCCATTTACTAGGAAAAGGAAGCTTAGGTGGAAACATAGGGGTGTTTCTGGAGAGATCAATCTGGCACATAAAGTGATTCAATGGTATGCAAAAAAACCCCCACAACTGAAGTTTTGAGGCTGCATATGCAAAAGGCATCATCTTACAGAGCAAGGAAGTAATAGCTACTCTGTTGTGGCTGTACCTGGCATGCAGGGCCAAGCAGTGAATTCCTAATATTGACAAATTGGAGACAGTTCAGAGAAGAGCAAGAAAAAAAAATAAAGATTAAAGGAGCTAACTTTGTTGTTTTACATGACTAATAGCCTGTGCTGAGTCCAGAGGAGTTACTGTGCGTTCACATCAGAGCGAGACCAGAGTCTGGGGCTCTTCTCTCTGCATGAGCTGCCTTTAGTTCCATGCTTAGAAGACATTTGTAGGCCTATTTGTCTGTTCCTATCTGTCCTGGGCCAGTGTTTCAGTCAGTGAAAATCCTATCCATTTCCCTTTGTCAGCAGTGGTATAGAAAACTCCACAAAACCAGCTACCCATGGGAAAATAGCCACCCTCCATGCACTGATTAAGAGTATATCCCCAGCAGCTGCAGGACATGTGACAGTCATCGCTGAATGCTATATCAGCTTGCAAAGGAGCGCATATAGTTGCTTTGACCATTGTCATCACACACCCATGTTGAACCTGCTCTGTAGGACCTGATCAGTTGCATGGAAATTTTGGGACGTGCTCAAACTAGTAGGGTACAATTCCTGATTGCCAAGCAGCCAGCACAGCTAGAGAATTTAGTGAAAACAACATTTCACCAGAGCTACATTAATTTACAACTATTGAAGAAGTACCTTCTGTAAAACTCTTACTAAATTATTCACAGCAGTGAAATAACATGTTTGAGGAACAACATGGTACTTGAAGCGCAAAAATGCGGTAGATTCCACAGGAACACAGTGTGCTTGAGAATATGTCACGGCATTACAGAAATATGGGCAACAAAGGCTATTCCGTATGAAAGCTTCCTGACAACATGAGGCATTCAGGGGATGGTTGTTTTTGGAAAGAAGGGGCTAAGCAGTGAATGCCATCATTAAAATTGCTGTTGAGTTACCAGGATAGGTTAGCAGGTCTGTCCCATCTACATCGGTAAGCCATGCCTTGGCACCACGCAATCTGCAGGTCCCTAACGAGGATGGCAGTTTGTACTCACTGACTGGTGTGCAAGGGCTTGGAAGTAAGCACTGAGTGGCCTTATAGGTGAGAAACAAGACTGAGTTTTATAATTCCGCAAAATAACAAATCCTGCAGATTTCTGACTGTCTTGCACCTTCTTTCCTGACTTCCTCATACCTGCTTTCCTGTGTCATTGCTCATACTGCACTGTATTGTTACCCTTAGCCTGGGACAGCTCGGGATGTCCTGTGTCCTAGCCAAAGTTGTTAGCATCATGCCCCATGGCTAATGGTCTGCCTTAAGCAGAGGTTGCTAGTGTTTCTTCAGTCTTTCAACTCTTTACCCTGTCAGAGTGGGCCATCAGAGATGGCTTTGAACTTGCTGTTAACTGACACGTGCCCAGATTTTCTGAAGGGCAGAGGAGGATTTGGCAACACTCCGAGATCTCGGTTGTGGAGATCTCACGCCCTTCTGTACCAGCCAAGACTCAGAGGTATTGCGTGAAGAATTGACTAGACCACTTGCCATGACAGCTATAAATTGTCCCGTCTTTTCAGGCATACAAAAGAGTAATGACAACTGTGTTGTAGACATTTGCTTTTGTGTGAAGTCGGATGTCGCCTTCATTCCAGACACACTGCATTAATCTCCCCAGGGCTACCCTGGCTTGTGCTCAGCAGTCAAGCCGTTCCAAGACAGCACATTGCCAGGGTGGCCGAGTTCCTTTACCGGTGTCAGTACTGCATTGTCAACTGCCTTTGTATGCTTGCCACCAAGGCATTTTGTTTTCTAATGCTGGCACTTGGCCTACCTAAGAAGCTAGTAATGATCAGAATATTCCTGAGTGTGTGTACAACCAACAAATGATTGTTAGAAAGCAACAGATTGCAGGCCAGTAGCTCTGTGATTTTTTGCCGTGGAAAGCTCTGTGAGAATGGCTGTAATGGACCAGACCACAGTTCCATCAACTTCAGGATCATTTTTCCAGTCATGGCTGAGAGTAGGGAATTAGCAAAGGGTATGAGAAAAGGCTAAGTGCATACTATAGCTCTCCCTAACGCATTCCTGATGTCAAACTGTTACCATTTTGAACTTGCTAAGGCAGGCACAGGCAGGTGGCAACCTCAGTGGATTTCTCTTTCACGAACTTGTTCGCTCTCCCCTTGAATCTGTAAATTCCTAGTGTCCACAATGCCTTGTAGCCAGAGGTTTAGCAGCTCATCTATCTGGTGTGTACAGAGACACCTTTTTTTTGTCACTTTTGTCTTTGCTGTAATAATGACATTTACTATCCTTTAGTGTTTGTAGAGTTGTGCTCCACTGGGTAGCATGTCAGATTAACACAGCAATGATGTGGATCTGCGCTCAGGGGTATCAGTGTTTGCTTTCCAGCTCTCCCACCTAGTAGAAAAGTTTACTGATTTCATATTTGCTAATTGAGATTTTCTGGCTGTAATAGTTCTGCAAGAAACTTGTGTAGCTCCGTCCTAGTGGCCACAGTCATAAGGTAGATAGTGTCTAATTCTGAAGTCTGAGATATTTCTCAGGTATTTACATTGCTTTCTTGGCTGATCCTCTCTGCAATGTGCATACCATCACTGTGCAGGGTGATAAATCTGGTGTTCTTCAGGGTTGTGCTAAACACCAGAAAGACAACTGCACAGGGCATTGTCTTTTTTATTTTTTCTTCCCTCTTTTTTCCTGTGTGTATACAATCTTGAGAACACTTTGCAATTCTCTCTCAAATAAACAAGGGCAAATGAATGGGAATTGTGCATATTGTGTTAAATATTTCCTTGGTTGAAGCATTCATGGCAACAGATGGGAGTTGTAAGTACCATGCT
Organism: Microhierax caerulescens; assembly: GCA_035590215.1. Classification (NCBI taxonomy): domain Eukaryota; kingdom Metazoa; phylum Chordata; class Aves; order Falconiformes; family Falconidae; genus Microhierax; species Microhierax caerulescens. The sequence goes on from JAVJGJ010000030.1 coordinate 26,462,101, forward strand.
GTTTTCAGAAAAAAAATTTCATTAGCAGTTCACTATCTTTAAAGAAGCCAGAGAGTACCAGATCTTTACTTTAGCTATGTGGATGCTGGTGGATCTCTGCCAAGCTGTATCAGCTGGCAGAATCTAGGCCAGCTCTTTTTATCTTTAGGTATTGCTTACTTATGGCCTTGAAAGAATAGGTCAATCTAGAAACAGACCTTCTTTAAGAAGAAAACATGAACTTTTGTTTCATAGCCTATAGAGATGATATATTGGTCCATTCAGTGAGCCTTCACATATAGTTCGAAGTACAGTACAACACAAGCAATAGAAGCAGTAGGACTGACATTTATCTGCAAATTCTATCAAATTACAATGAAGATATGTCTGTATGGGGATCATGGAAACATAGCTTGTTCTGGTCTGGCTGAATATGTCTACTGGTAATCTAGTTGTAGATTATGGAGCTCAGTCCAAGGTACATTAATTGACTTTCATGACCACAGTGTAGCTGTACTCTGTGTGTGCAAGATCTCTATATTTTTTTCTAGAAAGGAATAGTTCATTTAATAAATGCCATCATCTTCTTCACAGGCAGAATCCTTGTGGTTTGCTCAGATGTCATCTTCAGTCCTGAAGGTTTTATTTGTTCACTCAGCTGGATTGCTCCTAGCTGTGCAATATTTGAAATTTGAGCTCTGCTGTCATAACCATATGATGTCACTTCTCTTCCCTGATTAAAGGACTGTAATTCTCAAGATCTGATTTCTGGAGTGCATAATACATTTAAAATTCACTTTTAGGGTCAAAGTCTTAGCTGGTATAAATTGATGAGGCTATGTTATCTTAAATATATAATAGACAGCCAAGACATACCAGATAAATACAGCACTGTCAACTAAAATAACAATAGTTCTATGAGTTTTAGGCCTCCTTTTAATCCACAACACTAGTCCAACATTTTGCTGTGATTTTTTCAAAGCCATATGGGTCTCATTTTCCTTTCACATATACTGCTTATGTACAGATGCAACACCACTGAGTTCAATGGAGTTATGTTTTGATTTAAACAGGTGTCAGGTCTCAGTCTAGCAAAGCACTTAAGCACGTGCTTAACTTGAAAGCAGGAATGTGCTAATACAACTTCTGATTCTGACTTTGAAAATGTTCACTATTTGCTATCATAAATGTGAATCAGGAAAATAATTACTTTGTTTCAGCTGCTCAATAAATTAAATAATTGCTCTAAAATCATTGCCATTGATCCACAAGGAAAACTGTTGTTTCACAAAACAACAGTAATATTTGGAGTTAATATAATTTTTTTTTAAAAAAAAAAATCTCTTCAGGAAGATGGCAATGGACTCAACCTGGGCAATTTTTTAAATGGCATGTTTTACCTGTTTTGATCTTTTGGAAATGACATTTCAGTTTGAATTTTAATGAATCTTACAGTTTTTAAAATTCTGTTTCTCTCCATTTCTGACAAATTAATTTGCTGTATGCTACCAGCAGTGACAGATTGTCCTGGTAAAATTTTAAACTTAGCTGAGTAGTGCCACGGGACACAGCTAGAATAGGGTACTACTACTAAGCATCTTCAGAAAATTCAGCAATACCTAGTCAAAATGTGCATTATGTTGTGAATTTATAAATTATCTATGCAAATTATGTCTTCCTCTTAGTTAATTCAAGAGCTTCCTATGTGCAGGCTGCAGGCTAATTCTCCACATAGCATTAACAAAACTTCTGAGCTAATATAGATGTTAGATATTGAACAAATATAAAATACAGTAATTACATAAATCCATAAAGCATGGCTGAATTCCAATGTAAAAATCAGAACTGAGGTGGATCTTCTCAACATATCAGGCAGAAGATCTATTAGACAGTTAAAAAAAAAGCTTTACCTTCTCTTTTCCTGGAAAATATACTTTAGGAGAAAAAAATCCTGAAGTATGTTTTCAATGTACATAAAGTTTAAACATTAATGGTTTTATGGGGTGGGTTTTTTTAAAACTTTTATTTGTGGAGTTCCTCTCTGGATAAAGATGAGATGGTTTCAGTAAGTTTACCAGTTGGGAGGTGAAGGTGGGGTTCAGGCTATTAATACTAGCCTGATGTTCTACAAAGCTCTCCATGAAGGTCAGCTTTCTCACTGGCAAGCTGTTTTTCTCCTTGCTCTGTTCCGGGTCTTCCTTGCCCAGTCAGTCACATTGCATACACATTAGCTTGCACCCAGACCCAAAAGGATCTGAGTGGTAGAAGAAAGCCAGACAAGCAATAGAGGCTAGTTTGCTCGAGTGCCATACTCTGTATTGGTGGGAGGCATTTGTAGCAACAGTTTTATGGTCCTATCATTAAGGAGGGTAAATTCTCCAAATTCATCTATCTTGGCTTAGGCTGCCTTTTTTCTTGATACTTTAGAAACATCTTTTCTCTGTGAAGGCTATATACCACAGTGTTCAGGCATCTTTCTTTCAAACTAGTAGTTGATGGGCACTTGCATTTGTCTATGCAAATCCTGTTTGTGCAGAAATGCAAGGATTTCTACATGTGAAAATAGGTAAAAGAGTATCAAATTGTCTCTGCAAAGCCTTGTTTCAGTTGGTCTGATGCCAGCTATTGTACTGCACTGAGCAGTATTTCATGCAATTCTGATAGTCCAAAAAACAGCTCAGGCTGAGC
>JAVJGJ010000030.1:26464867-26500305 GCA_035590215.1 Microhierax caerulescens
TTAAGCTCGCCGTACATTTTCAACATTATTCCACAATTGTGCGTAACAATTTATTTCCTTTTGTATGATGAAAAGTAAGCCAGCTATTGTACTGCACTGAGCAGTATTTCATGCAATTCTGATAGTCCAAAAAACAGCTCAGGCTGAGCCCACAAAGCTGGACAACACGAAATGCCGGTTCAAAGTTTTGATTGAAGTGTTAGAATCATGTTCAGTCCCCTAGTTCATCATCAGAAACTGCGTAACACTGATCTGCCAGTTTATAGTCTTGACCATAAATCCATGTAGAAAGCAAAATGAAAGCCCCTGCTCTGGAAGAAGCTGAACACCATCAAATCATGACCACCTGAGAACTGAGGTTCTGCCTTGAACTCTAGGAAGCTTCTAGTGTCCCAGAGCACTTTAGTGTGGGATGAAAAATAAGGAAGGAGGACAATTCACATGACTCAAACACATCACCACATTTAGGGAGCTCGTTTACATAGGTGATGTCTTTAGTCACTGAAGAGAGAGGAGTTAAAGAGAGCACTAATTTAAATATTTAACATTGTTTACCAGAGCTGTCTCCTAGGAGGACAAGAAGGTAGACCGTAGAGCTGTTACATTAGGGGTTACCTTTTGCTGATAGGAATATCCCCTGCAGTTAAAAAGGCTCACCCTAATTGCGAATGTAAAGCCTCTCTGCTTTACTGTAACAGGTGTATTTTTGAACTTCTAGAAGACAATTTGCTAATTGGGGGATGGAGGGTGGATTACAGACCGTCACTGCCATGCTGCAGGAACCAGGTCTGACATGTCCTTGCAGCAGGATATCCTGACACAATACTAACCCCCGTGCTCCACAGGCTGGGGACCAGTCTCCAAGTGGCAGTCAATAGGTGGGAACTGCAGCAACTGCAAACATTGTCATGTCTTAGTGTAAACTTCTTTCTTAACTCCTGTGAGCACAGTTGTGCTCATCTGGCCTCAGAAGTCTTCTTCTTTTGTGTGTGGCAATTCAGATCATAGGAAATGGGAATGGAGTGGATATTGTATCTGCATAATTAGTGTACATAGGGCAGTGTGGACTTTGGTTTTCGTACTGCACTCCTTGCTGTGTGAACATTAGCAACAGACATGTGCCTGCTTCCATCTCATATAGTCCAAATGAAACAAGACAAGGGATATTTTCAGGGGTGACTTGGTGCTTTTAGCACCTTTGGGACCTTTTGGTTGGTTTCTACAACCCTTGACTTGTTGGCAAGCCCATGGTGTCTGCTCTTTACCTTTGGTCTCCTGCACTGAGAAAGGCAAGAAGGCAGCTCCATGTGCCAGGCATTAACCTTGGGAACCTGACCTGAGGAAAACATGTCCCATTTGTGCAGTTCAGTGTAACAGAAAAACATCTGTCCGTCATGTCATGCAAGATAAGGTGATTTGTGAGTCCGTTTACCTCAGGTGGATTCAATTTTTGATCTTGGAAAGAACCCAAGCCAGAGAAAGCTGTCTGCATACTGTGCTGTCCAGCCAACAGAGCATGCACTGAGCAACTGGCTGCTGGAGAGATACTGTCTCCTGGATGCTTTCTGGAGCTGCTTTGAGGATCCCAGCCTGCCCCCCTGCCCCCTATCACTAACAATAACCAGATACCCCTGTTTGCCTGCAGTATCTAAAAGAAGAGACCTCAATTAAACTGAATGTTTCCCATTATTTAGGCTGATATGGAAGTTTCTGTTGTTTTAAACTCATCACAATTCATCTGTGCAATATTTTGTTTCTCGTCATTGTTGTTTGTTTTTTTTTATCTGCAAAACTTCTGTTAATTCTGTAATAGTACACTGTTTTAAGGGAAGCTATATGGAAAAAGTGAGTCAGAGTAAAACCAGTTCCAACCTGAGCCTCACACGGCAACCAGACAGGGATGAAGTGCTGCCATATAATGTTGATGGCCAGAAGACCTTGCAGGTGAAATTTTCAAGTGCGCCTTGCTCCCTGCTTTGGCCTGACTTAGCTTCTGTGGAAGCCAACAATAGTTTTGTCACTGACTTCACGCCAGCAGAGTTAGGCAGCTCTGTGGAATAGCACAGGCTCATAATCTCAAAATGTGAGTCTTCTGGACTATGGTTGACAGCAAAGCACTTGCATTCTTTTAGGTCCTGACCTGAAAGAAGGGTTTCTTGAAGACCAGCAGAAATACCAGGAGGGAAAGAGAATTGTAGTGTTTCTGGGGACAGCTAAATATCTCCTTTGGAGGATGCACATTAGGTCTGAGATGGGCTGTGGGCTCACTGTGAAGGGCTACTGAGAGGCAGAAGCCAGAATAAATATGTCTGCAACTGTACATAAAATCTGAATTCCTCTGCCTAGAAAGGTGTTCTTAAAACAGATTGACTTATCTAGAGACAGATTTCCTTCAAGTGCTTAGTGGTCTGGCTTGCCATGGTGAAAGGAGATAAGTGAGAGAGGAGTACAGAATGTGACATGTACAATTTTTGAAATTTTAAATGTCAAGATGCTTAGGCATCTTAGGCTGTCAACAAGACAAAATTATGTACCCAAAATTATGTACCCAAAGACTGGTCCTGTTGAAGATACATCTTTAAACAAAGACAAACAAGAAATAGTAATTTCTAAATTTTGACTGGTGTTCTAATTTAATGCAGCCTTCCCCAGGCACAGCCAGGTAGTAAAAAAGGACAGGCTACACTTTCAGAGGAACAAAATCCTCTATTTAATTAATCCTCTTTAGTAAGAACGTATTTTCAAGCTCTTAGCCTGCCTTACATACTGGGGCACTCAAGATGTCCTCGCTCATTTGCAGTTGGCATCAAAACAAGGGAAGGCGGGAATAAAGCAGGAAAGTACAGCTGGATGGGAAGAGGGAGGCAGAATATGGAAATGAAGAAGGAATGCAGGAGTACTGCATCTCTGCCAAGAGTGTGGAAAACCAGGAAATTTGGGAAAATATCACCTGTAGCAGGATCTATCAGGCTGAAGAAAAAGCAAGAACAATCTGTCTCCATTTTCCACCTACATATCTTGAATCCTTTGAAAAAGGAGTTGCTGTTACAAGGACAGAAGGCAGCCTCAGATTAAGTGGACACTGGCTTCTTCTGCCTTACATGGGCTTTTGGCCAAGACTGGAGTCATTCCCTCCAAATGGAAGTCAGGTATGAGGTCAACCTCTGCCTCAGGCTAAAAAGACACTGGAATGCCTTGGAGACACCGTTATTTATGGGAGCACCCTGCAGTAAGGAACTGTTCACACAGGCTTGTGGAGGCTCAGACTGCCAGCACGAGGTGCAAGGAAAAAGGGAATTTGGCCATGATTTCCTGCTTTTCATACTAAGCAGAGCAATTCAGGAAGCCAAATCTACTAGGAAACCAGCCATGCCTCCAAGCTTCCTGTGTGCCTCTATAGCCAGAAGCACTGAGCACAGAGAACCCGGGTACATTTATTTCTCTAGAGGTCAAGGAACTTTTGTCCAGCCAAATCTCTCTCTATCAAATCTCTCTCTCTTATCTATCTAAGCTCCATTTAAGGCTTGGTGCATCTGGGAATAAGGGTGATAAAAAGGACTTCACCTTCCTACCGTCAGTCTCTCAGTCTCCATGGGTACAGGCTTAACATACAGAAGCCTGGAAGCCCTTGTTCTTTGGTGCCAGGACTGTTCTTGCCCAAGAAGAAAGGATATTTTCCTCTTTAAGTACCCTTCTTCCCCCTTACCCCCAAACACACACTGGATGATGGAGAAATCAGAATTTATTGATAACTGGAGATGACCTTGCATTTTGATCTCTTTCTCACTGAAGTATGTTGTGCTGGGCTCCACAGCAGTCTTTATGGATGGAACAGTGGGAAATTCAGCCAATAGAGCAGGAATTTGGTGCAGTGCATAAAGCTGGTGTGTTGAGCGCTACCTGCATGTGAACTCCTGTATGATGGGAAAATGATAAAGGTTAAATTGTCTTTGCAGCCTCCAGGTTTTATGCTGCTCTGGAGGTCTGAAGTACTCTCTGGCATAGTTTTCACCCATCAAAGCAAAGATCAGTTCCTGTTACAAACTTCAACCTCTCTCCTGAACATGCCAGACTCATGTGCCATAGCTCCCCATTGTGATCGTGGTATTCCTATACATCATAAGATATCTGGCATATAACCCTTCTCAGGGTTGGATATCTAGCAAAGGAAGGTGTCTTTGCTTGTTCAAGCATAGGAAGATGATCTTTCTAAGAAAAGCAGGAGACTTTAGCGTAAATTGGGAATAGACCCCATCTCTTTAGAGCAGGAAACCATTTCTTTGGAGTGTACACGGCACAACAGGATCTTGATTGTTTATTGGCACCACAGCAAGTCAGTAATGTTAACAGTTGTGTTCAGGTTATATAGATAACATGTTTTTTTTAGCCCCACCCAGTTGTATTTGTAATTGTAATCACCATTGCTCCTTTGCAAATCTGTGTTGACAGTTTTTAGTTAGAACAGATTTTTCTGGCAAATCCCAGCCATGTTGTTAATTAACTAGTTTTCAGTATCTGCTCCAATGCCAGAGCACTGGACCATGGTTGTCATGCTTCCTCGCTAAGTGAGAAAGGGAGATCTGATTTTGTCTCCCTGTCTGCAGATGACAGGATTTCCCTGAAAGAACTCAGATTTGCTGACAAAACAAACACTAAAAAACCAATATCTTTAGCTACTGACAGCTACCTTCCCTACGGTGCTCCTTTCTGAAAGCTGCAGCTCAACCCCCACCCATACAGAAGCAGTACAGCAATACCCACTGATAAAGGTTAAATTGTCTTTGCAGCCTCCAGGTTTTATGCTGCTCTGGAGGTCTGAAGTACTCTCTGGCATAGTTTTCACCCATCAAAGCAAAGATCAGTCCGCTTCCAGTGCTAGGAATTGATTCTTGGCATCACACTCCATATCATGTGCAGGCTTCAACTTTGGGCACTTGTGCATGGTGAGATGTGGGGGAAGACCATGTAGGTCAGTGATTTTCAATCGGTGAAGCAGGCTTCTAAAAATGGGGCAAAATCAAACTGTGCTGTGTGATACAGGATACCACATTTGAATTTTCTAAAATTCTTCATCCTTAACTGGAAAATTGTTCAGGGTCCTCAAACAGAAAATATAATGAGAACAATACATATCTCTGTCCTTGTTCCTACCAAGCCAGAACAGAACTATTTCTACAGCAATAATAATTTAAATTATATTAGATCATGGTAATGCTTTAGTCTAAGTAATGTGTAAAGATCTGTGATTATATTAAATTTGCATTGTTAATTAAAGTAAGATGTTATGGTGCTAATGAGACATTTTACCAAAGGGTCTTTTTTTTTTCCTTTTATTGCATGGAGGAAAAGGAAAGCCCTGTTTATAGCTTAGTGAACAGAGAAGTAGAAAGAAGGGTTAACAAGAAGACATTTGAAAATTTATTGCAAATTCAAGTTCAATTATCATCTTTCCATCAAAGGATCTTAGAACTTCTTTAAACTGCTGGCAGCTACCCCGCAACTTACCTTTGCTGTAGGCATTATTAATCCCTTGAGAAGCTAAGTTGCAGGTAGTGGGTGAATTTTCACTCAAGGTTATTCTGTATGTCAGGATCAGGGGTAGACAGACTGTTCTGTACATGCTACATGCTTTGGAGAAGCATTTAGCTACCATGGTAATGTATGTTGGAGGAGAGAGAGGCAGGACATCTGTGAACTTCATCACGAGAAAGGATCCCAGTAACATGGGACCCAGGCAAAACAAACCAAATTCCTGATCCAACACAAAAAATGAGAAATCACGAGATTGTCTTGCATTAATATCATGTTGTTCTCTCCCATGTGTTCAGTCCTTGTATCATTCATTCTGATTTGTCTGAGCTTCTATATAATTATTTGGTTTTGATTTTTAATGAATTTTTTTCCTCTCCATTATCTCTATTTCAAATATGATTGGACATATTTGCACAATTATAATATTAGCCATGATGGGGAAACACTATAATCACAGTGATGTTATACAACATCGGCGAGTTCAGATGAACATCTTAAAAAGTGGGCTTCAGTTTCAGATGATTAACATGAGCTCCACTGACGTCTCTGAAACTAGAAATCAGGCACTTCAGCTTCTAGTGGCTTGAAAATTTACTTGGCATTTAGTTTTTATGAGAAAGCATGAGAAAATGTTCATTTCTGTCCAGATCCCCTGTAAAAATCTCAGAGGTAAAGGAAGCAGTGCCAGTGCTGAAACATCTTCAAAGCTGAAATGTGTGTTTCAAGTTTTAAAAAAATAGCAAAGCTCTAAATTCAGCCACTGGTTTTCAATAAAAACACTTACTAAAATATTTTCTTTTTTGCAAGTATTTAAATATAACCCATGGTTTTGTAAGGAAAAATGACAGCAAGTTCTAGGCAAAATTAGAAACCACTTCTGATAGCTGGAAGATGAGTCTTTGCAAGGTCAATGGAAGAACATGTGGCCACTGCTGGAAGAGATTTTGGCTATCCAAGTTCCCAAGCATACAATGCCTTCACCAGAAGTCATTTGTCACATTGGAAGATGAAGAGTGAATATCCCATTGCACTAGCATAATTCTTTTCCTCCCCCCAAGAATTTATTGTTTTGCTAATTACATGCTTGCAATTATATGGGCATCCAATCCAACAAAAGCAGCTTTTCTGAAAAAAATGTGGTTTTCAGAAGGGTTTCAAATTTTGGGTTATGCATGTAACTTGCATTAAAAACCCCCAAACACTAACATATGTAGAAAACAATTGCTTTATTGCCCTTTCCTGTATCTTTGTTGCCCACGTAACACCACTTTTTGTGAGTCATGCAAATGATTCAGCACTTGGGGCAGTAGCACAAATCCAGTAGTGTAATGTTTTCTGTTCACCTGCAGATCACAGAACATCCTGTACTTCCTTTCAGAGGTGTCAACCTGCTAAAGAATGGCTTTTCCTCAGCACACACTGACGCCACTGAATGGTGAAGGCTGAGACCTGCCCACAACATGTGGAGGGTGCAGCAAGTTGTCCCAGAGTAATTCTGATCTTTTGCTGCCTTCAGGGGGTGTTGTGAAAGGGAATTATTCTCGCTTTTCCTCCAAATGGGCTCCCCACCCATGCTCCTAACTGACAGCTCAACTTGAAAGAGTTCACCCGCAGGAAACTATTAAACTGACGATCATTCTTGTGGTTTATGCATTGATACAAAAATGATTCGTTTTAAAAAGAAAAAAAACGCTGTGGTAATTTTCATAATAACTTTTTCCTCCTCTTAGATAAACTTGGGCAGGATCCCAATGAAGATGGCTGACTGTGTTGGATAATTAAAGGATAGATCTTTTTCAGTATAACAGATTTGTGAACATTGTGTAAATATGCATTTAGGCAGCTGAGTGATTGTGCTTCACAGCATAGTCAAATTAATGGATAGTTGCTTTAGGATAAAGCCTAGCTCAGCCAAAATAAGTGTTAGAAGTCAATGCAGAACACTTTCTGCCCAGGCTTTACCGATGTCAAACACAGCTGTGGCATTTTGTTGAAATCTCCTTGGAACCAAAGTTATCTCACCTCATCAGATGGCTGTGCGTGGTTTCTGCTTTTCCAAGCTCTTTCCAGGGGAATAGGAAAACAGCAAGGTCAAGCTGAACAATTGGGAATGCCTCCCAAGAGGAGGGGAGAGGGGAGAAGATTCAGGAATGCGTTCGATTGTATTTGAAGTGTGGCAGTGGCACAGAGCCAGAGACAGGATGCTCTGTGAGAGGGCAAAGATGGTCCTTTCACTAAGCATATTTGGCTTAAAACCCCCTGATTCCAAAATTGGACCTCTTTGGTCTAAGAAATGAGCTGGGCAGCTCCCAGGAATTTCCCTGGAAGACTCCCACCTACCTCTGAGCTGTGAGCAGGTCAGAGAGAGGGAAAGTCTTTCCTTATCAGTCAGTACCTCACTTTTGCTCCTATTTCCTCCTCCATCTCCCTGTGGTTGTTTTTGCCTTTTCTTTATGTTAGGGAGTGAATTGGCTCCAAGACTGGACCCAGATCAATTCAGATGGTCTGAAAGGGCATTTAACAGTATTAGACTGGCAGGTACAAATCATTGACAACCAACAGGTTTTCAGAAGCTTCCCATAGCCTTACTTTCCCCTTCTGTTCTTTCTGTTGGTTGTCCTTTTTCCTCTCCCATCTGCAAAAATAGGGCTCTGCCCATTTATGTCTGAATTGTTCCCTAACTATTTGGGAGTGCATTGGGTGGATACTGCTTGGGAGTAAAATTGTTAGACTAGAAAAAGTGTGCAACACAGAGGCTCTGAATATGGTCCAATATGGCTGTTGACTTTGATACTGACCTTTGCTTTCCTTCCACTGCTCTTGATGTATAGACCCTGCAGGTGCTGGCACAGAGCTGGCACCAAGATGCCATTGGCATAAGTGATACTCTACTGACACCAAATAGTGGGATTGATACCACAATGGTGAGGTAGGCACTGCTAAGGAGAGCTGGCTGACATGGGAATTGGAATGATGGTTTCTGTGGAAATAAAATCTCCTAGCAGGAGTTTGTGATTCCTGCAGAGGCTGGTCAAAACATCGTTTGGGTGATAAACAATAAAAGGCAGGAGCACATCTGTCTTGCTGCCAGCCCTGTCCACTTGCACACTGGCTAACTCTTCCAAAGACTTCCAAGGAAAGGATGAAACAGTGTGGTGATTTGCCCTTCTAGCAATACGTATATATTCATGTTTTGAGGTTAAAGTGCTAGTGTGCAGAAAGTCCATGTGAAGCCTTTCTGTACTCTTTTCAGTGCCAAGCTTCCTACTTTGATTAGGGAAAGAAAAGGCTTAAGACGTTTCAGGGTCAGGACTGACCCTGGGGATAAGCAGTTGAGCCACAAGGAGGTAGAACTACACAAGCACATCTGCATCATAAAGAGTGCTCATAAGAGGCCCTGAGATTTAATGGTTCACCCAGACTGGAGTCTTAAAAGAAAAGAGACTTAAAAATCAGACAGAACCCTACAGCAAGGTCTCCTAAAAGTCATGTGAAAGTCCAGCATTCACAGGCAGATACCATGAAATATTAAAACAAAGAAATAAATACTATCAAGATGATTATGGAGCCATTGTTGTGCTTGACCAATTAATACTTAGCAATCCACAGCTTTTCCATGTTAGGAATCATTTGTTGCTGATGATGTCTTTTTTTTTTTTTTTCTTTAGTTGGAGAAATTTAGTTCTTGGAAAATGTATGCAAATTCAGTCTGGTCTGTAAGTCAAATTCTAATTTCACTGAGCTAGTTTATAAGCCTTTGATATATAACTGACTGTTAACTTACCATTAGAAAGCTTACTGTTTGAGGGTGTGTGTGGTTTTCTTTTTTTTTTTTTTTTTTCTCTTCGAACCAAAGTGGTTCCTAGGAAAGTGTTGCCAGGTAAATTACTGATGCGTGCCTTGTGGTGACAATTTCAGGAATGTTCCAGCTTCTGTCTTCCTTTTCTGTATTTTCAGTAGGTTAGTCAAAAGATGACTTGAAGAGGTGGAGTCTGAGATAAAAGAGAACATAAATCAGATTACAAAAGTATACAGAGGAGCCTTTCCTTAACTGTTGCAATTCTGTAATATGTTTAACCCCAGGAAGTAACTTGATGGGTAAACCTTAGATCATACGCAGAACCACTAATTTTGCCTGAATCCGGTGTTGAAAAGGGGAATTATCCACCCTAAAACTTTATCCTCATCATCTGACTTGGATTTTAAGAAGTAATTCATCTTTATCTTAATCTACCTCCAACAAAGGTGTTAGTTGTTGTGTAGTTTAAGGGGCTGGATAGAGATGACTCATAAAAGAGTGATAAGCTCTTTTTCTTGCTTTTCTTTAGCAAGGGGATTTTCTTGACTTTCAGCTCACCAATTAAAACTCCACTCCAGTAGAATGTGGTAGGGCTATGCCATCTTCATCTTTTAAGTTTGGTTTCCTAAGGAAGTGAGAAACATGTTATTACATGCTCCATATGTCTGTTTCTCTCTGCCATCCCCTCCTGTCCCCCCACCTGCCCCAACAGTGTTAAAATCTGCTGATTTATTTTAACCACAAGTGTAACAGAGGAGTGCAGTTTCCAAAAATGTCAAGCTGCTAGAAGTGTCATGGAAATCAGAGGCTGGGTAACACGAGACGATTTATAGCACAAGCTTACTCTTGTTACACAGCAAAGAAATTTAGCCTTGGACACTCATCGGTAGGAAACCAAGCTTCACTAGTTCCACTACTCACAGAAATACCTGTTTATTTCTTTGATTCTGAAGAAAAAATATGTCTAGAGATCACATTTTGATATCATGCATGTGTTTAAAAGTTAACTCAAACTGTTGACACTTCAATCTGCACCCAGAGACTGGGAGTGCTAAGACCTCCTCTCAACAGCAATCTACCCAAATTCCTGGTGGATGTTTCTTCTTCATTTTTGGCTACAACACTATGCAAGTTTTCATACATCTGCTGTCATTCACAACCTTAGGCTAGTTCTGAAAGAGCCATTTTCCCTTGTCACCCCCTGCTTTGGATAACTAACTTTTCCCCTAAAAGTTTTCGATGACTTCTCAATAAGGGCAGAGGAATTATGCACATTGTATTTGGCTATTTGGCTCATTAGTCCTAGAAAAGCTGAAGAAAACTAAACGTATGTTGATCAAGTACTTCAGCTGAATTCCACATTTTAAAAGGAAATTCTGTCAGCCACGTCTCTGATAGACACTGGAAGTGGCTTTTGAATGCTTAGTTCAAGATCAGAAACCTCCTGGGCTTTTCCTGTCTTGTAGAGTACTGAAATGATTCAAGTTCTCTCAGTTTATTCAAAGAAATTCAGAGAAGGGATTTTTCCAGGGAGATACTGTGATGAAATAGAGCAGACAAATCATGTTAGACTCTATCTAATATTACTCTGATTCAGGCTTTGCCTGTCTTCTTGCAGCTGCTGTACTGCCAGGTTAAAAGTCATATTGCGTGCCCATGCAACAGTGAACTATTTGTTCTCCATTAGAAGTGTTGTTTCTGGGAAATACTGTAGCGGGCACTGGTGGAATCACAGTCCTACTAGGCTTTTTGTCAGCTACATCTCTGCTTCTAAAAGCTTCCAGTCCAAGGAGCAATGCCTGGCTCTACATAGAAAAAAGTGGTTTGCATCCACAAAGTTCAAAGCTAGCCTTCTCCAAAGTAAGTGGACCTTGCCCAATGCTTCACAGTACTTTTCTTCGTCCCTTCTGAGCCACATGTAACCTTTCTATGGCTTTGAGATATAAGAATTTATTGTATGCTTATTTCAGGTAGGTTTGCATGGAAAAAGCTGCATACTATGTCATAGCCTGTAACAGTAGCCAAATTTTTGCATTAAGGATATGTTTCACATCATGGGGCTTGAAATGAAGGCTATCTTTCACTGTAATAGTGTTCAGGGAGCTGGACAGCATGCTCCTACCTCCTTCATGGCAGGGGCTGCTGGAACAAGCTGCTTCTAGAGATGTGCTGAGATTTCTCTGGAGGAATTAACTAGTCCCCTCCCAAAAGGATCCCAAGGGAAAGCACCATAGACAATTGAAGAATCAGGATCTGACAATAAACCAGGGAACTCAACTATTTGGCAGCGTAGCCATTCTTACTGCTGTTATTTTCAAACCAAATCTGTTCTTTGTTGTGAAGCAGTGGGAGTTGACTCTGAGCATGCTGCTCCTGTTCACAGCAGGGCTGTCTCATAAGTGCAGTGAGGGGAATTTTAAGTGATCTTTTGCAGGATTATTCAGTTAATTGTTAGTGAGGACAGCTGGGTGACTTAGGTCCTCTCAGTGGGGAGCAATGTATGGTTTCACTGTGCTAGTAAGCCAGGGACTTTGCACTGTCCTCATGGTGAAGAGTCTGCAGTGATACTATGACTATTTTCCAAGAGACTGCAAAAAATGGTAGGAAATACAAGACTTCCTGCAATAATGCAGGGGATGTACAGATGGGACTTTTAGTGAGAGCAGGGCAAAATATTCCTTTGGACCTGAACTGAAATCAGGTGCCACGATGGAGAGGTCTTGATCAATAGCCTCTAAACATCAGTCTTGAATTGAAATGGTTATTTGGTCCGAAGTGCACTGGTTCACAAATCAATTGTACAGAGAGTGTCTTAAACACAATCAGGTGGTTGTCACTCAAAGCCACAGTAGTTGCACTTCTACCCTGCAGACTTCTCAGCCTCTTGCACAACCTGCCCTCTCTACCCAGTCTTAGGGGAGATTGATCCTCGCAGTTGAATTCCCTTTTGATTGGATGTGTAATGGACCGAATGCCTATTATAAAGTTAGGGCTAGAATTAGGATTCAGGATATTAAAATGCTCAGAACCAGCATGACTTAGTGGCAGATTCAAATGCAGCTCCTGCCAAACCGTTCAGACCTGCTCCTTCAGTCCAAGTCCAGTCATGTCATAACACAGGGCATGCCCTTATCTTTTCTTTGGAAGGATGGCGGTGAAAAAACATACCCTGCTGTCTCAAACAGCAATATGGATGTCATGAAAGCTTACTGAACCCTGATGCTATACATTAAAGCCAGCATAAACCTTGTGGAAGAATTCCAGCCTCATGGGAAATATTATATACAAGGATGTTTGAGAACTAGGGCTGAAGGGTTTAGTTTGATGTCTTAATTGGGACCTGATGCACAGCTGCCACTGGGTTTCTTTGCTCCCTAATCTTAATTTCTTTTGCTTGGCAGACACCCTGCAGACAAGCAAGCCTTCAAAAACTGAAGAAATGTGTTCTAGGTGAGGGTCTAACAGGTTATATCCCAGAAACCTCTGCAGGATGTGCACAGTTAAACAGACTTTCCCACTGAGCTATTAGCAGTGTAAAGCCAGCCAGAGTTTTCTTTGGATGAGGCATGCATTTCTGTCCCTCTTCTGATCTCCGGGCCCAGGCCAAGAACACTTGGGTAACTTTTTTTCCTTTTACAGAGTCCTGTGACCTGCAGGAGATTTATAGCTGTGGCAGAGAAACAGGTGCCAGAATGACCATGGCATATTGGGAAATTCCATTGCACTGAGAGATTGCAGATCCAGGAGATGGTCAGAGCTGGTCCAGGACTTTGAAAAGAACACACTCAACCTGAACGCCAACTTCTTTATTTCTTCTTCTTCTTTTTTTTTTTTTTTTTTTCCTCTTTTCTCTTTTTTTGCAGAAGGACTAGGAATTGATTTGCAGAGATCCTTATGTCTAAATGATGATCATATGGGAAGGAACTCAGAAGACCCCTTGTTTCTGCCAATAGTGAAAAATAATTTGCATCATGAATGATCAATAGCTGTCTTGTAAGAGAGGTTTTTCCAAGGCCAGTTTTCAATCTTCCTTCAAAATGCTTGCCCTTGCCAGATTCATCACTGAGTCTGGCAACACCTGGATGTCTGAATGATAAATATGGAATGTGGAAATTCACCTGTTCTAAAGTCACTGTGTTTTGGTGCCACATAAGTGCAAACAGAGAGGTTGTCAGACAGAATAAACCTCCAAAATGGGAAAGAAAAGCAAGCAGTTTAGAGGAAAGTTTCTCTGCCTATAAGCTAGACTTATCCTAGAGAGATTCTCTGCTTGCAGACTTGACGTTTGGCTGCTCTAAAATCTTGGGTTTGGGCTGTTTTAGAAGTTGTCATCCTCACATTATGTATTCCTAATTTACCCAGTAACATTCTTCTGCCTTGACTATTTTGGGGTCATATTTTCCCATATGACTTGTGGCCTGGTGTCCTCCTTGTTCTTCAGTGTCAAAATGGAGATCAGAAATTGGGGCATACAGTGCATCTCCCCACAGTGCTGTTGGCTTCATGCCCCCTGGAGCTGTTTCATTCATCCATGAGGTAGTGATATTTGCTCTTGCCTTTCCTGCCACAAAAAATGACCACCCCAGAGTCAGCTGCTTCTCCAAACCAACCAGACTGCTTTATGAAGTCCTAGAAGTCTGAGCCAGAAAATGCCAGCTGGCTCAATCAGCTAGGTTTTTCTCTAAATCTGATTTGTTCTTCTATACCGTATCTACAGTAATATGTCCACCCTCCGTTCTCTATTCATTGGTCTCCTGTTGTACTGGGAAGAAGAAATTTAACAGAACACCCTCTCTGATGGACTGAATTTCTTCTTAATTTATTCTTTTAATAAAGTTACAGATGAAAATTTGGGGAAACAATGGTGAAACATGTCCAAAATGTCAAACCATGGAGCAGAATGAGATGCTGACATCCAGCTGTGAAATTCCACAATGGATCTCCTCTCTGAGATCTTCCAGAGAGGAGCTGGTCTGTGCTACTTGCAGCTTCAAGTTAACTCTACACTGAAAGTTGGCACAAAGAGGAAAAACGTCCTATTTTCTTGCACTTCTAGCATTTTCTCAGCAGGCACCAGTGGCCAGTAGCCAGTTTTCAAAGAGAACTATGATTGATGGGTGAATATGTAATGGAGCAAATATCTTGCTGCTTCCTCATGTCTAATTCCCACTGCTTTTGCAGGCTGTGTCCCAAAGCACTGCTGGGAATTAACAAATGAGTTTCCTTTCTTGGACATCTTGATGCTTATGAGATGGACAGTTCAATGTGAAATCAGTTCATGCTCATTAAATGATGATTTGTCATTTGTATACAAAGGTACATAAACAGAGCTTCCCAAATAATCAGAATTAATAAAGACTCATTGTTAATAGGGAAAATATGGCCTCTAGTGATCAGATCTAATGTGGGTAGAGGTTGAGTAAATCCTATACAGTCCTCCTAAGGACATTAAAAGTAGGTCTTCTTTCATTCCTGTTGTTGCCAGCTGCACAATGAGGTCACTAACATCCTTCTTGCAGAATTCCAGGTGGGTATTTAAATAGGTTTTTTTTCAGGGACAGGAAGTCATTGAGATGTAAAGGATAGCTTTGTTGAATTTTCCTTTTTTTTTTGTGTGGTTAAGATTTCTGTCATGCTGGCCAGTATTTTCTAAGGTGGATTTTGTGAAAACCTACTCTAAATTGTAGGACTAGGCATTTTAGGTCCAAAAGGTCTGCTTGCAATAAATTGCTAAGCACAGACTACTTCTAACTTGAAAGAGTGCTTTTAGCATGTATTTGCAAGGTGCCTATCCCACTGGAAGGCTTGTCTGCATGCATCTTCTACAGAGGATGGCATCAGAATGAATGAGTGGAACATCTGGATAGCTGAATGAGTGGTAAAAGATGGAATCCGAAAGTGTAGGCATCATACAAATTAAAACTTTCTTGATGTTCATCTAGAATAGTTTGTTTGGTATTTTTTGAAGGCAGTTTGTTGATTGGTTCTCTCTTGCTAAAAGGAAAAAATTTAGATTAATTCCCCCCGAATCATTATGTCTTCCATTACTTGAAAAGAAATGTCAAGACCCTATGAATAAGTGAAAAAATGTACCAGTGGCAGGAAGGATCTATGAAGGGTTTTTTTCCCCCCACATTCTGTTTTCACTGTTTCTGCAGTGAGTATTTTGCCATGCAATTTCTTTTTAACCTTCAGATTCATTGAGTGCCAATGATTAGTTGTAAAGCAAAAAAATCTTCAGATGCCTAGATAGTGTTCTGCAGATGTTATCCATTGCAGGTGATGCTGTCTTGAGGTTAACTACAAAATAATAAAAAAACCAACCTCAGAGACAGTCAGAGAGCTCTTGGGAGTGGTAATCGAGTACAGAGCCTTTCACCCTGAGGTCAGCAGGTCAAACCCATTCCAGATCAGAAGTGACCAGCAGTTATTACATGTCTGCTTTCAGATTTGCAGAGAGAATCTGCAAAGTGTTACTTTTATTAGTGCTACTGGAAGGCCATTCATGGACCTATATTGCAAAACCTGCTGATGTGTCATTCTTCCTACACAACATGGTGATGAATACTTTATAAATGTCCAGAAATATGGGCTTATTTACAGTACAAAAATCATTAGAGTTGTCATCATTTGCCCTTTTGTGGGCCAGCACAGTAGAAAGATCAAAGATGCAATTGACCGCAATTAAGGACTTAATTCTCTTACCTCTAGATGTGGCCTCTGGGGTCAAACTCAGAACACTAATAGCTCCCACCACAAAGCTAAGTTGTTCTTCGTGGGTGTTTCACTAGAGATGTTTATCATCAAGAAGTGTCTAAGAATCTTAAATCAGTGCAAATGAAACTGCATGTAGATCGAAAGAGCAAATGCAATACATGGATTAACAGAGAAAAGCAAGAAATAGCAAGTCAAAAAAGAAAAAGCTGACAATGTAAGAAAAACTCCTCAGTCTCTGTAAGTCTGCTAGGGACAGTGCTGACACACGCACCTTCCACAAGAAGCATAGCTGCAGACAGTACATTAGACATGTGGAAGGAGTACTGCATGATGTCGAAGAAAATCTAAGCTTCTTTTCCTCTGTCATAAATCATAATGCACGTTTTTTTTCCAAGGCAAGGTGAAAGACTGATTTTTGCAGTGTAGGGCTGCATATATTAGCTTCTGATTTTCAAGGAAATAGTACCATTTCTGAATTATGTGACATGCATTATGTTGTCAGTTTCAACATGTGCAGTAATACCTAAACCCACTCCACCTTGTAACCCTGTTCTTTTCTCTTGTGCACCATCCCTTCTCCCTGATTGCTGCTTTTCAAGCAATTTCTCCTAAGCAGCTTTCCTTCACTCTTTTCAACTGAAATTTGAGGCTGTGAAAGATATTAATTTCTCTGAGGTGGCAGATGAATGAAATCCACCCCCAACTCTGCCACAGATTTAGGAGGCCAAATGCTTTGGCCTCGGAGGATATCCACACCATACAAAGTGACTCAAATCTATCCACACTACACAAATAGATGTACTCAGGATGGCACTGGTGTTCTAATAAGTGCTGTAACTGGATCAGACTAATTAATCCATCTGACAGCTAAGCATGTGATGACTTTGCATCACAGTGAAATCTGGTTTTGGTGACTGTGCATTGCTCATTACCTATGGTAAACAATGCAGAAGGATAAGAGAGAAATGCATCTGGAAAGCAAAAAAATAAAATGGAATAACTGTAGAGGTGAGGATGAGAGTTTTAGGAGGAATAGGAGCAGGCCTGGAAGAGGGCGTAGAGATCCTAGGCTTCATTAAACCTTGAACAGGGAAGTCTGTTGGGCTTTCTGCCATAAAATGGGTGGTGCTGGTGGGCCACACTGTACAGTCAGTTCCGTATTTGGCACTATTACCGTAGGGGCCCAGAAGTGTAGCAACATTGGTGGCTTTGTAACAACTTACACTGCGGTGTTTGTGAGCTCTTCCTATAGCATATCTTGCCCAAATACTGAGCACAAACTTTCCTTTGTTGTAACAGGAGAACAATGATGGAATTGTTTTCTAAAGTAATTTTCATTGGAAAGTAAAAAGAAACAATATTTCTCCATCTCAAGGGTTAAAGTAATTCCCTTGAAACAGTGGTGCTCTAACAGTAGGGGCCTTGAGTCCTTGCCTAAACCACCTGCCTTTATTAATTATTATAATCTATCACATCTATGAGGGTAGTCTCTACAGTCAAACTTCTCGTGTTGGGTACCGAGTGATATGATTAATGAGAATCTCCAGCCCAAGCCGTGGAACTCTCCCAAGTTAACTTTATCCATTTCTCCACCTCTGCATAAACCCCACTTTAAGCCAAGCTTAATATTGCCTGCAGTTTGCACAAGGCAATGATCTGAAACATTTAGAGACACTCAGATGGTTTCATTCCAAGTTGTCTTTCTCAGAATCCACATCAGTTATGAGATGGCTGTGCCACAGCTATGGTATAAAAAGAATTGTTTAATAGTAATCTATTTTTCCAGCTGAAATTAATATGTATTTTTCAGATCTATTTCGTTCTCCAGATTACTGGATCAGTCTCTGCCA
Organism: Microhierax caerulescens; assembly: GCA_035590215.1. Classification (NCBI taxonomy): domain Eukaryota; kingdom Metazoa; phylum Chordata; class Aves; order Falconiformes; family Falconidae; genus Microhierax; species Microhierax caerulescens. The sequence continues at coordinate 26,482,766 of JAVJGJ010000030.1, forward strand.
CAAAACTGGGCAGAACCTGGTGTGCAGGCACAGAGAAACCTGGCATCGAACATTTAGTCTGAAATGTCTCTCTGCCTGCTTCCTGTCCCACCCAACCTGCAGCTCTGCTGGATCGGCTGTGTGAACGCTGCCCCTTCTCTCCAGCTCCGCAAGCCAGTGCTGCCTCTTGAAGTCAGGCACAACAAAGTGGATATGCTTACACGCTAATTTTGCTGCTCCAGCCTCAGCTTTGCTTACCCTCCCTCCTTCTGCTGCTGAGCAGCCAGTTGCTTAAAGTTCTCTTTAAATCGTGAATTTAAAGAAACACAGACAAGGTAGAAATAAGATAATGAGGTCACAGAGGTGAGGGGAATTGACCCTATCTCAGAATGAAGGAAATGTGAGTGCAGAGGAGATTCAGTCTCTGGAGTGGTGACCCTGCCCTGTGAACTGTCTGACACGAGGCTTCCCAAAAGCACACCATTTCAGCTGATTTCACTTCCCAGCCCTTGGATGCCAGTGCTGTGAAGATGTACATATTTTCTTGTTGCATGTTACTCAACACCTACATTTCCTGCTTTCTCATAGAGGGCTCCTATGAGCTGTAGTAAGTGTGGGAAGCAAAATCTTTGTGAGATCTGCTTCTTTGTGGTGATTTACTGCAATAGGTTTTTTTTTTGCTTAGAACTGGATCTGTACAATGGTTGTGCTTGGTTGTTGTGTTGTGGTTGCTTTTTTTCCTGTGAGGCTTGGAAACAGAGCAAGGAATATTTAAATACCCCTTGGCAGGAAAACCTGATCTGCTTGGGTGAAAATCCCGTGAAAAACACTTCTGTTTACACAAAGTGGGGGCCAAGGGTAAGCCTTAATTTGTGTCTCAGCTAATTATGAAATTAATCTGAACTGAGAATTACATTTTAAGTGATGGCAAGCTGCTGTGGTGTCTTTCTCCATAGTAGTAAATTCTTCCCTAACTACCCATTGGATTAAACTCTTCACAAGGAGAAAAATCTAATTTAGGTGAATCGCAATCCTCCAAGAAATTGAGCTCCTATTTTCCTTTGAAGCATCATGAGATCTGCAGAAGCCCCTCTGAGCCCAACATGGACAAGATACCATTAGAGAAATGCATATTTGTAGGAGTGCCGCAATGAAATTACACTCCATGGGGATAGACTATGATGCTACCATGTCTATTCAAAGGCTCACCCCTATCCTAGAACTATTTAAAAGGAGAGATAGTCGGTGAAGGTTACTGCTAGTATTCCATTTATGCACTACTCTTCCCACTCTGATGACATTAATCCTTCTTCAGAAGGGGGTTAGGGAAATTAATTCTTTGTATACTGTAAGAGAGGAAGTCGTGTGCTGTAGCTGAGGGCAGAGTGACCTGAAGAATTCTATCCCCAAGCAACAAACATGCTTCTTATGGTCAAAGGGAACTAAATCTTGGGTGGATCCCAAACATGCAAATGGAAAACAAACCCCCAGCTCCTCAGGCTGGGCGCCCAGGGGTCTTTTGTGGTTTAAAAACAACAGGACTTGATTCCCAGTTGCGGGCTCTCAGAATGCATATCTATTTGTGATTAATTTCTCTGGACAACCCAAGATCTCTGCTATTTAATTTCTGTTCATGGATGGATACATCTGGCATTTACTGAGTATATTTCAAGACTGTAAACTAATTATTTTACTGATACCAGTGTCCTTTTCAAAGCTTACCGGTTTAGACTTTTTTGGCTGTGGACTTGAGTAGGCAATATTACATCCTTCTCCACTCTGCTCTAGTTTATCTGCTAGTGACAGCTCCATTCCTCCTCACTGTAAATTGGTATGCATCCTCTCCTTTGCAAGGAAACTAGCTGAGATGGTCCTTTTTGTGTCTTTGGTTGATTAGCTCTCCATCCTTCATCCTTCTCCCAGACATTTTTTCATATTTGAACTCTGAGCCATTGTTTCTCTGCTTTACCCTGGTATTAATGGACAGGGCTTTTCAGCTTTAAGGATTTCCATTTGCACACACACAGCCACACACCCATCCCCACAAACATTTGGCTAAATTGGACCAGAAACTATTCTCCTTTTAATTCTTAATATACGATAACATCCCCATATGCTACAAGTGCTCTGGGAAATTATAATCTTTTTAGTTTCTAAGCAAATGGCAGCAGCTCTGCTGAGAGGAGTATCATTTTACAGAGCAGCTTCTTTGGGGGTTTCCTGGTCCACTGTCTGAAGGACAGACCCATTAACAAAACGGCTACAGCCAAGGATCAGCACATTGAAGGTCTCCAGCCTCAGCAGAGACCCCCAGGAATCTGGGCAGATTTCCTTTGGAAGCTTGCCTTAGAATCAATAAAATTTCATTAACCCCCTGCTGTGCCAAATGTAGCATATAAGGCTCAATGAAAAAAATTTCGCTGGCTCTCATAATTTTCCCAGTACAATTCTCTGGCCCATACTTTCTATTTCTACTGCCTCCTTGCCCTTTATAGTAAAATCAGCTATTGCAGACAACAGCTGTATACAAAAGGATAGCTAAACTATTAGACAAGGGCCACTAACTACTGCAGTGAACCAAAGTAATTTACAAATAACTGAAAAATTTATAGCTCAAACAGATTTTACCATAGTTGTCAGATATTTGCTGTAGACATTTTTGTACTACATTTTCAGGATGTATCAGCCTATACTAGTGACTTTTAGTGCTAGAAGGGATTGTGGAACATGCTGTCTTCAAAATATGGCTACTACTTTAGGAGATCCCATCACAGTCCCTGTTTTTGTCAGCAACATTAGTTAAACCAATGGAACTGCAAATATTAATAGCAGAAATACAGTTGGAGAAGGCTGAAAAATATATGAGAAAGAGCAATGTTGGTCTGAATCTAGAAAACATTCTTTACAAAGGGGAGAGAAGAGTTGGCTTTTCTCTGATACCTTTTCCCAAAATAGATGACTTTATCTATAAACAATCTAAACTTTCTTTTGGATTAACTACATTGAATAACTGCTTTACTCTATGTAACATTTACAAAACCCCTTGCTAGATCCCATGTTTGGAAGCTGCAGCTTGTCAAATTCAGTCTAAAAATAAAATGCAGAACTTCAGTGTTGCAGGTAACTGTAGAAGTGGAATAATGTACCTGAAAACACTGGGAATTGTCTCTAGTTTGCTGCCTGGATGTCAGGATTTGTATCTTGCAATGGTTTGGGTTTTTTTTGGTTTTTGGGGTTTTTTTTCCCAAGCTCTGATAGAAATTGTAATTGTAGTACAAGAATTCTTGGGTGACGTGGGATTTTTGTTTGGCTGGTGCTTTGTAAAAGGGGCAGATTAGAACAGTCTCTTCTAAATTAATGATTTAAAGTCTATTAAATGTTTGCAGCACCCAAGTTATGCAAGCTATTTCATTCTTGCATATACCAAAGCCCTGGGGAAATTCAGTCCTAATATTTCCTTTCCTATTTACTTCAAGAAACACCATGATCACACCAGGAGAGCTATACAGGAATAAAATCATAAAGAAGGTACAATGCATAAAAAGAAGCTGTTAATTAGTTTCCCTTGGAGTTTAACTGAATAAAAGCAGTGAATCATTTTATTTTTACCAGTAAATTTTTTGCAAATAGACTTAAAATATTTCTCTTTAGATTTGTGGCTCCAACAGCTGCAGCTGAAACCAGCAGTCAGCAAAGCCCCTTGTTTTTATTGGAGCTGAAGTGGCTTGTTGAAAATGGATTGGATTACAGGGATCAATCAACAGCAGGTCGAGGATGCAGAGGGAATTCTGCCAATGCTGCGAGCTGCCAGGAGCAGTGAAAATCCTCGGGCTAGTGGCAAGTCCCAATGTACTGGAAAATCCATTGTTTTACAAAGAGCTTTGGAGATAGGAAGTAGATCGAGTTGCAGAAGAATGCTAAAATAACAATAACTCTCTCCCAAGTTCCTTTTGTTCCTTTGCGCATGACTGAAAGGAAAACAAACTCCATGGAGATGCTACCTGAGCATATGTCCAGCCAGCGCCAGGAGGTGATCAGAAGTAGGACAGATGCTAAAGCATGATCTTCCCTGAGTCATAATTTGGGAAACAGAACATGTCTGAATTTAAATAGCAGTCATATTAGAAACTTGAAAGCTGCTGTATGGTTCTGTCCTGTGTGGTTCTGGATTCTTCTGGAATGGTGATGAATGGTGTTGCTTTCCATTGAATTAGAGTTGAATAATCTTGTCATTGTTCTGGTGGTGGTCAGTTTTCAAATTATTAAGCCTTGGTTAATGTCAGGGTGAGCTGACAGACCTCTGTGTCCTCAGTTACACAGCAGATTCATCACACAACTTGCTGAGAATATTACTAAATAGACTAAAATTAGAGTAATTAATAACTTCTAGGTTCAACTTGTGATGGTTCTCTACTTGTCATTTGTGAATTAGCCCTCTCATATAGCTGGAGCTGTCTCGTAGCCACCTGAAGTCTGAAACCACAGATGCCAGAGAGAGAGTCATGAATTCTGCCTGGCCTTGTTGACACAGGAATCAGAGTTTCTAGATGAAAGACAGGCATTTGCTGATCTACACTCACAAGTATTTGGGAATATTGACCTCCAGCTGGATGCTGAATGGAACAACAGTTCGCAATTCCAAGAAATGTTTGCAGCGTGTGGCTTGTTCTCTTGAACTCTAGTCACATGGTGAGTTAACACAGATGTTTTCCTCAAATATTGCCATTATTAAAAACAGGTAGCTCTGCTAGAAGTGCAGAGGAGGAATGGATCTATCTGATGACAACATTTATTCCTGTGTCAGTGGCAGGATATGGTTCCCACGAGACCTTGTGTCAGATATTAAACTGATACTACACTTGAACTTAGCCAAACATCTGGCATGAAAGGGTTAGAAAATCCACTTCATGACCAGAGTTTATAACAATAATAAAAGTTCTCCAAACTTGGGATCCTAATGAATATCCGCATATCAATCCAAGAAAAGCTGCACAGTGGAAAAAGTGAGGCATTTGAATATTCTTCTTTCTGTGTTAGGCTCCAGTACCCTTGGTGGGACTGACTTTTAGGTGTTGAAGAACTAGTTCCTCTTGGAGGAATATTCTCATCTGCTTGCAGGAGATCAGATCTTACATTGGAAAATCAGGCAGAGAAAAGGAAGTTTCTGAGATTTGTTAATTCTGATTTGAAATAGCAAATTCTTTGTGAAAGAATTTGGGGAATAAGTTTGGGACAAATGGAAGTATTTCTTTTTGAGGAAACCATCATGTCTGATTTCAGTGGTGACTCAAAACCTTGTGAGATGCAATATTTTTAAAATGTCAAAAGAACATGGTACTTTGAAAGAAAGAGGTGGAATATTTCTTTCTCAAATTTGAAGGCTTCTGAACATATCCCCCTCCAGAATAAAGTGCCAGCAAAATGGAATAAAGTTTTTCCTTCTTTTCCTTATTTTTTCCACCACTTTTCTCTACTGCTTGTTATTCTATATTTGGGACATACATATTAGATGATCTGGGAAAGGAATGTCTATTTCTAGTTGCTCAGTGGAATGCCTGAAACACTTTTAAACATTTTTGGACAGTATAATAATATAATGAAGTTCAGAGATCTTGGGATATAAGGTTTAAAGTGGAGGGGATTATTTCTGTTTCATGTAATATCAATTTTTCAAGTTTGTGATATCAGTGTCTCTCCCAAAGCATGAAATATACACAAATAAGTAAAAGGGCTATGTTCTGTATGTTCTGTTGCTTGTTAAGCTGAGGATAACCAGAAAATTGTTCTTTTCCAAAGTTTTGTGGTAATCCTGCCAGAAAGAAGGGCATTATAAGGGAGCTGTATCCCCTTTTTTGGAGGACTGTATCTCAGACCATATTTCAATTGAACTGCTTTCTCATCCCACATGCTCAGGAGCATCTTCTGGAAGGAGGCATACTTCCAAACACTGAAGTATCTCACATACCCTCCTACAATACTGTAGATAGTGACCTGCTGCCAGGACTGGTTGTTAATTTATTTTTCACATTCATAATATACTGTGGGCATCAATGGCTGTCAGAGAATATACCAGGGCCTCCCAGGTCAAAGCAAAAAGTCTCTGCTACCTGAGCTGGCAAAAGTGCTAAATTTTTATCCTTAGGTGAGGAGTCAGGAATACAAAGCATATTCTATTTTAGGCCCTGAGTGAGCCATCTGTAAGTGTGCAGGTAAAATGCCAAACCCTGTTTACACCTGCTGATGCAAAAGCATCATATACCTGTATCCTATTTAGAAAGCTGTAACCAGCATATGTGGATTTCGTCAGCTAATATTCCCTTTGCATTTCAGGCCTAACAGCTGAACAGCAGACTGATTTAGCCATCCTTCTGCAGGAGTCTGAACATGTAAAATTTACACACATATTATTTTAATTTTGCAAACAAAGCTCACTTTATGTTGAAAGAATTAATTTGTGCAGCAAGGCTTCAAATGGAAACATAGCTTGCCTATTTGTGGTAGGACAAAGAACATTTTAAGTGACTCTTCAATTGCTCCCATGACATCCTCTTAAACAATCAGAGGCACAATAAACCGGTGATTTAGATGAAGAAGCGTTTTGGTGGTGAAATAGATTAACAGAATTTAATGGAAGAATTCACTCATTTTTACTCCAGAGTAAACACTGATGATGTGACTGGAAACTTGATAGTTCCTAGGTTGGATTCTCAAGCATGTAACATGTTCACATGTAAGATAATATTCATCTTCACTCTGACAAAGATCTTCCTTTCTGCATTTCCCCCATCTCTCCCAGGAATCAGATTTGACTAGCAGGCATCTACCTAACTTGCATTTCATATTTGTCTTGCTCCAAAGCAAGACTCGGCTTTGTTTCTAGTGGCCAACTGATAAAACATGGTTACCAGTGCCTTTGCCAAAGTATAAAGACCTTGGAGATTTCATGATGGTGGAGACTTTGTGTGATAATTAGGGGTCTGCCCACTTTTTTTCACTTCTTTCCCTGGGTGACGGAAGTCTCCAAGTTTTCAAAGAGAATGAAAATAAATAGACTACAATTATGTCTATGTCTTTGCACTACTCTACTCAGTCCTTTTGCAATTTATCTTGCTCCAGAGCTCCTGACACTTTCCCTTTTATTCGCACAAGCTCGGGGGATTTTCTGGGGCTGTTTGTTAAGACCCATCACTTGGCGGTATGCACCGCCTGTGTTACACCAGACGGATGTAAATCCCTCATGCTCTTGCCTGAACACCAATGTTCTTTGCAGCTACTTTGAACAGTAGTACAGCAACAACACAGGCAAAGTGTAAATAATCTCAGCTGACTGCCTGTGCCTGTGCCTGGCTTGTGCATCTGTACACATGTTGGTGTATCTGGGGCTTTGCTGAGCCTGAGACTCCTCCATCCACCTCCTGTGCTCTGCCCAGCACCAATAAGGCAGTCACTGGCTTCAGCTTTGTTTCCTTCTTGCAGCAAACCTACATGCCAGATGGGAGATCTTTGTGTCCCAAAGGGCATGATGCTGCACTTCTTGCAACAGTTGCTGGAGGAGAGAACAGCCTCTGCTGTTTTCCCTTTGAGATTTAACAGATGTATCAGCCAATCTATGTTTTAAGGAGTTCAGCCGAGCATGAATTTGGCTGCTAAATTTCTGTAGAAGCCACGAACAAGCACACAGGGAATCTGCATGTTGCTCTGGATCTGGGTGATATTCCACATTTGTAGGGAACTCAGAAACCCTGTGTCCTTAGCAGGATTTACTACATGACAGACTGAAACATGAGAAAAGGAGATTGTCTGTGTCTGCCCTGCAAGGCTGAAAGAAAGCTCCAAGTGGGGTGATAAACGTGCTCAGCTGTGGTCTGTGTGCTCTCCCTTGTACTGTTGAGTGCTGGTGTGGTTGCAGCATGGGCTCAAAGCAGCCACAGCTGTGTGAAAGCTGCCGGGTCTGGGCTGTCTCCTTTGAGCCTGCTCTAAGGTACTTAAGGGTGTTCAGTTTTTTTCTGGAGAGTTCTGCAGCTCAGGCTGCAATCCTGAGCTTGTGGTTGGTGAGAACTGCTTTGAGCCTGTGTTTCCAGATTCTGTATGCACTTCCACATGTGTCACATGGAGGATGTGAAAAAGTTGTAATATTTCTATGTGGGGAAACCCTGTTCATCAGGGCTACCCTGGACTTTTTTGATATTAAGAGAAAGCCGAGATCCCCACAGCCTACTGGAGTCCTTGGGAGTGTGGTCCTAGGCAATGCAGGATGCTAAATCTTAAAATTTGAAAAATGGCTTTGAGCACAGAAGAGTTGTGAGAGAAAAAGGTGACTTAGAGGTCAGTTATAAATAGTGCCCAGATCTCTCCAGGTAGCAATGCTGTGTGTACAGTCAGGCATCAGCCTGCAGCTAAGCAAAATTTGGTAAACTGCTTCCATTTTATGGCATGAAAATCAAGCTGAGGGCACGGAGAAGGCATAAAACTGGATGTGGTTAAGGGCTCAGTCCTTTTTCATTTTTTCCCTTGAAAAAGTAAAGGCAATGAGTTAACAAGGTCGGTGCTGGGATGGTCACACAGGACCTGAGGATCTGAGTTCATTTTGCTGTCCTACCCTGAACTGAGCATCTCCAGCAGGAATGACAAGACTTTTGTTGCTGTTCTGTGCAGATGACCTTTGTTGCTTCCTTTTCACTTGGCAGCTAAGGGACCTCTGAGGTTCCAGGATTTTACATTTTCAGATGGATGTTTTAACTGATCATTTGTATAAAGCACAAACCTGGCTGGAAAGAAGAAAACATTGCAATCTATTATTTGTTTTGTTAATTGATTCAGACAGACAGCAGAGAACTCGGGTACAGAGGGTGCTGAACTAAATCACTTTTATGAGCAGAGATGGTAGGGAATTTTGTTTGTACCGTGCTGCAGTTGGATTTTTTGGTATCAGACTTCCTAAATGAACTTAATCTCAAGATTATAGTTCTCTGTGGAACCATTGGGGTCACTTTGTAATTGCCCTGATTTCCATACCTTAGATGGACATGCATGGGAATCACTTTCTTGTACTAATTTCATTATAGGAAGGACCTTTCCAGAAATGGAGGAGATGCCAGTTTGCAAAGACAAGGCTGAGGAAGAAAGACCAAAATACACATAACAGTGCATTTTTAGAAGTCCTGATAATTATCCCTGGGAACAGTTCATAGGCACTCTGAAGTTGCATTTCTTGTGGCTATGTCACTGTGATCTGGTTGGATTAATTACAACCATGACTTCCTCATTGAAAACCATGACTACTAAGCCATGGACAGGAGGGCTAGAACAAATAGCAATTTTTTAGCTGACTTTTATCAGCTAGCCTCAAAATTTATCCCTGGGAAAGGGTTCCAGCAAGTTAGACTACACTCAGAAGGAACAACAGGGCATCAGCTTTGCTGCTTGGAAACTCTGTTCCATCCTGAAGTAGTCTTTAGGAAAACAAACAAACAAACCAAAGAAAACCTAAATACAAACCTGAAATAACAGTGGGGGAAAACCCCAAAAACAAACAGTTTGGATTATGGTTTTGAGTAAACCATGCAAACAACATGGAAATTCAGTGATACAGGCAGAAGTTAACAGAAGATAAAAGCTTTTTAGCCCCACAAGTCAGATGGAAACTGCATATGGAAAAAACTTTCAGTAGTTGCCTTTTTCTGCTTCTTAACTTAGCCAGTTTTCAGCACACTGGCTACCGACCGCTATAAAAGCAGCGTAGTGGACCAAAGGACCTCTTCTTATGACTTAGTATAACTGCTTCTGTCCTTTCTATTTGGTCTTCATAAGATTTTCTGGCAGACTTAGGAGATTGATCTTTTGAGGAAGACAGCATATATGGGTATGTTGCTGCTTGTTTAACAAGGCATTTATATCAGGAAGACAAAAAAATTTCTTAATTTCATTGCAATGTTTTCTAAGTGAAACTTTTGTGTTGTTGACTGAATATTTGCAGATTAATTTTTTCTGAGTTGGATATTAGAAAAAATAATATGGAAGAAAATTGATGTCTGAGTTGGATTAAGTACATTGTTCATTGTGAGCCTTCTCAACAAAATTTAAAAAATGGTTAGCACTCTCTCCTGTCCTATGTGCACATGCAACACTTACGTAGTATATGCAGTGTAGTTGAATGTATTCATAGAAGTTTATCTGTTAATACATATTAAAACATATTACACATGTTTAAAATACATGTACTTATGTGGTTAGGTAAATCAAACTGTTAACTGCATGATTTAGTCCTGTGTAAAGAGTGTCCTTGAACTGAACAGAATTTCAGACTGTGTAAGCGCAGGTAACTTCACGGCTTTCTCTGAGTTTACACAACAAGTGTTACTTTACTGCTGAAAAGTGATTTTATTTTTGGAGTGAGGGTTTCTGAGCTTTCTCCTTATTGATGACTCTGAAGTTTGCACAACTGTGGAATTGCTGAAAAACTAAAATCACCATTGCTGGAATGTAACTTCATAGTCCAAATCAGGATACTTCTTTCAGGACCTCACTCAAAAGCCACGCAACATTCAGTTCCTTCCAGGAGACTGAAACAGAAAAAAAAACCCCAAAGAAATGGAAGTTACCTCTTCCAGTTTTCAGAGGGGTGGCACTCAAGTTGTATAGAGATGGTATATTACCATTGAGTTGCGGAGGAGAGCTCCATAGAAGACTATTAAAGTTGCTAGTTAAAATGCAGCCTGTTCAGTAAGTCTGTAAACCAAGAACTGAGAGGCAATGCAAGGGGAAGGGTTACTCTGTACTTACATTATTACACTCTTCACTACTCCACTGCTGACTACTGTGAGATGCATCTTGTGCTAGATGGACCTTTGGTTTGACCTCGTGTGGTTGTTTCTGCTGCAATCTCTGAAAAGCATGATTACAAGTGAGGTAGTGTTGTTACTAAACAGCTCTTGGAATGGCAAGCCTGTCAGTAATTTTTAGAGCAAAATTTTTACAGAAACCTTTTGAGTTTTGTTCTGTTTTGGAAGAAAATGAGTCCCCAGGTCAGTCTGTGAGGTCACTCAATCACTCAGCACTTCGATGCAGATAGCCTTCCAGAACACATTGCGAAAAGCACTAGCAGAAAGCTGGCTATTCGTTCGTGTTTCACACCTCCTTAATTACCCACCTGTGTTCCTTTTATTATCAAAGCTTGAATAGGATCCCTCATAAAACAGAGGCCGAAAGGAAATTGCTGGTTTGCTCAGATTGCATCAGCAGTGTAAAATGGAATCATTTAATATCTGAACACTCTGGCCCTTTCATTTTCATTTTCCTTTGTTCCTTCCATGCCACTATGAATCCTGCCCACCCAACACCTACAGTACACTGAGCAGCACATGCCTGTTAGGGAAAAGGAGACATAATTTTACAGTTGTATACATTATATTCCCAGTCTAACACCTAGATTTCACACAAATTGCCATTTCAGTCCAATGAATTACTGGAAAAGTAGTGTCAGGTCTCCTTAGCTATAAGGAACTGCTCACATATCCATTTCAAGTCAAGCTGCTCTAAGAGAAGTATTTGAACAAACCATCAACTTGGATTGGGAGTTGTGTAGAGTATCTAGTCTGTCCGGGTAACGAGTGGCTTCATTCTTACCAGTTCATTTCTAGAAGTGGAAGAGCTTGTAGATGTGTAGAGTTTCTAACCAGTACATAGCATATCTTTAACCTGGGTGTGTGGATGCATGTAATCCAATCCTACCTGGCTTATTACACTACAAAACCTGGTGCAGTTTTATAAGCCAAGTATGTAAGAATGAAAAGATGCGTATTTTCCCACTGTGCATATTTTACTCATTTTGGGGGGTTTGTATGCTTGTCTTTCCTGGTCTCAAGGATTCACTTTGTGTTACTTTCACTCATTGTGTTTTCCATTTACATTCATGCAGAATTGGCTTTGGCAAGTCTGACCTTTTTGTAACTTCACTAAGGGCAAAGCCCTGACATTGTGGAGGACTTGTTTTTGTTTTGTCATCTAAGCTTGTTGTTTAAAACAGATCATGCCACGAACATCATTTCCAATGACATGCGATGAATTTGTGCTTCAAGGGTGGCACACTAATGTGGATTTTCCAGTGGTTAAGGTGGAAGTATCCATGCAGTCCTTGTAGGAGTGATTTGCCTTTACCCATTGATCTCTGTTCAAGAAATAGGCAATAGCACATTTTTTTATTCTTTCACATCTGTGCTAAATCTGGTTGGAAGAAGCAGGCAGAGTTAAAATTATTGGGAAATACTATCATGCATTTCATGTCATGTACAGAGACACAAACAGGACAGGCTCCCAAGTTTCATCTCGTGAAACCAATCTAAAAGTAAATCCTTCTGACATTTTTGTTGGAAATTCCTTTACCCAGCTCTCCTTCTGAACGTGGTGCTTTAGTTATTCCATGTTAGTTTGGAAGTGTAGTCAGTGATGCCTTCTTGTTTCCTGACCCCAGTTTTCACCAAGGTGATCTCCTAGTTCCGTGAGAGCTGTATGTTGACTGCACACTTGACCCACCTCACCCAGACTTTTATCATGTCATTCCCCTTCACACCAGAATGTTTCTCTCATTCCCATTTTCCCTAGGAGCTGCAGGTCCTAACTTTTAATTTTTTTTTCCGAATAGCAGAACATACATGTTTTCTGTGTATGATGTAGGGAGATGCAAAAGATACTAGATATATAAAAGAATATATAAGAAGATATATCTTCTTTAATATTTCTTAATCCATGCCTTTGAAAAACATAGTGCAGCAGAAACAGCAGCATGATCTCACCATCTGTGTCTATGACAGGATAGCAATGGTTACCTTTAGGGTATAATAGTTGTTCATTAATCTGGCTCCAGATGTTAAATCAGGGTCAGCTCCAATGCCAAGTAGTTCCTCTTGCAATGGCTTTTCCAACAATGGGCTTTGGAGAAATTTCCCCCAGAGGGACAGGAAATGGGAGGTTTTCTTCAAAAAGAAAAGAAGAAGAAGAAAATACAAACAAACCATGCCTTACTGGCACAATGAGCAATGAGCTTGAAGCTAGTTTGTGGCAGTGACTTTAGGGTTTTGCCTACTTTGCTTTTTGCTCCTATTCATCTTGCCCAGGCCATTGCATCTGGTAGGAGGTCAGGAAGGGAACAAAGAGGTTCAGGCTATGCCTTTACTAGAAGAAAACACTGTGTTGCTCTTTGGGGTTCACTGAGGCACCTGGCCTGAGGTGAAAACCTAGCAGAGACAAGTTGTGTGAACAAGTGTGAGCAGGCCACAAGAAAGGTTATGGGGAGAAGCCAAAATTTACCTCTCACCACATACTTTTACGACTGATGCTCCATCTTCAGCGGCTTTGTCATTTTACTTCCCATACTGGCAGACTCAAAAAAACATATGCCTCTTCCCTTAGCATAAAAAAAAGCCTCCATGGCTTTGAGAAAACACTTGTGCAACATAAATCCTTGCAGTTCTGTCCTTTGCTATTACTTTTGCTATGGATAAAGCCAATGTTTTTTCTTCTCAGCTGAGGGCCTCACAAAATTACTTAGAGGTGCAACTTCAGAGCCCAAACCAGTGACTGTTTTCCAGCACAATGACATAAATGCCAGATTACATTTGTCTTTTAACTCTCCTTTCAGGTACAGGAGCGAAGGGGCAAAAGTCAGAGCATAGGGTCTGGCAGACTGCAAAGGACAAAGCTCTGGTAATAGAGGGTGGAGATAAGAATCTGGCTCTGTGCAGGTTTTGGCAGGTTTGTGTCATTTTATCCATGTAGGACAAAGGAAGAAAATCATAAAGGGGACATGCAGCAACAAGGAAAAACTGTTTCCTCTTTCAGACTCTTCCTGTGCTATTCTTCTTGTCCATTTTAATCGCCCACTTTTATGAAACAAAAATGATGGAAACAGATAAGAAGGGACTTCAATTAAGGCTGATTCTTTCTTCCTCTTAAAGAAGAATCTGGAAAGCTCACTACAGCCTTCTTTCTCTTTTTGAAGTGTTGGCTTATCATCCTTCTCCCATTAAAATATAATGGATTAGCAATGGGTGTGCTGGGATTTGACACCCAGTGGGGAACCGCACCTAATCCTGCGTGATCACCTGATCCAGTCTGGCTTATTTTCAAGTCACTGACCCCATCTTCACCATTTAAAGCAGAAGAGGGGAAGAACCAGAGGACTGTTGTAGAGGCCTTAACCCAAGCCAGCCAGTATCTGCATAGGTGTCACAGAAGAGCGTTTCAAACAGCCACATAAGCAGACGCCTGCAGGAGGAACCGTCTACAGACCCTCCATGAAGAGGAGAGAGGGAGGGAGGATTTTATCAGGTGTCTGGGTGCATTTGATCACACAGTGCTCTGAATACTGCCTTTATCTTCCCAACACAGTGGGTTGTGGCGACTCACCAGTCACTTAGTGGAGTGGAAACAGCTTTTGGGTCACAGTAACAAACAAACAAGGAAGGGAGCTGGAGAGACAGAAGACATCTGCTGTAACACCACCAGCCTAATCACTGTCACTGGGCCGCATGCAGAGTGCCTTGGGTCTGGCCATGTCAGCCCTGTAGGTAGCAGAGATCTGGCAGAGCTGCCATGGAGCTGGGGGTGTGGGAGGGAGGGATATGGAGGGGACACAGGCTTTAAGCTTTCACAAATGGCTGTGGCTTCCTTGGAGGCAGGCAGCTGTTACTGCCTCTAGAAACCTTCCTATTTCCCAAAGAAAGTGTCTTGAACAATCTTGTCTGATTGTTTTTCTGTCTGAGCTATAAACAACACCAGAGTAGGGATCCACCTTTGGTTTCAGACTTCTCTTTCTTCACCAATGGAAAGGCAATATGGGCTGGGGTTGTCATACCATACACAGATGCACTTTGTGTGTCCCTTTCCTGGCATGGCAAAACTAATCGTATCACAGTGCTCACAAAGGGCAGTCCTGTGAACATCTCCTGTAGAGAGGAAGGCTGTTCCTTCTTTTTACCTGCTGTGTGGTGGGCAGTGGGTTTTACAGCCCTATCTAGGGGAACAAATCTCAAATATTACACAGGAAATAATCTGCACAGAACACATCTGCTTCACTACTCCTGACTGCTGGCTGCCTTGTCATGTCATCCAGACACTTGTCCTCGTGGCTGCAAAAGGCTCAGATAGAGCTGGGACTGAAATTGTTCCTTGGAAGGGTGGGAGTAAAAATGAAGAAGACATGAGGATTTTAGGAGCAATGGCTATTTTCCCCTCTGCCCTATTTACCCACTTGTGCTTAATTTTGCTGGCTTAGCCCTGGATGTTTGGGAACATTTTTTCCAGCTAAAATGGAATTAATTCATCTGAGCTTTAGATTAATTAGAACTAGATTAATAACTCTAGTCGTTGCAGTCACTCGTCACTGCTTGTTCACAGATGGTGAAAGGAAGGGCAGAGGCAGGTAATTGCAGGCATTTGGCATACCTGGGCTTTTCCCAGGCCTGTTTCTTCTCTCTTCTTTTCTCTCCTTGTCCAGTCAAAAACAAGGTTCTGCTGTTCACTCAGCACAGCCTCAATTTTATGATTATGAAAACAGCAGCAGGCAGAAGGTTTCCAGGAAGAGCACAGTCGCGTGCACGCCTGTCTCATATGTGAGATAATCTGTAATGATTTTGGCTTCTGACAGTGGCTGTCTGCAGTTGCAGAGATCAAAGTCCATAAAGAAACTGTACCTAAATACACAAGACTGACTGGTAAGTAACACCAACACCTCATGAAAATCAAAGTAAAATGTTTGGATTCTTCATTTTTTGCAGAACTTTTCATTTCAAAGTCAAACTAAGAAAACCAGAAGACAAAACATAATGTATACTTTGTGCTGGATCGTAAGACTTGGTCAAAAACTGAACTGAATTGAGGGAAGAAATGCCAGCTGGTTCTAGCTAGAACGATTAAGGTGCTCCAGCCTCCCTGGCCATCCATAAACAAGACATGGGTAGCATTTCTACTGAGCTGCCTCTGGCTCCACAGAAGGAATGACCTGATATCTTGCACACCTCTTAACAGGGGACAGCTTTTCATAGCAATCCGGAGCAAGGCACAAACTCCTATCTCTTGAGATACAGCAAGACATTGGGATGACTCTCAAGAGTGTTTTGGCTCTGTGTCTGAGTTTTGTTGTTCCATGCTCACCTCGCCGTTTGGAATGCAACATCCCAAGCTCCTCTTCACTGTTTTTTTTTAATCAAACCTGAGAGCAACTCCAAGCACAGTAACTTAGGCACATCAGCAGCCAGAACTGAGCCGGAAAATCAGATCCAAACACCATTTTGTCAGGCTGACCCTTGTTATTTTTATCTCTTTTGGTGATTTGGAACTGCTTGCCATCTACAGGTTGTTTCTTGGTTGCTTATTAGTTGTGTTTTCTCCTTAATTAATAGACCGAAGGTTACTAAACAAAAGACTGACTATAAACGACCATGAAATTTCCTAACAGGTTTCTACTAAGTAACCATTTATACCAAAGTCTTTAAAGCTTTCAGGAATTATTAATTTTTTTGCACAAATAATGGTAGATTTCCTAATAACTTCAGCTAACATGACATGATGAGTAACAGGCAACTGAAATCATCAAGGAAGTAAAGGTAATGGACTCAAACCAGACATTTTTTTAGTGGAGTTCTGGTCCAGCTACAGAGAAAGTTTTGCTCTGTTGGTTGGGTTTTTTTGAGTCCTACATAGTCTTCAAAGTAAGAGTGTAGGTTTAGTTCTGGGTTTGAAAAGGAATAATAATTCAAATCAGTTTTCAATTTGGGTTTGGGTTTGATTCAAAGCTGTCAAGTATATTCAGAGTGATTAAAACTGTTCCAAGAGCTCCGGCCATGAGGAAGCTTAGGCAAACCCAGAGGACATGCAGATCTGGACAAGTACTCTTGTTATTAGCTAATTTTTTCTGTTAACTACATGTTCACCCAGACCAAAGCCCCATTGTTTTAGGCAGGGCAAGAAACAGGTAGTAAGAAATTACCCTGGCCTAAAAAATTTTCCGGTCTGTAGACACAAAGGTGTACAAGATCAGAAAAAACAAGTGGTATTTTCTTTCTCAGATGAGGAACTGAGGCATGGAGAAGTAAGTGCCTTGGCAAAGACAGTGCAGGAAGGCTGTAGCAGAGCTGGGAGGTGCACTCGAGTGATGCAAGCCCCTTGCCACAGCCGCAGGCTGTCCTTCCTGCTTCACCTTCCACATCTGCTTGACCAGCTTGTCCAGCACCCGTTCAGATCTCCATAAAATAAGATGGAACAGTGACCCAATCGGCTGGGGAAAGAGGGGAGAAAGAAAGCCCGTTTATTTTTATTTCTGCTACTTTATCTCACTTCAATAGGAGCAGTTGAAAATGTCAGGGATAAATGGAAACAACTGTTGGGCGTCAGTCCAAGTGGTTAACAAAGAACCCCAAACTCTTTTAAGTCCTACAACTAAAAGGTGCTGGCATGAAAAGAATAGCATTTTTCTTTGTAGAAATCATTTGTTGAACTCTCTAGTTCTGAATAGGACTCTTTGCTTCTCCCCCTTCACTTCCCCCCCACTTTAAAACCAAATCACC
>JAVJGJ010000030.1:26500352-26657139 GCA_035590215.1 Microhierax caerulescens
GCTCCCCACCCCCCCATGTGCTATATTAGATGTTTCCTGAGAAGCACTCAGAATGTGTTGTCATCCACATGTGATACCAGCCTAAGGTCCTGCCTTAGATGACATTTGTTAAAAAAACAGTATAATGATTCCCCCCCAAAAAAAAAAAAAAAAAAAAAAAATCAATCATGTGTTACTCTGGAGCTGGGGTCAAATGCCAGGGCAGGTAACTACTTTCATCCTCAGCTGGACAGAAGATTTCCTGCTTTTTGTGGGTCTGTAGAGTGTCTGAGAGCACGTGTCCATCCCCGACAGGTAGGAATGCAGCACCAGACAGGGAATATGGGTGGGTTCGGTATGATGTTTCTCCCATAGCATGGTGAAAGTGCTTTGGAAAATTAAATAAGAAGCCAAGGGAAAAGGCTGGACTTTTAAAAGGAAATTGCTGATGCAATAAAGCAGAACAGACAACAAGAAGAGGTTTAGTAACCCAGTAAAGAGGCTAACCTGCATAATTTGGGCTGTAGAAGAGGTTTGCTTGGTGAGAGAGACTGTGGTCTCTGCAGCACTGGGAGCATGTTGGTACCAGGGTAGAACCATGCAGGGGAAATTTGTCCTTGAGGCTCTGAGGCCTGCAGTGGGCAGGTCTTTAAAAAGGCAGCTGTCTTCTGGGTCTGCATGGCAAGGCCGAAGTTGTGTTTGTGCCTTTAACATCGCTTGAGGAAGGCAGTCTTTCACCTACCTTGTGGTTAGTACAAGTCAGGGGAGGGAGCACAGCTGTATTATTAGGGTGGGCCAGACCTTGTCATTACAAAACTCTGTTTTCACCTCTCTGTAATGTAGTTGAACTTTGGGTTGAAATCTAACAATTTGGGTGCCAACATTGACCTTATTGCACTAAAAGAAAACAAGAAAAAATTAATTCCCAGAATGTGTGTAGAGGGGAAACACACATGATTTTGCTTGTGTAAAACCCACAAATATTTATCTCAAGAAATCTGAAAAGCATAAACTTGTGGGCCGTTGTTTGGGGCTGGCACATTATGACCTGTGAATACCTCTGCCATCTCCTCCCTCTCCCTAAAGCTTCCCCCTGCTAGTTACAGCATGGTGAAAGAAATACATTTCTTTTCAAAATGTCAAAATTTCAAAAGACATTTCCAGTTCCTCTTTTGTTTTGAATTTCTGTCAAATGGGGAACAGGATAAGGAAAATGGAGACCTGTGGAAAGAATGGGAAGATGAAACCACTTACAACACTCACTCATATACAAGCTTAGAACAGGCCCTGTAATACCTGGCTTTTCCCATTCCCCAGCTGTCAGCAGGGACCTCGGGTCCCAGGGGCAAACTGTCTTTACTAATGTGCTCTGTTGAGATGAGAGCTTGTGAAGCTGGCTGAACTGGCCTTTGTTCCGTCTGTCCCATCTCAAAAATGCAGTATTTCTTTTGTTACCTGTTTAGATAATGAAATCAATTGCCCCTGAAAATGTTAATTCAGCCTCTTTTTATGACAGCCTTTACTGTCTCAGATAATTATGTGCATGATCCTCCCAACCCCAAACTCTAGTCCTTTTTTTGGTGCACAGGAAGGTCTCACTCTGCAGATTGAACTAAATTATCTTCTGGCCACATCTGCCTCTGCTGCCAGCAAAGCCCTAAATGGAGGGTCAAAACCCCCTCCAGCTACAGTCTTGTTCCCTGCATGGTGCCAGGCACCACTTGCATTAGAAAGAAGAAGCAGTAAAAGAGAAAGCAAACTCTTAAAATATTCATAAAGTCAGAGATTCAGAGTGGGATTTCCATAGTATGTGAACTGTGACCACATCCAGTACTCCCTAGGAAGCTCCAGGGATCCAGTGGATACCACCTGTAAAGCAGGCATCAGTTGTCTTCTCTACAGTCTTAGAGATGCCTGTTTTGGCCATGCTGATGCAGAGGTAAGACTGGAGGTGTAAATGTGAGAAAGCGGTGAGGAAAGTGCAGCCAGAAGCTCAGCATGCAGTTCTGGGGGAGGCCAAACATGCTACCATGTTGTGATCTTGCTCTGGGCAAATCTTTACATCAGTTTCGGAGTTGTTTAGATGAATCCTGGCTTTGCAAAGCTTGGGTTTATGGAAATTCTGAGCTTTGGCATTTTTGTCTGTGGTGAAGGTAGTCAGAACATATGCAATGAGCCAGCATGCACTATCATCTGAAAAAGCAAATCACAGGGCATTTGAATTTCTCAGGCTTGGGAGATACATGGACCTTATTACATCTGTGCATCCATTACCCATCCATAAAGCAGTGGTGACACCAGCCAAACGAACTCCTCACCAGCAAGCTGTGAAAACAAACTCATTATCATCATCATTTGTGAAATGCTTGGATTCCTTTGTGATAAATGACATAGAAGAGGCCACAAGGACATTAATAAACCCAACTTCAGAGCAGAGTTTGAGTAGTGTGCTGAAAAGAGGTGATCTGGGACCACATGTTGATCATAGATGTTAAAGTTAAATATTCAGCATCTGCATATTAAGCTAGCACTCCTTGCAGGCTGTTAAATTAGGCAAAGATGCTACCAAAACCAAAACAAAGCACAAACAAATAAACAAGGTTCTCTCTCAGCCACTGGCAATTCCACAGCTGCAAGAATATCCTCCTTCAAAGTTTCTGGAGTGGCATATGCCTAAGCAGGGAATATCTAATAGGGTCAGAAAACTAAGAAGGTGAGCAAAGAGCCCAAAGAAGGATTTACATGATAATAGTGTCAAGGTAGTAAAGCCCACCCATTCAGCAGCATCCCTCTTACTCCCTCCCTTCTGTGTTCAGATCTAGAATATCTCATCCCTTCCTTGGTGTCTTGAGTGGTTCTTTTCACTCTGCTGTGGCCAAAGAAGGGTCAGAAAACTAAGAAGGTGAGCAAAGAGCCCAAAGAAGGATTTACATGATAATAGTGTCAAGGTAGTAAAGCCCACCCATTCAGCAGCATCCCTCTTACTCCCTCCCTTCTGTGTTCAGATCTAGAATATCTCATCCCTTCCTTGGTGTCTTGAGTGGTTCTTTTCACTCTGCTGTGGCCAAAGAAGGGGAAGAAGCAGCAGCAAAGTCAGCTGGCCTGATTTCCCTTTCTGTTTTCTCTTTCTGATTTCTCAGACCAGAGTAATTCCACCAAAGTGAAATGAATTCAGAAAAACAGTGAGCAAGATCAGATGTCTCTAAACATTTATTTAGAATTCCCTGAAGATGACAGAAGGGAGAAACTAGGGATGTGCTGAAACATTGCCCCAGGCACATTCAGCAGTTATTAAAAAGAATCCACTTCCATGCAAATTGTATTTCATCAGCTAATTAAGAAGGTTTTTATCCTCTGCTTTAATTAATATCTTGTATCTTCCTTCCGAAATACTTAATCATGGAATGAAATCATCATAGAAATATTGCCCTGAAGTTAGCATCAGCATTTTATATCTCAGCAAATCTCACATGTGTGTGTGTGCACGCTTATGTATGTATATGCGTGTGTGTATATTTTAATAGCAGTAATTATAAACTATTCTGCCAACTTATAGGACTGCTTTACATTTCTGGCTTGCTGCCAGGCTTTTTTTTTCCCAGCACCTGATGAATAGCAACTGTTGTGTATGCTAGATCTGCACTCCATTTAAGCAATATCCCCAAAGAAATCGGTCTTCTTAGCCATTAAGCACAACTTTGTTAGTCAGTGCCTGGGGCAATTGACAAAACCCATTTGTTAACTTAAAACTGTAATCAGTGGTTTGTATATCAGCAGTGTATACTTTCAGTAAGGCCACATTATAATAGATGGAAAATCGGTTATTTCCTGAGCATCAACAACCAATTTTCCACCAGTTAGGCTAGCGATGTATATCCCAGAGATATGTAGGAAACAGAATTAACTGGTGTCAGCTTAAGCATGGGAAAGATACTAGCAAAACACATGGTAGCAGACTTTCCAAAAAAATCTAAATAAAGCATGCTGGAATATTGTTATTGCCACCTGTAATTCAAGTGCAAGTTATGAATCTTGCTAGACTGTTAATGTTGCATTGAAATGGAAGAAATTTTCTGGGAGAAGGTGCATTCTCTGTCACTTGGAATATCTCAATCCAGGCTGTTTACAGCCCTAAGAGAAGTGTTACAACTCAAACAGAAGTCATGGTGCTTGAGGGAGGTGCTGCTGAACCTTTGACACACAGGAGACCAGTCTGAGGATAATAATCTCATCTGGATTTAACAATAAATCAATGAATTTATGAGATGAAGCCTCACTTCCTTAAGCAAGCTTTGCCATTAAATCCATAGGCAATGTTCAGACTGTTCTGCCAGTGGAGCATCACTCACATGACTGCTGTCTTCCCATTCATCTTGGAGATATTCCTCACCCAGAATTCTTGATTCAGCTCAGCTAATCCATTAATATAAATAAAACCAAACAGCAGCAGGATGTAGCTTATCAGTTATTTCTGAAATGTTCTTATCTATTCTAGAGTTTCTCACTGGAAAATAATGTGCAGAGTTTTTTTCCCCCTTCCCTTTCTGTCAAACATATGGCTGGAGTGCACTACAGCTGGTAAACTGCAGACCAACAGCCATAAGCCTAACTGGAACAATTCACTCACTTCAGTAGTAAAAATTTTGGGGGGTTTGAAATATCCCTTTTCATACAAGGGCTGGAAAACCAGGTCCCAGATGCAAGTGATTGCACGTATCAGCCAGTGGCACAGAGAGGTCACAGGACCCAAATTGCAAACCTCTAAATGTGTGTGGGAAATCTCACTGTGCTAACAATTCCCTTCCTTATGTCTCTTCTGAACATGACAAATTATTAGAACATTATTAAGTCAACCCTTTGTTGGAGAGCATGACAAATCCTAGCTAAGTGAAAGCGGCATGCTGTTGGACTGAGCGGCCTGTGGATCTTGCAGCTACGAAGAGAGTGATTGCAATGCCTTGTGACGTTTTTCACTGAAAAGATGGATTAGTAGGCAGGCATGTGCTGGAGCTGTAAGTTACAACTTATCTCAGAAAGTTTTAACTTTATGCCTTTGCATGCCTAAGAAGTCATTTTTAAAGGCAGTTTTAGCCTTTATGAGTCCCTGTGGATCACTGCACAAATCTATAGCTGCAAAGACTGTCCAGGCTCTTTGATGAAGGCCTGGGAGTTCAGACAGAACAAGAAGAATCATGACTCAGTTTCTGTTCCTGAGAGTGTCACCAACTCCAGCTGTGTCACCAAAGTTCTTCAGGCTCCAGCTTTCCGTATGAAACAGGCATAGTAAGATGTGGTGTATTTTAATGTTTTGTTAATACTTAGAGAAAGGGTTGGCTAATTCACATCATCTAGAAGTATGAAGAAGTGTTTCAGGTCAGTGATGAGTTATAAGATGCCTGATGTCCACACCTTTGTCTTTCCCCTAGGCTTGTTGCTTTTAGCAACTACATTGTTAAGGGCTCAAAATTCTGGTGGGGTTGATGTGAAGTTTGCTGCAAGGAAACTTAGGGGACCACTGTCTAATCCACCCACATTCATGCCTTGTCCCTCTTCTTCCTCCTCTTCAGAGCTCAGTCTGTGGTGTCCTCTGGTCAGTGAGTCCAACACCTTTTATGCTGACTAAACAGTTAAGAAATCCGTGCCTCTAATTCTGTGCCCATTCATTCCATTTTCAATCAATATGATTACGTTTGCTTAAATTCCAGTACGTAGAAACTGGTATTTATTACACAGGAACAGTCTGAATGGGTAGAGGTTCATGTCCTTGTCTAGGATGGATGGGAACTATCTAAACATTTTCATCTGCTGAATTTAGAAAAAAAAAAAAGGAAAAAAAGACCAAAAAAAAAGAATTCTTGGGATTTATCCTGGGGACAGATATATTGACAGTCCACCAGGATAAGCCCACCACCCCCCAGACCTGGAACAACAGAGTACCTTAGACATTTTAAAGGCTTTCTTGATTTCTTCAGGAATCTTTTCAGTTTTGTCTCAGTTCTTGTAGTATCTGATCTGCTTCACCCAATCAGTCCCATCACTAAGCAGTGGAGACTGATGCTGCTGGGAATTTTAGTAGAAACTTAGGAAGTGGCATACATTGTTTGCTTTGTTTTCCTTTTTCAATCACAAAAATTACATTCAAATACCATGGAAGAAAAGACGTGGATATCCAGCCATGTGATTAGAAGGGCTGAAGCAGAATATGCATGTGTATACAGAATATATCTGCAAACGGGGCTGTGATTTACTGCTAGGCTTAAAAATGCTTTAAAGACTTCTAAGCACAGGAAGAAATATGCTGTTAGTAAAGCTTCTGTGTTATCAGCTCAGCTAAATAATGATGTGCAATGTGTCATGTGTAAAGAATATATTAATGCTTGGATAAATATTTTCCTAATGTCTGCTTGGTTGATATCTCCTTGGCATATAACCAGTGGATAGTAAATAACACTCACGACTCTGTTTACTTAAGGTCTATTTTCTCTCTTGTCTTTTACATTGGCAATAGTTTTGGGGGCTGCAGGGGAGGAAAAGGCAGAGGGAACTGGAGCCTTATAAAATGTTTGTTTTCCTTACAAATTTCACAAGAAATAAACTGTTTATGCATTAGTGTTTCACTGCCATGGAAATGTTAGATGATTTTGTGTGACTGTCAAAGTGTTTAATGTGTAGCCAAGCAGTAGCATTATAGAGAGTGGGAGGGGAGGAAAATGAGAAACTGAAGGAACACAATGAAAAAAACAAATGAGTCCGCTTTACCTTGTAGTTCCTAGCACATTATTTTCCTTTGCTTGTGGGCATGACTTAATGCTGGTTACTCCCCTTGGCTTCAGACTGCATTTATTTTAATCATCTGTTTTGACAGCCTTTTCCCCCCTCAGGCTCATCTCTAATTGAATTTGTCATGCAACCCTCACCTCCCCTGAAATCGTTTGTATGAGGGGGAGGTTGGAAGGCAGCTGGACCCAGATTGGTTTCTGTATCGTGTCCTCCAGAAATCAGCCCTTTCCATCCTACCTTTGGATTTGAGAGGCTTGGCATTGTCTGCTATCCCACAAATGTGGCTGTTGTGCTTGCAGACCTAATCTGATACCTTCACACAGGCTCAGTTGACTTCCAGTTCAATCCCTACCAACTCTTGCCTTTCTCTGCTGTTTTCCATGTCAGAGGGTAGACGTGCTCTTAAAGAGCTACTTATTTTGAGATTAAATTTCTCCCTGCAGTCCCCAAAATGCAGCTTTCCAGCTAAATTCTATCCTTCATGACTTCCCTGTACATGGAGGGAAGTCAGTAGGGTGCACAGAGTGGACTGTAGAATCACCCAAGCAAGGATGCAGACCTGCAATACTGTATTCTATCAGGTATACAGGTGTGACAGAATTTTCATGTGTTGCTTAGTGAGGCCCCAGCTGCTATTTGTGCTAGTGGTCAAGAAGGAACTTAAGAACGGTATTTCTTAATTTTTTGCACTCCAAGTGTCCTCAAGCCTATAAGTCTCAAATATTGTGCTTTTATTATTAACAATGGAAAAGAACATTTAAAAAAAAACAACCTGAAAGCAAGTTCCCGTGCAGGTACATGTTTTCTGTATATAAGAACTGGCTACATCTTTCTCTCTAAATCCACAATAACAAAATGAAATGTTTCTCATTTCCAAAATAAGGTTTGTGTTGCTTTTTTAACATTTCTGTTGCTGAATCCATCTAGGCAGTTCCACCCTGCAAAGTCAAGCTGACAGTGTTAGGCATTGGGGTGGGGGGTGAGGGGTTTGAGCGGGGCTGGGGTTGGGGATGGTGGCCGGATATTAACATAGGAACACTCATCTTGTCCCTTAGCATAAGTGAAGCCATCATGTTGTCTTCATCTACTCCAAAGCACTGTGTCAACATGTCCCTGCAACAGAAGTGCTCATGGTACCTAGATAACACATCACGTGTTTGACACACCACTGTGTTATTTCAACTGGCCAAACACTAAAGATAAACAGTGTCCTGGAAGTGCACACGTGCTTTAGACAAGGTTTGTGATCAACTCAAATTTACAAGCCTTATATCTGACTGTAGCATAAACAAAAATATGACAGACTTACATTGTCTACGTTTGAAAGATAACCTGTAAGAAAAGCTGCATTATAAAATTAGAAATATTACACTTAGGAAGTCAGAACATTTCCCAGCAGAATCTACAAAATTTCCTCTCTCTCCTTAATGGGTGCCTGAGTGCAAAAAAAGATACTTACTTACTAGTATTTTAACTAAATGCTAGTTAAGTATTGGTTTTGCTTTCTGAAGGCTCACAGCTTTTAAAGTGTATGTCTAAAAATCATCAAAGTCAATTTATTCCATTGTTTTCAATAGATTCTTTGCTTTGAACAGCAAACTTCTCCCTCCCCTCTTTGGCCCCTCCTCAGAAACAACTCCTTATTTTTTTTGTATTGTCAGACTGGGAAGGAAATACTTTGAACTCTCTAAAACCCTGTTGTTTCACTGATGAATCACAGAATTCAGTGGTGGACTAAAGAGGTTACTTTTCCTACAGCAGTGCAATCTGGAGTAGATGAGAAATCAGACTACTTATGGCAATGCCATTGTAAAGTGGATACATATTTCCAGATAGTAGATTCCAATTTGGTATATTTTATATACATATATATGCACATACACACACACATATTCTTTCTTATATGCAGATGATGTGAGGGCCTTGCAAATAAAGGATATAATGTCGGGGGGATGGAGGTAGGAAATGAAGATTAGTTTCCCTTTCTTCTATCTTCACCTCCCAGGGAGAAGTAAATTTTGGCTGTGTTCAGTCAGAGTTCACAGAAGGGAGAACACTAAAAAGCTTACTTCTTGTAAAAGTCCATTGCCAAATTCAATGGAAAGAAGAAGCAAAAATAATAATAATAAAGATCAAATTTGAATTAGGGGGAGGGGGGGTGGGAAGCTAATATCCTCACCAGAGTTCAGCTCTCACCCCTTTGACATCTTTATTCGCTAGCTCATTATGAAACATCTTCTCAATATTTTGCTCTTATTTAAGTGGACAGATGCGGTTTCTTCACAAAAGGAAGTGGTATGAAGAAAGCCTGTCAGGGTTACTTTGGCATTTTCTTTTGTTGCATTTTATGTTTATTGACCATTTTTTTTCCTTCCCACAAATAAATGTCAGTAAGATAGACACGAGTCCCTTAGCAATGAGGAAACAGAAATCACGCTTGTAGGCATATGCCCTGGTCTACAGTCTTTGCCAGGGTCCAGGCTTGACAGAGCAACATTACATGTATTTTTTACATTCTGGCAACAGTCCTTTTTGTTTAGGATAAACCGAGTACTGAGTAGGCAGAAATATTTGGGCTTAACCAAAATACAGTACGGAAAGGTATGGCCAAATGATATTCTATGTACAGCGTGGGACAAAGCCTGTGGGGTCCCATGGCTGTAACTCAGGCAGTCCAGTAGAAAGCCAGCCAGCCCTACTCTGAAGACCTAGTTTCATTCCCCACATCTTCTTGGCCTGCCTGCAGGAAACTCTGGTTGAGGCTTATGGACTCAGTTTTGCGGGAGGTCAGCTGAGAGGCTTGTAAGTCCCCAGTGGCCTTGAAATCCAGCAAAGCAGGACTGGATCTGGTTCTCATGGTTCTGCTTACTGGCTGCTCTGAAAATTAGGTCCAGAAGTGTCCAGAGCAGTGTAAACAATATATGCCTTTTAGCTTATGTCTAGCCTGGGCAAATGTTCACCCAGAGACTTGCATTCACCACAGCCCCCACCTCCAGAACCTGGATACACCTGCATCTAGGTGGAAACCAAACAGGATTTCCCCATGCAGTGGAGCAGTGAAGGTCACCAGCGCACATTGAGTATTGGTCTGAGTCCCACATCACTGATGTAGCTAATTACCCCCAAAGTCACTCTCCATCTATCTATTCCTTGTCAGTTTGATTCAACCTTTCCACAAACACTACCTCATGTGTCTGAGCACAGCCTTGCTGAAATCACTGTTCTGCATTAGCAGGCTGCTGGAGTGTAATGGTCCAGTCTAAATCCCATCAAAATCAACATACAGATTCCCATGGGCTTGTTGAGGCTTTGCAGTGACTTCTAAATATATGGCCCACTTTTCCCTCTGCAGCAAGCTCATGCAGTAAAGCAGCACAATGGAGCTTGTTTGGAAATTGCAGGTAGCAATGACTGACATGAGCTCACCTTAATCAGAGATCAAGGTAATTTCCAGAATTGCTGCTGCAAACTTCACCAACTGATGTCCTGTCAAGATGAGCTAAGCTGTTAACCTGAAGCATCCCCCCTGCTCCTTCATACGCACTTGTTTTATTGTGTTATGTTAGAGCAGTGGTTAAATAAACAGCCCTCATCTAGTCCGCATAAAGGAAGAACAGTGCTTAGCAGGAGAGGAGAGCCATGGATTTGCTCTTTACAGGGTTATATTTGCTCTCAAAACCATGCATACCTCATCTGGCAAACCGCAGCCCCAAAGGCTGCAGCAGAAAGCAGCGGGGCTGGCATTTCTTTCTGGGGCAGAAGCAAGGGGGTGCTGGTACGTGTGCGCGGCATGGCTGCAGGGGCAGGGGGCACAGCCTGCAGCTCCCTGGGCAGCCAGGCCTGCTGGCATGGCCAGGAGCACGGCAGGCGAAGCATCACTGCAGCAGTGCTCTGTGTGCCTGTGCCCAGAACTTGGGGTGTGATGAGGTGATTCGAGCAAATAAAGCTAAATTAGTCCACAGTGACTCTTAACAGTAATTTCCTGTGTGATGAAATACCCACTGCCAGTGATCAAAACTTACCACTTAATCATATAACATTTTTCTTGGAAATATGCATTTACTTTGAGCGTTCATGTTTTCCTCTTTTTCCTCAGGGAGAGGGTAAAACATACCTCTAGCTCAGACTTGAAGCTGCAGTTCCCCTCTCTGCTCTTAATTCTCGTGGCCAGCACTGGTTTTACCCCTCTCTGGTTTGCAGGCTTGGCCCTGAGAAGTTTTCCAGTGCTGGGGAGTGACAGTAGGAACCAGCTCTGGTTTAAATGACTCATTGGTAAGGACTGTTTTGTCATCAAGGAAGTGTGCTGTGCTCTTCTCTTCAGGGACCATGTGGGACTCCGCTAGCCCCCCAGGGCAATGAATCTAGCAACCCTGGGTGAGTGATTGCCAAAGAAAGGGGCACCTCACAGCAGAGATCACAAATTGGGCACCCAAGTAACAGGGGAATTGCTTCCAGCTTTTGTGTCTCTTTCTCCACTCTCCACCTTCATAACACACTGAGCTGACAGGGTCCATGGTGCAGAACATGTGTGGGTGGACCAAAACTATCGCTGTCTCTCCCTTTCCATCCCTGCTGTAAAGTGGGATGAAAGCTAAGATGGGAGAAAAGGATAGGGACAAAAATGTGTCAGTGCTGCTGCTTCACAAAGGAGAGCAAAATTCACTAGTTAAAGCAAGATAGCCACAGGGCTCCGTGACAAAAGGAGAAGAGGAGATGCCTCTGTGTGGGTGTTGGCAGGATAAAGGGTTTTGAGAGCAGGCCTTGGTGGCATCTGGTGTGCATGAGCTTCTGGAAGAGGGACTCAGGCAAGGAGTGCAGTGAGGTCCACTAGCCAGAGTGGTCAGACAAGGAGAACTGCCTGGAGGTAAGATACCAAGTTTAGGGTGGAGAGAGTTGGCTGGAAAAGACCGGGGCTGGTTTTACCATGGGTGGTCAGGAGGATGGTTCTCAGTATGGATCCTTATATTCCAGGGCAACCTCATGTTCAATTGGCGAGGCAGATATTTGCAGAGAGTCAGGGAGTGGAGTTGTGCCTAGGTATGGGATCCGACACGAACTATTGAGAAGATGAAGTGAACAAATAACTTGATCACAGTATTTTTAGGTGATTCTATGCTGGATCATCCCAGAGCAAACTTACATGGTGACAGTCTTGTCAAACATGACATCTTCTTTCTTATTTTGTCACTAGGGCTGATTAATGAAACACACGTATCCTCTCAGAAATGTCCTCAGCTGTTTTCTCTCCCCCTCGGTTGCTGGTGTGCTCTGGCCCACACCTCCTTTCAGACTGTAACTCTGTGGAGCAGAGATATGTTTTTTCAGTCCAAAGACTCATGTGTTACATCTGGGTTCAGCCCCAAGCCCTATTCCAATGCAAAACCACAGCAGTCCTAACACACCAGGAGCCTGGGACTCTGTGTCCTGACACTGGGTTCTCTGATGTCTCTAACAAGATGCAAACTTGGCTTTTTTTTTGCAATTGGGCACTTGGACTCCTCTCAGGAGACAGATGTTGTCTCAGGTACATAAGAGACAAGACTGCACTGAAAGTATTCTCCCAGGAGGGGCATTAAGCACTCTCTCTTCTATCCATCTGCCCTGTCTTTGTGAAATGTAGGAACATAATATGCATGAGACTTCTCCCATGTGTCCAGTGTTGTTGAAATTGGCTCATGTGTTCACAAGTTGTAAGTGATGGGGTGGGATAACAGAAAAAGAAAGACAGGCTGTATGGATTCATTAAAAATTCAGCTGCAAAATAATGCTAATTGCATGGTTCCTTACTGCCATAAGAATTGGGGTTTCCGTTAGCAAATTAAATCCACTCCCAGATGAGATACACCACAGATGAGATTCAGCCACAGCTCTGCTCTCTCTCTTGAAAGCTTTTTGAATATTGCTCTCTTCATTTCCCTTGCTGACAGGGCCTCAATGCAATTGCAGAAGACGCTGCAAGAGCCTGCTGACAGGTGATTAACAGCTCCTGGATGCTGTGAGCCTGACCACACTTCTGACCACGGGAGCAGTTAAACAAATTATCAGCAAAGTAGTTTTCTGGTTAACTAACCGTTCTCTTTAAACAAGTCTGCTAATGATGTTCCCAGGTCTGGCACCCCTATGCACTTGTGAGCCAGGCACTGTGTGCTGAAACGTACTGGTTTTCATATCTAGCAGCATCCTCTAAAATACAACAATAACAACAACAAAGACCAAACTGGAAGGCAGAAAGAATTCTGGAATCTCAGTAACACCAGAGCAAAAACTGGATGAAGGAGTGCATTTTAATAGACTAGTTTTTTGGGGAGTCTTTCAGCCAAGTAAAGAAGCTGGAATTTTTTGTCCCAATTTATTTCAGGGCAGTCTTTAGCCAGAACTTTTTGTCATAGCCAATACTCTGTTCTCCATTCCAGCAAGGGCCTGAGAGAGTGGAATAAGTCCCTGACATTTTGAAGGACTCAGGAATCAGAATCCAAGAAGTTGGCTGAGATCCTAAACGTGGGCAGCATTTGAGCAAACACTTCCCCTTGCTACTTGTCCAGAGCCCTTGTTGGAACTAGTCCAAGGGTTGAAGGGACAGGTGAATCACACCACGGGACAAGAGAGAGAGGAATCCCCTGTCAGCACTGTGAAGTGTTGACTGTATGGGAGAGAGAAGGAGGGATCCACTTAACACACTCTAGGGTCGTGGGCTTTGTAGAGTGGTGAGTGCAGAGAACTTCACAATAATAAGTCACTCAGGATTTGGTTGCAAATAAAAGTCACTGCTGTGATAGGTATAGGAGATAGGTGAAGATGGAGGTGGCATACATAGGCCTATGGTCTGGGAACTCTCAGAGGAAGACTTCACCTAAAGTAGCAGGGTGCTTCAGAGATGCTTCAGCCTGCTGCTTGAACTGTACTCATGATTTGGCATGAACTCACACTTTTATTGTTGATAATTATTTGAGCTGAAATTCTTGAGCTTAAAGTCTTCTTTAGGTTGGTTGAGCTGCAGCTATCCGAAGGGATATACCACTAACATGCTTTTAGCTCCACACACTGTTTGTTTGTCTGCCATTCCCCATATAATTAATGAACTTGTTATGTCACAGGAGTTTGTTCTATCACCTTACCTTCCCCTCACTCATAGAATCATAGAATTGTTTAGGCTGGAAAAGATGTTTAATATAATGGAGTCCAACCATAAAACTGATACTACCAAGTCCACCACTAAACCACTTCCCTAAGTGCTGCATCTATGCATATTTTAAATCCCTCCAGGCACGGTGACTCAACCACTTCCCTGGGCAGCCTGTTCCAATGTTTCCTATAGATCCCTTATACCTAAAGGCATGTTGCTGAGGCTCCAGCACTGTCTGGTAGCAGTGTGGAGACAGATGACAGACTCCCTTGGATGCCTCCCTGGTGTATCTTATTTGCTCAAGGTTATGTTTGATCAGCGGAGCTAAAGGTGGAAGGGAGCTGAGGAGATTCCACACCCTGGGGTGGCTCATCTAATCATGTGGCTATCATCTTGGTGACTTTGCAGAGGCTAATCTCAGTCTTCACTTTATTTGGATGTGTCTGGGTGAAACTGAACACATGAGAGTGGGGAACACAATAATACCTTTGTGGGTTTAGTATTTTAGTTAAGAATGTGTGGTGATATTTTTGGAGATTCCTGTCATACTGGTCTTACTAAGACAGCTCTTACTCTAGGTCTACTGAAGATCCAAGTAGTTTTCAAGAAGCCAGGAGCTCCAGGACTGCAAGTCATTTGGACTTTTCCCCATGCTTTCTGGGCTTGTCTTTTCCTGAAACTGATGGGGGAAGAGGATTTTCCAGAGACTGTCAGATCGTGTTATGAGGGCTTAGTGAGTAACGTGCTGGGTGCCGTCCTGATCGGTTTGGGTTTGAGGAGACAGGAGTTACCAGAGAGATGGAAAGTTGTAATAACTCAGGTAGTGTGTCCATTTTAATTGTAGCCTCTCCTCTTTTGTTCCCATGAAGGCAAGGATTCTTTGTCATGACAATGAATTCAATAGCTCTCCAAGGAACAAAAGCAAGTGGTTTCACACCCTTACACATTGGATTGTTTAAGTGAGAGAAGGGTCATTAAGTGCAATCACTGGCGAGTTTCAGCTCCAGAGGTTTTCAGCTCCAGTAACTCATTGAGGTGTGCGTTGAGAGCACAGAGGGTGAATACTTGCCATATTTAGGTGGAGAATATTTGTAGTGAAAAACATTATGCAAACCTGCCTTTTTTTTTCCTTACAGCTAACAGAAGCAGGTGGCTGCACAAAGTCCAGGCTTGAAGTGTGCTTTTTCACTTTGAAGGCTTCAGGACACATACAATGCTTTCTTCTTCTCCTTGATGCATGAATGAGAAGTTAGGTCTGCTTGCAACCTGGCCTGGCCTCTGCATACTTAACCCTGTTGAAAATACTGGCTATATTTGTTCAGAATTGAGAGGGAGTAAGAAGGCAAAGCTGATGTTATATTCAGGCTCTTCTGAGCCTCTTCTGTGTCCTATTTTCATTTCAGAGAAAGAGTGTTATGCCTTCAAATAAGGCAAATAATGCAATTTTGAAATCATGCAGTGGCTCATGCAATTTATATAACAGCTCAAGTAGCTTTTTCTTTAAACAACTCTTACTAATATTTCTCTAAGTAGCTTTTTTTGTTCTCAAAAAGGGGATGAGAAGTAAGAAAACTCATCCTGGGGAGAAGCTGCAAGTAACTTTTGTTGCATTACCTCAAACAGTAGCTGATCCTACTTCAGAGGTGGCCTGGCTTCAGCTGAGATAAAGTCAATTTTCTTCCTAGTAGTTGGTTCGGTGCTGTGTTTCAGATTTAGTAGGAGAATAATGTTGATAACACACTGATGGTTTAGTTGTTACTAAGTAGCGCTTACTCTAAGTCAAGACCTTTTCAGTTTGCCATGCTCTGCCAGTGAGCAGGTGCACAAGAAACTGGGAGGAGACACAGCCAGGACAGCTGACCTGAACTAGCCAGAGGGATATCCCACACCATAGAACGTCATGCCAAGTACATAAACTGGGGGAGCTGGCCAGGAGGGGACTGGCTGGGCATCAGTCAGTGGGTGGTGAGCAATTGTATTGTATATCACTTGTTTCTCTTGGGTTTTATTCCTCTCTCTTTATGTTATCTCCCTTTTCATTGCTATTATTATTAGTATTTTTATTTTATTTTATTTCAGTTACTAAACTGTTCTTATCTTGATTCATGGGGTTTACCTTTTTCTGATTCTTCTCCTCATCTCACTGGGATGGGGAGTGGTGGGGTGGGGGAGCAACTGAGCATCTGCTGGACACAGGCAACTTAAACCACAAGGACTGAAGTCTAGAGTAAGTTGGAGCAGCTGCAGTGTCTTCCCTAGTGGAAAGAACGCATCAGAAGCCTTCTCTGATTTATCCAGATCAAATGTTGACATGGCAAGCAAGTGTAGCATCTGTTTCTTCAAGCATTTTGAAAGACAACCTGACTCTCTTGCTAGTATGAAGAATGAAGAATATTTGCATTGTTCTTCTCTGTCCTTTTACTCCGGCAGTCTTCGAAACTACCTTCTGACTGCCAGTCTTTCCTCTCATCAAGGAACAGAGGTCCATGCCCAGAAACAGTGAGGGACAGTGGCAAGCTGACTCCTGCCATGCAACCAAAAAGAGTCCTTCTGAAGGCTGGTTCTCAGTTTCCTTGGATGTGCTGGAGTCAGTGAAGTCTTTGTACACCTAGCCACTTTTTAAATGTCTTCTTCCCATCACATAATTCAACCCCCAGGGCTGAAAAATCTTTACATCTACTCCAAAATCTGCCTTCCAGGTAGGGTGCTACTAGTAAGAAGTATTTGATCTCCTGTCCCACTCCAAAACTTGGCCATGGGACAGATGAGTCTCAGGATCTCCTCATAGAGACATTAATTTCTGTTCTCCAGCAAATCTCATCTGGTGTCTTTCTTTTTTATTTTAAAACAAAATTCCAGAATGTTAAGTCACCTCCTCACCCAAGAGGTTCCTCAGGAGACCTTCATTTTTGCTGTGGGGCACCCTTGTGTTCTGCTGAAGCTTTGCAGAGAATACAAGACTGATGGGGCCAAAGGGTAAGAGAGAAGAGGTGTTGGGCTGTAGCAAAACTGCAGCTGTATGGGAAACTGCCAAATCTAAAGAGGAGACTGGGAAGTTCTAAAAACCTACATGTTTGAGTGCCTGTGGAGTGTCTGAACTACAATTTTGGCCTTAGTACATAAATCCTGTTTTAGCTGCTTCTGCTCTATTTTTGACCCTTTGTAACTGGTTCTAAGTTCCTCAGCTAGAAGCTGGATAAAGCTAAAATTTATAATGTGCACAAGCCACTAGCAGGGGGAACAAAGAGCTGTTTCTACTGTATGGGCTATACCACTGTCATGAAATAGTGAAACCATAACTTGAAGAGCAGCTGTTCCTTTCCCATTTCCCTGTGCAGGGCATCTTGTACCATGAAGGCTTCCTTTGCAAAAGACATTAGAGGTGTCTGCTGATGGGTGATTAACTGCACCAGGACATCACTGCCTGACTGTTCTGACCACAGAGGCAGCTTAACAAATTATCCACTGGGTAGGTTTGCATTTAACAAGCCCTTTGTTATAAGCAGCCTGCTAATGAAGACACTCATTTTGGCACCTCCTTGTGTTGCTGCTTTTGGAGAAGGGAAAGAGGAGAAATATTTAAGGTAGTTTTCTTATTCCTTCCACATAACAGTGCTAATGAAAATTGAAGGCTATAGAAAAGGAAATGTCTGTTTCCTCAGGAATAACCAAGAGAAAGGGCTTTACCATGCCTATTTTTTTAATTAAAGAAGAATGTGAACATTATACCCAGTGGGTCTCAATAGGATTCAGCTATCTGTGTCTAGCACCATAAGGCATACTTGGGGATTCCAGCTGCCATGGAAATAAATGTGGATTTCCCCTAGGTCTTTGCAATGTCTGCCTGCCTCATGAAGATAAAGGCATGAGAAATCTAAAATGTTTTGTCAACTGAATTGTTCAAAACTGCTTTGGTTCTTTTTCTTTTCATCATATCATTGTTTCAAAGTGTCCCCTGGTTTTGGAATGAACCTTAGTATTTACACACATATTATTTTGAAGGAGGCCAAGTGTGTCCACCTGCAGAATTCACTGAGAAGGGCACTGCTAGAGGGTGAGAAAGTTTTTTTTTTAAGAGAAAAAATATGGGGGCCCTTGGTTTCCAAAACAAACTCCATTCCTGAGATAGGAAGGGTAACAACCCTTCATTTGCCCTATAGCCCCTAAAGTCAAATGTTTGCTTTCTCTAAGGCAAAGCAAGTGCAAAAGTCCACTGAAGACTGGTGGCAATTATAAGTAAGGGATATGCTTTTTTTGGTTGATTGTGGGGTTTTTTGACCTATTTAAATGAAGAAATAATGTGCAAATGCATAATTACTAGGATACTTTCTGAGTAAGGCTTTTTAAAACAAAAAATCATGTCAAGAAATGTAAGAACTTTTTTCCTGCATTTTCCTGCTCTCTGATATGTTGTTATATCTTTTATTTTCACTATGTCAGAGCCATGGGTTAGTTTTGCCAAGAAAAATCTACATGTGCCTCTGTCTATACAGAAGTCAGAGAAAGTTTCTAGGATTTTGCTTGCTTTTTGTTAGCAAAACCTATCTCTGTGTACTATGGAATGACCAGAAACAAACAGCATTTTTGGATTAAATGTGTTGCTTTCAAATCAGCCATAGAAAGACAAGCTCACTTGCAGGTGAGCCTATCGGTCAGATCTGCACAAAGAAAGGCTTTTTTTCCCCCCACAGTGGTTGCAAGGAGAAATCAGGAGAGGGAGGGAGAGAACTATATTTTTGCAGACCAAATCGTAGTGTTGTGGTCCTTTGGTGAAAAAAGGAAAATAAAATCAGCCAATCTGGGCCACACTATTTCACTTTCAGGTTATTTAACTCTGAAACTACTGATAACAGTTTTCAAAAAACAGTATCAGAAATAGTAAAGCAGACTTCAAAAAATGCGTAGATAGAGAGGAAAAAATATGCCTTGAATGGTCAGTTCATAGTTGTGTGTTGGAGTTACAGCATGATTTAAGGCCCTAAGTTTTTCTTAAAGTTTTGAAAACTGAGCCTTCTTCAAAAAAAGGTGAAAGCACTTCACCTTCCCTCCCCCCTGAGTATGTAAATTCAGCAAAGACTTAGACAGCAGGTCTTGTAGCACTTCATGATAGGCTTCCTTTAATGCTTTAAGTGGTGAAACCAATAATAATCAAGCCCTGAGGACAAGGAGCAGTTTGGAGCTACTGCGTCAGCCTTTCTGCAAACTCAGGGTACCATTGCTGCCTTGTTATTGCTATACATCTGTTACAGGGTTTTCCTCCTACATGTACTCTGGGCAGGCAGTGTTTATATCATAGATACAAGCAACAATGCAATATATGTAGCATTGTAGGTTATGCCTTCCTTTTTCAGGAATACCTTCGTAAAGTTATTAGCTAGGGCCTTAGGTGCTTCACTTTAGGTCTGTTTAGACAGACACTCATTTCTGAGGATCTGAGACTATGAGTCTTTAAAGGATCTCTTAAGATGCCTTTGTGTTTTCACCCATTCCTCTTACCTCCACACATCTAGAAACATAAAGTATTTTGGGAAACACTGAATTATATTGTTTATGTCAGGTGCTTATGTTTCAGGTCCAGCACTGCTCTCAATCCCCTTGTGACCTGGGACTCTTCACTGTGCAGTGCCTGAGTTTCATCCTTTTAGAAAAAATAACGAAGAAGTGCTCACCCACACTTGCCATAGCAGCTAACTGACTGCTGATGAGGTGCTTAGACCAGTGGCAATGGAAAGCACTGCTGAGAGAAAAGGCTTATTTGATCACTGCTAATCTGCCAGATCTGTGTGTGACACAGAAGCCATATTCTTCACAAACATCTAAAGGAAATCTGGATTGGAGTGGAGTCCCAAAACAATCTATTGAACCTCTGCATTTTGTATTTCTACAGACGGACATAGGCATCTCCCTTGAATTTCCTGTTTTACAGTTACTCATAAAGTAAAAGACATGCCTTATAGGCAGCTATCGAACACGTTCAAATTCCACTGCTTGCTCCTAGGTAGCACTGGTGGTGCTTTTGCAAGCAGCATGAATCTATTTGCAGTGAGGAGGGGACATCTCACAGGGACCAGCTTCAGCAGCACTCACTCCTGTCTCCTCTGAGAAGGCAAAAGGAAGCCTTTAACATTTGTGCTAACCATCACCCCCAGTTAGGCTGAGAAAGGCTTATGAGCTTTGGGAGGAATAAAAGCTCCTTCCTGTCACTGTGGAACTGTTCATGCTGGCGGTGTGCTTTCCAAAGGATGCTCTGTACAGTCATGGCCCCTTCCCAGTTCTCCTGCTTCTATACCAAACCAAACTTTTTCTGGAGTGTTGAGTTCTTATGATGGAAGCTCCTGAATTGCAATACCAGAAAGTACAGGAGCTACAGCAGGGAAGTTTGCCTCCCCCACATAATTCAGGCTCATCCATATTACCTGCTCAATCCCGTTTTACACACAATAAGACCATGGGGCCACACTTCCTCTGTTTGGCCACTCTCTGTCCAGCAAGCCACAGCCCTGGGAACCCACATGTTTGTGCTTGACTGCAGCGGATTAAGCTCTTGTTACAACTTAACTGCCAGTCTCTTTTCCCACCTATGTTTTCTAGGAATTTTCTTCCTCTCCTCAGTCCCAGCACCCTTGAAGCCTTTGAAAAATATGCCTTTTTGGCTTTTGACAATGTTGGTTTCAGATTCCTTTTGCCGGCTAAAGGATTTCTGGGCAGGTTGACAGATATAACGTCTCCTTCTTTTTAAAATGGTCCATATACTGGAGCAGTGGGCTGGGAGCTTGTTTATCTTTAACTCAAATTACAGAGCTATTGCTCAGGCTGGGAAGATCACCCTCTCTCAGGTCTTTTGGAAATTAAAGACCACCTGCCTTCATCTCTGTCCAAGTTGCTTTAAAGTTGTTTCTGCATTTGTCAGGGGCTCATTTTAATGTATAAGAGAACCTTACCATGTAGAGTGACTTATACAACATACTGATGGCTAAGAAGTGAAAAAATCACTGAGAGAGAATCCCTACAGGCCTTGAGTCAGCAGTGCCGCCTTTCTGGGTTACTTGATCTGAGCTAACGTGTATTGTTTTGCAACTGCAAAGAGATTTTTTGTTACTTTCTGAAGTAGGACAAAACAGTTTGAAAGGTCTGGTGGCCTGGTGAATACCTGTGTGTCATTGTGCATACTGGATAGTCTCCAAAGAAGGGCAGCAAAGCTGCTGAAGGGTCCAGAGAACAAGTTTCATGAGGTGCGGCAGAGGGAACTGGGATGGTTTAGCCTGGAGAAAAGGAGGCTGAGGGGAGACATTGCTCTTTACAACTACCTGAAAGGAGGTTGTGTTTGACACTTCTCCTAAGTAACAAGCGATAGGACAAGAGGAAAGAGCCTTAAGTTGTGCCAGGGGAGGTTTAGGTTGGATATTGGGAAAAAATTCTTCATTGAAAGGATTGTCAATCATTGAAACAGCCTGACTAGAGAAGTGGTTGGTCACCATCTCTGAAGCTATTTAAAAGACATGTAGATGTGGCACTTAGGGACGTGGTTTAGTGGTGGACTTCACAGTGTGAGGTTAACATGGTGGGACTCAATGATCTTCAAAGTCTTTTCCAACCTAAACTATTCTACAATTCTATGATTCTAGGAAGCATTTAATAGGAACCTCAATGCTTCTAGTTAGCACCAGGGATGGGATACCAGAAGCGCTTTGTTTCCATTTACTGTAAATGATCATAAATTCTAGTGCTACTTTATTGTGGTGGCTGTAGTTCTTGGAAGAGTAAAAGGGGTGGGGAACCCGTTCCCAGTCAGTTTTATAAAGTTGCTTGTATTGGTACCAAGTCCAAAGTGCAATATTTCAACTATGAATGATTGGCTGTTTTCCCAGATTCCCATAAAGTCATCAAACACCAGGTAAAGGATCACTCATAACATAGCCAAAAGATCAGTGCATGTAGAACTGGAGCAGATTGTCAAGGCAGCCCTGGTTTTCAAGGAGATGGATACACACTGTCAACTACTTAGCTTTGGAGGTAGCCATCACTGTGACAATGGGCCTTGTAAAGTGTACTCTGCTAAAGTGTCTTGTAGCTCACTGTGGCCTCTCCAGATACGTCTCATAAAAGCAGAAGCCAAGAGTCAAGAGCTTTTCCATCCCTAGGGAACTTATGTGGAACTTCACTTTGGAGAAGTCTTCCACTAAGTAAGATCCAATCTTGGACCGATTCCTGGTGATCTTCAAAACTGAGAAAACAGCAACTCTCATGCTTATTTTTTCTGAATGCTTTTGTGGCAAAGTCTCATCTAAAAGAAAAAGGATGATGCCCAGAGGGTCTACATATGTTATTTTAGACCCCTCCATAGAAGTAACAGGGAATTGGGTTGTCACCTGGGTTTATTGAACCATTCTGCAGAACCTGGTAGCTGTAATGTGATTTTTTTCTGTTAAACTGTATGGCTGTTCAGCAAACTAGTGGGGAAATTCTTATTTTCTAGACCATTCTGGTAGAAGGTGAGAGCCCACCATTGGCAACAGCAGGAGGTATTCTGCCTGCAAAAACAATGCTCCTACAGGAAGAGCCCTCCAGGAAAAACAGAGAAGACACATCATCAGCCAGAGGGGACGCTGCTAAGCATTGGGATGTGCACAGCAGCTCAGCAGACAACTGGAGTTACAGCTTTCTGATCAACTTCACCAGTGGAGGGTCTCCCTCAGTGCCTCGGAGGTTCAAGCATGCTGCCTCAGCAGAAAGCTCGACTTCCAGTGGTGTGGGAAGGAAAAGATGGGATTGGGAGTCAGCTTCTTGTTTCTCTCTTAGCAATAGAAAGTATTACTGCTGTAGCAACACAGGTCACCATGCAGATTTAAATGTTCACAAAGAGTTTGTTTTTCTCAGAAAGTACTCAGTCTGAGATGGAAAGCAAACATCTTTAATTTGGCTTTTAATGTCTGCTATAGGGACAGCTCATTATGAAGCTGCAACAAGAGGTACTTTCAAATTGAAGCAGAAAACATTGATCCATCTGTGACACACAAAAAGTCTGTGCAACCCACTTCATGCTTGCTTAGGGCAGCAACAGACATGGGAGCAAAGACTGGATGCAGGGTTGAACTTTTCACAGTCCTGGGTGTGTTTGGGTAAAGGCTTTGGCTCAGTTTGTTGTGCCAAAATACAAGCAAGACATGAATCTGAATTTTCCCAAAGTTCAAATGCAACTGTATTCAGACTCCTCAAACCCTTGTTTATTTGGCATGTTGTGACATTTACACACACACACACAGGGACTCATTTAAACCATCCAACTCAAATCCTCCTACAGCCACAAACACATAAAATTTGAATGCTTTTTTTTCAGACATTTTGGCTGAAATGGAACTTTTTTACAGTAATAAATAACAGAATAATTATTTTTACTTCCTACACAGGAACTCAAATGTTTGATTGATGTTGCTCTTTTTGGCAGAGCTGATAGGTCTGAAATAGTTTTCCCTGGCATCTCAGCAATAACGGTTCCCATTAACCCTGAAGACTCCTGATGACCTAAACTCAACTTCAGAATATTTGATTTCTCCTTCTCCCTCTTACCCACATGGGAATGTGAGAGGAAACA
Source organism: Microhierax caerulescens (assembly GCA_035590215.1). NCBI lineage: Eukaryota > Metazoa > Chordata > Aves > Falconiformes > Falconidae > Microhierax > Microhierax caerulescens. The sequence goes on from JAVJGJ010000030.1 coordinate 26,523,827, forward strand.
TAACACAGCATAGTAGTGATTCCAGACTGACCTTTCTTTTTGCTGTCCCTAGTGTCTGTGCAGCAGCTTAAGGTAACTTCACATCTGTCTTTCATAGACATATGTTTCCTTTCTACTTGGCAGTAATTTTTGGTGGAATTTGAGGATTTTTGATATTTGCCTAGGATTTCCTTACCGAACAGGAAGAGCAGAAGGCTACTGTGCAGTGCTCAAAGAACTAAACTGATTGTACCTCCATTACACCTGAAAATCCCAACCATTTCTGGTGCCCACAGCTCAGTGCTTCCTGGAAGCTCTAAACTGACTGTGCCCACACCGTCTGAAGATTCTTCAGTGTGCAATAAGCCATGTGCAAACCAGAGACGTTGGTCTTAAGGGTCTGCACTGAGTATGTATGGCTTGTATGCCATACACATATAAGCTGTATGGCTTGATGATTCCCAGAAACCTCAGGCTGAGTGTGTGTGTGCAGCACACACTGTCTGCGCACATACTTCTGCCGGGGAAATGCCAGGTTCCACTCACCGTTGGCAAATGCTTATGTTTAATGAGAACTACTGTGCTGACAGATCTTTGGCTGCTTTGATTACATGTGAATGGTAAAGACATTATTGTTCTTGTTAGTGTGACTAGAGCCACAGCCTTGCCTGCCTTGGTTTGTCCCAAGCCACTTGAGTTTTGGTGGCCTGTGTGGGACACATTTGTCTTATGATTCATTTGAGCTGATTCAACTACCACCAAGCAAACCCAGCCCATACCCAGTTTAATCTTTCAAGCACTGGCCTGTTTTATTGTTCATGCACCCAAAATGGTACAGTAATCTCCTTTAACGTTCTTGATATATTTATATATGGGAGAAAGAAGTAGAAGAGCAGAATTTTATTGGTTTAACCTCATTTAAATAATCTGTGAGGAGCTCAGAAATCAGGGAGCTCCACAAGGAAGAGACAGTGGAGTGAAGGTTTTCCCAATGAACACAATTGTGATGATATGAGCTTAGAACTGCAGAAAACAGGGAGCAGGCTAACATGCTGGGATAGTGTTTGGAATATTGTTGTGCTTTAACCCTAGCTTAAGCCAGGTAGCCGCTTGCTCACTCCCCCCTCACCCAGAGGGGTGGGGAGGAGAGATGCAAAGGAATGTGAAACTCAAGGGTTGAGATAAGGACAATTTAATAATTGAAATAGAACAAAAATGAAAGAGCAATAATACCAATGATGACAATAATAGTTATAATATTATAATAGTTATAATGACGAGGGAAAGGGAAAGCATAAAATCCAGATGGAAAGGAGGAGAGGAACATGTGGTGCACAACGCAATTCTGAAGGGAACCAGTAAAGATTCCTGGAAGTTTCTGCCTTCTACAGATAGTTTGGGTTTTGATAGCCTTAGGCACCTTCTGGACATACCAGTTTGTCTTCACTAACCACAAAGACTGCAGGGAGACACTTAACTGTAGGCACTATCTGCATCTAGGCCAATGTGTCTGTGTGTCAGTCTGCATGGGGAGACTGTCACTGGTTTACCCATATGGTGGCTGTAAGGCTAAATACATTATCAGAGACATTTAGAAGTGGAAGGCTGGAGAATCGTACATGATGGAGTCACTGCTGTGTATGAGCAAGAGATTGTCTCTGTGTGTGTGCATAATCTCATTCAAATTATACAGGCAGGATCCAGCATCTGAGAATCATTTTCTCTAAGGATTATAATTGTAAAGTTTAACCAAATAAATATTGAAAGACATTATATAAAACTCCCACACAGGGCCCTGCAACCTGAAACATAAAATATACATACAGCAGATTCTACTCACCACAAAACTATGCCAGGAATATAAGTATCTTTTTATACAGATTGGCTTGCATCCCATTCCGGGGTCAGAGACATGACGTCCCAATAAACATTCACGGATCGCTTGGAAATCACAGGCATCTATGAGCTGTCTTGCCTGCCCTCCCTTTTTCAGCTGAACATTTAGTGCTGAGTCGATAAAGCCCCTCACTCCTTCCTCATCATTCTCATCTCCTTAATTCTACCAAGTAACTCATATGGCGCAGTTTCACCAGCTAAATCATTTAAAAATAGTTAAGTCCCCTTTGGGGCTTTTAAAACAGCTGGCTGTAGGACTGACTCAAAGTCTGATCTGTATCTCTCCTGAGAGGATACTTTTTTTCTGCCTCCCACTTTCTTGATGACTACAGGACCCAATAAATACAATACTTTCTAATGTTCTAGTTGCTTGCTTGCCTGCCTTCTCACAGAGGAAGCCACTATGCTGAGAAAACAGCAATAAGAAAACTCTATAAATTCAGTCTTATACATCCAGAGCCTTGTAAAACCAACCAAGGCATGAATTCTCACAGGCACTGTGTTCTTCTGTAACAGTGTGCAGAATAAACCCCCCACCACCTGAACCCTCATGCCACGTGATGTGTGCTGGCAGGCTCCTGGTAGTACCCAGAGGTAGCTTTGGTCTTTCTTGGTTTGGAAATTAGTGTGAATTTCTATTCTGCACTAGTTAGTGAGCAGAGAGGGGGAACAGCAGGCACACCTAGTTGTCCATCCCTTTCATGATGGCGTTTGGTTGGTGTTTGCAAAGGCTGGGCTTTAGGCACCATTCACACAGTCTTTAGGCCTGCTATGTCCATGCTAGCTGGTAATCTTTCCATATCACAAACATATAAATGTGTATTTGTCAAGTTTCTCCCACTTGTATCTCCCATGAAAAGAGAAACCTAAGAATTCTTAATTGATATATCTCCGATATGGAGTGATTGCCACTTACCATGGAGATAACAAGGTCTAAAGAATAAGCCAGTGCTAAAAGACAGAGGTTCAGACTTTTCTGTCTAATGTGCTTGTTCTACCTTTGCCCATCACAGCTGGTTAGAAATAAAAATGTTACTTCATCCTGAGTTACCTCTGTGGATTATGGACACGTAAGTAGGCTCCTTCAAGCTGCAGTAACACAAGCAGAAACAATATTACTTCTCACCGAGGAAGGAAAATAGGAGTATTATAAGAATGGCTGACCAAAGAAAAAACTTGGAGGAGGCAGGGCTGGAAGACTAGATGATGTTTGATTGATTCGACTGTATGACTTCAGCAGAGTTCATCAACATATAAATGGGGACAGGTGTCCAAACAGCTGTGGATGTGATGCACTTGCATGAATAGAGACTTGTAGTCACCTAAGTTTGTGGTTATGAACCATTTCAGTACTTTTTGTTAGAGGAGTATTTGGAAATGCATTAGAAGAACTGTTATATCACTGCCTATATCTGGTGGTTCTACCAGTATGAAACTATCCCCCCTGTTTTCAGGCAAGCCTCTCATTCAAACAGGGTAGGTCATACAAAGTGTGAGGACATCTGCTTTCTGTAGTGACGTACACAAAACCTGGAGGGACTGGTACAGTTTGCTGAAGATAAGAGATGAGAAAAGCATTTGTAGTCAGTCTGTATAGATGGGCATGAGCTGTCTTCACACTTTGGGGAGTGGGAATAGTTTCAAAACTTTAAGAAGTGCTCTTCAATCTGAGTATAAAACGCAAGGGCAGGCAGGTCAGTCAGTTGTGTTGGTCATTATTCTAAGAGCTTTCGGGGCAGATAGGCTTTTAGGGACAGAAGGTGAATCCTGAATTCAGTGGCTGTTGTCAGATTTAGTTAAAGGTCCTTAGATCTGCCACCTTCTGACTTAACCACGTGCAGTTCTGGACTGTCTGTTGTAGCACTTGGGGACCCAGTCCTGAGAGAACATGGATATGCAAACCCAGCAGTAGCCCAGCCAGTGCAAAGCAGTTGTCAAGTCACAGGCTTTGTAGCAAACAGGCTACAGCTAAAGATTCGTGTTCGCACCAAGAAATGCAGCCTCGTTCTGCACTTGCTGCCATCTGGAGACAGAGAAATCAAATACAACTGGCATGTGTTAAAACATCTCCACCCTTTGCATGGTTTAATCTTGCAAACTACATTGGTTTAGCAAAGGAAAAAATTATTAATTGTTCTGTAACTGTAACTAATGGTGGTTAATCCTATTCTGCTGTCAGGAAAGGGGCTATAGTTGACTGCATTTAACTCCTGCTTGAAGCTGCCTAGTTTTATGCAAAGTTTTCAGACTTTTGCCAGCTTCAAAGCTAGCATTGTCCATCCAAAGCACTCTGAAGTTATCAGAAAGAAGTGATAAACATATTGCATCAGACTCAAGTTCAAGACCTCTAGAACTTGGAGGAACTCAAGAAGTCTGAACACAAACCAGTTCCTTTTACAATGGAAATATCTGTGTTTCTCATCCAGGCTGCTGAGGCTGACTGCCAGCTCCTTTAGCATTGTGCCCTTCAGTGACTGGAGCCTTCATAATTTCTAGATTGCATTAGAGTAATATGGCCTTTATATCCCATCTGAAGCTGGTAGAGAATGCCACATTTTGTTTCTTAAGCATGATAACTGTAGACAAATGACATATTCGTGGCTTAGAGGTTTCAGAGCTGAAGGTCTGAGCTGTACAAATTATGGTGGGATCCCCCACATTGGTCAAACAGAGAATTTGGAAAAGGCAATTTCTACACTGCTGGAAATGTACAAATAATAAATGCGTCTGCTGAGGGAAAAGGAAATGTTGGGATGTCAAATCTATCTGCAGTTCCATTTCACATTTATTTTTTTAATCCTCCTGTTTCCATCTCTGTCTATGTCTTGCAATGCATTCACCACCACAGTCGCACGGTGTGTGTCCAAGAACACATAAATGTGGCTAAGAAATGCCACACAGAAATACGTTATCAACACTAATGGTCTCTGGGTATGTCCAAAAAACCCCCACAGAATGAAGGGGAGACAGTGCACGAATGCAACTCCTTCTGCTCCTTATATGAGACGTGAAACAAAAATTATACCTAAAAGGAATTATTTCACAGTCTGAGAAGGTAGGATCAGTGTAGTTAAGGAAAGAAAGCTATGGGAACATAGAATAGCTTAACAGAGAGATCTGTTAATGGGAAAGTCTCAGAGAAGTGGAAGACAGCTTTCTGCAGCCTTTGAAACTGAGATCATCAAACCATTGAAGAATATTCACTAGGACATAAACATCTGTGATGAGAACAGAGGTGCATGGGAAGAAAGAGCTCTTTTTCCCCGACAGTCTTTGTATGGAAAGAAAGGTGGATAAACAGCAATTCTTTCTCTTTCTAGGAATTTCTCTACCAAGGAGTCAGACTGACTACTGTATGTGGAACATGATCCCATCCTAAAGCTACCCTCAGCTTCATTGTATTTGTGCTGCTACCTTTATTGCTGCTCCCTTCGCTTGTAGAATTGAACCAAGAGCACAGAACTGGTAAATTAGAATTGACAGCCTAGGAAGCCAAGTGGTCATATTTCAGCATCAGTCAAGTGCTTTCCCAGGGAAGAATTTGCAAAGTAACAAGTTCCACATCTTCTTTTGGCATAGTCTGGAAGGAATAAGCAAACAAAAGGAGCAGCGTGTCTTCTGTCTGCTCTGCAGCAACTTACACATATTTTCTTAGTATCTCTTTAAGGAAAAGAAGGCTGCCGAGGTGGAAAAAAAATTAAAAACCTGAAACAAATTTTGGCCTGCTTTATCAGTGCCATGGAATTTAGGATCTCTTTGCAACTACCATCTCAGGGCTGCCTGACATATAAGTAACTTTCTTTCTGCTGTTCTTTCAATGAAATGGCAATGATCAGGATCTTAGGCAGGGTTGTGGCCACAGATCTTCCTTTATTTTCTCCTCAACTTGCCAGGCCTTGCCTTTGTACCACAGGGTCTCAAATGATACATCTCAAGGGTGCAGCTTTTTCGCTATGACAACAGAAGCACATGGCCAATTTACTGCTTTTTCCACTGATCTTATTTAGAAACAGCAAATTAGGGACTGATGTGAGTCGTCAGATCATTGGATTTCTTCAGATCTGTGTTGTTTATACCATTTTAAACTGTGTTCCCTACACACTAAGGAATGTGCTGAGTTCAGACCTACCTGTATTTTGTCAACCACACAGTTAGCCTTGAGTCTAGTCCAGGCCCAACCAGAATCAACTGCTCTTTACTTCACCTTCATGACCATCACTCTGTAGACTCTGCCATTCACTCATTCTGTATTTTATCTTGCTGTAAAGGGATTAAATTAAGGGACAAGTGATTAAAAACAGAAGGGAACTTGGCTTTAATGATCTGTACTTTGTTCACAAAATAACTCACAAACCATTCACTGATACCTTTTGATTTGCAAACCTTCCTTGCAGGCTCTGAGTCAAATCAATGATCCAGAAGACCTCAGAAAGGAGATGTTTTTTTTCCCCTCAGAGCAGTGATATTGGAAAAAGATGTGGCCCTCTGCAGCTGTCATGGCCTTTGATATCCAGCTACATGTTGTTTCTATACTGCATAGTGAACTGTGAGACCAGATGATCTCCATAAATAATGCAGTCTTGTGATTTCCTCAATTACCATGCCAACAGAAATGTCCAAAGGGTCGATGCAACAGGGAGCATTCACGAGCACGTGGGGACACCTAAACTTTTAAAGTACTTGTGAGCATGGATGAGAGACAACCCCGCTTGAGAGGCAATCTAGATATAAGCATCCAATCCTGTAGAGGGCTTTGACGCTTGGAAATAAACCTATAACAATTTGCAATGTGGAAGAGTATGATACTGGGCATTTGAGAGTTCTTGCTGATCAGTGTTGTTAAGATGGTTTCTTTTTCTCATCTGAGCTGTTTTACATATGAGATTTCATTCTCAGCATTATAAAATGTGGACATCGACTATGAAGATTTCTTTATTACTTCCTTTAGAAAGTCCTTGAAGCCTCTTTACAGAAAATTCCCAGGTGGAGCTTTTTTCTATTGTGGTGTCTTAACAGTTGTAACATAAACCTGTTAGATATTTTTTCACTACATAAGAAAGCCCCTAAGAAGTCTTTTTCCCAAAGAGCACTCAATGTCTTCCCTCACCAAGATATTGACCGCAGGAGTGAGAAACATGTATGACTTATTAACGTCTTTCAAGTAAATGAAATTAGATATAATAAATCTCCCTTTCCCCATCAAAAATTAACACCTTTGTGCCTCCTCTACCAGAGCTGTAAATTATTTTCCAAAGGCAGACTTGTCTGGTCTCCAAAAGTTCCTCTTTCCAATGAAAGACTACACCATCTCTAAGCAGAGTCTTTACCAGGTTAACTGAAGGCATTCTTGAAAGACCAAACCTTGTGAAAGGACCTAACAGGGTAGAGTGAATGGTCATGTTTTCAGAGAAACAGCAGAGCAGGATGTCAAGGCAGACAGCACTGGCAGAGCTGAGCAGATGGGAAGGTAAGCTGAAACAGATCAGTTATTCACTCAGGCCCCAGCTGAAAGCTGATTATACGGCAAGTTGTGTGTATAGTATTTATAATCCAGCCTCAAAACTCAAAATCTATTCCAAGTGGATTGTTTACATAGTCAAATAAATTCCCATTAATTACCTGTATTTTCGTACTAAGATACTTTGATTAGGTTTAGGGGATGGTGTGGGTTTTTTTTTTAAATACCTGTTAATTACTCTTAAAAAATACCATACTGTGAAACGTTTTTACTGAAAGATTCAAACAGTTTAAAAGAAATAAGAATTCCCACCTAACTGGGAACCAATTTATGCCTGGATTCATCCCCTAGTCTTGCATCCCACAGGCAGTTCCCAACAGAAGAAAAGGTTGGGTTTCCTTCTTTCCCATTCTGAAACCTAGGTGCCACATGCACTTGGGTGCTTGCTAGTAGTTGTGTCTTTGATGCATGGTGTGGGAGCACATGGCACCATAAAACTCACCAAACATAGCAAGCGAAGTATTGGCTGCAAGAAGCACAAAGGGCCTGGGAAGCTCAGTGATGAAAATTGTGTGAAGCTGTACATAACCTTACTGAAGTGTAGGTAGGTTTTCTCAGAACAGGACAAAAATTGACATACACACTTCCTAATATTTATGTGTACATGCATGTGCTCAAAATAGACACTGCATTCAAAATTGCCTTTTGTAGACTAGTATTACAGCTATTAAACCAACCTGGGAACATGATAAGAGACTGGCATGTCGGATCTCTCTGCCATACCCTTTCTGGAGAGTTTTCACTTAGATACTTTTCATTTGTGCTTTGGTTGATATGCATATATATTCACACACAGAGGCATATCTGTGTGTGTATGCAAGTATTTCTTTAAAAGGGATATGTTTCTTCTATATTTTGTTTCATTGTGATCTCCAGAGTCCTGGGCCATACCTTCCCATGTTTGCTTCTTGTATACAGATAAACACGTTGTAATAATTCCTCTAATTTCCCACATGCCTGGAGCCAAATTTATAATGGCTTAAAATGAGCGGAGAATGTCTTTTTCTTAGTGTGGGTTTTGTTGAACTTTCAGGAGGAACTTTGCTGCCATGTGACCTGAGACACAGAAAATGTTGATACCAATAAAATCTTAGCAGAGCACGCCAAGAAAATCAGCATTTAGTTTACCTAGGATATCCCAGAGGAAACATACAGTTAATACTGAAGTTTAAAATATCTTAGCCTTGGAATCTTAAAACTCCATCAGCACTTGGAAGAGGGGGAAGAAAAAGTAACAAAAAATCCCGTAGCAACAGGGAGGTTAAATACACACATATGCAAAATGTAGCACAACTCAATGGATCACTTTTTAGCAGCTACAGATTTTGTCTGACATGGGTTTTGCTCTTGATCTCATATTTGTAGCATTGCAGAAAAAAAAATCAATAAAACCTTCCCTTTTCTGATAGTACCTTATAATGAAAACAAGAATATTTTGAAAGGAAAGAATAGGAAATGTTGACTGGGGTGTCCTGCTGCTTTCTAAGTAGTCCAGCTCCCATGATTTATGTGAAAAGCAACAGAAGGCTGGAAATGAAAGAATGCCCTTGAAGTTATGCTCTGTAACTCAGCCAAGTGAGATGGCTTTTTCATTTACCTTGTCAAAAGCCCAACACGAAAAAAAAAGGTTGGAGATAAAAATCTTACACCATTACTGGAGATTTACAAATGGTGTGACAAAATAAACGTGTTCCACTCATAAGAAAAGTGCTCCTTTCAATGATGTAACAGCTCCCCTGCTCAAGATAGGTGGTACTTGGTTTCAAATCTGCAGAGCATTGGCTTGACTTGCTGAAGTCGTACCCTTTTGGTCTGAAGCAATCCTCATACATGGGCTCCCAGGAAGGCTCGGGAACTGGCATCGTCCTGCCAGCCTGCAGAGGCAGTGGAGCTCTTCCTTTGCTGCCCCTGGTGCTCATGGGGTTTACAGCATAATTTACTTTCTCTGTGTTTGAATTCAACATCGTCCCATACATTCCACTGTCTCTGCCAGGGTAGGTGTTTCTGAATGGGAGAGTAGACATTGATAGGGTTGATGCTGTGGGATTAAACAGCCAAGAAGAGACAGCAGCAGAAGCTAAGTAAGTAAAAGGGAACAAGGCAACTGTGTGAAGAGTGTGTTACTGCCTGAGACAAGTCTCATTTATGTACAAGTGTGAAGATGTCCCCACTACATATTTCAGATTTTGACACATGGCACCTTTAAGTCAATGGTATGAAAGGGCTCCCATTGGCATCAGTTGATTCTGGACTTGCAGCATTGGCCTTAGTTGATTTTGTACTTGGTGGTGGTTTGTTGTAACAACAGCAGGGTCCAGAAGTCATTGTGCTGGGGTGTTAATGATTTCTTGTTATCCAACTGGTTCAGCAAAACCAGTAAAATGTGGAAGCAGCTTTTTTTCCTTGGAACCCAGGCCTTCAAGTCTTGATCAGACATGCAAGGAAGCCCACATTTCAGATGCAATATGAGGCAGGTTGTGCTAATACCTGAAATGAGAAGCACATGTTTTGAATGCATCAGTAGTTAGTGTGAAATCAATTAAGTGAAGGCTGTGCCACACGCGTAACATAGGCACTTTCAGTATGCTGGTGTGGAGTGTATAACTCAGCCTTCCCATCCTGAAACTCATGATTATTTTTGTTCTTTCTTAACATATCTGTTTCTCAGTCTACCTGTGTATAATGATACCTAGACAGTAACACCTGAAAGGGCTGGGCACAGGTGAGGGAATGGCACATGGTTTCTACCTTTAACTTCAGTTTGAGCTGTACCAGGTATGAGAGATCACTTTGTTCTCCACAAAGTTACTACTGTACTGACTTACTTAATGCATATGTAATTCACTATAGAATATTGTATATGTATTAATGCAGGACAATATCTGGCATATCTGATTTAGACACCTAGAGCTTAGCATTTTAGCTATATTGCAACTTTTATATTCTGTTTATAGTGTAATTCAAACCTTGAGAATAAACACTCAAGCATCTTCTGTCAGTGTAGGGTGGCAGATCCCTCCGGGTGCCTGCAGAGATCCACCAACACTAAATGTCCGCCTCCCTGCTTTTACGGTAGGAGGCCAATATGCTATAAAGACATCTCTCAATTCAGGATACAGTTTGTTAAATCTTCTTTCCACAAAGATTCCCAAACAAGGATGGTTCTTGTTAAAAAACAAAGCAGTGGTAACAATCTTGTGGCCAGAACATTTGTCCCAGAGGATGGATACAAGTTCTAAGGTTATCTTCAGGAAATCTAACCTACCACTGCAGAAAAGGTCTTTAACCAATGCACATCATCATAGTAAAATGAGTTTGCTGCTGAAGACTAGTATTAATGGTTCAGGAGTCTCCAAGGCTTTAGGTAGCTGTGGCTGTCAAATCACAGCAGAGTTCTAGATGGGAGATCGGTATACTTCCATAGACAAAATACTTCTGAGTTGGATTAACATCTAATTCCAGAGTCTGAAAAACTTGCAGACTGGCGAAGATGGTAATTAAGGGCTAGACACTAATGGATTTGCAAGTTCTGAGGAGTAGGTAAATTACACAGTGGATTTTACTGTGTACATTTTATGTAGCCAAATCCCAATTTTAGAGGATTTGAGGCTGAATGGTTCTTAGCCTTGCATCTTTTTCCTAGCTAACTGTTCAGCATTTTGTGGTCTTCAGTGTCACATAATGTAAATGCCTGTTACGTTAAACAGAGTCAAACAACATAGCTCTTGTACGTGTAATATGACTTCAGTGCTTCATAAAAATAGAGAAATGAGAACAGGCTAAATACTGCCCTTAAAACACACCCAACCACGTAAAAGGCAGAGAATAGATATGAATTCCAGTTTACTTCCTCACTTCTCCCGCTGTAATGGGCCAAGCCAAGAGCCTTCAATCCAAACAGCATCAAACTGTGAGGCAGTTTAAATCCAAACTCTTACAAGCCAGGCCATTTCAAATTATTTTTCTTGCCTCATTAAATTTATTATGTTGTAGCATTTCTAGTGACCTTATTAACTCTCTGCAAAGAGTTTGTCACGTACAATCCTTAACAGATGTCTGATTTCAGGCATTGCAAAGTCAGTCATCTGGCCCTTTCCCCAGCATGCATAGGCCCTTAGTTCTCCAATCCTATGGTCTACTCCCTTTCAAGAAGAATTTCATTTTGATGATGCTGTATTACTGGGAAATTTGTTGCGGTCCTGCTTGGGCCGGTTTTTATGCCTTCATCCTCTAGCTATGTTCCACATATTTCTTCCCATCTGCCTTGTTTCCTTCTGCATTGATCCAGATGGGTTGTATACCAGAACTGCTCTCTCTCCTGTGGAGAATGTCTTCTGGCTTCTTGAGACAACCAAGGTTTGCAATGCCCCTTTGGGGTTAGGCTGTAAAACCCCTCTATTACGTGTGCAGCTGGGCTCAGAGAGGAGATTTCACTTTGTTCTTTCTTTATCCATGATTTAAATGGCTTGGATAGCATGATTATTAAATGCTGGGGTTCTGGACCACAGCCTTGAAGGACTGTCAAAAGGATTTTGAATCATTCTGCAGCTGAGAGCAGGATATGGGGCTGAGAGAATCAAGAAGGAAGGAAGGAAGCTACCATGTGAACCTGAGACTCGGCCAGGTCTCCTACAACCGGCTTGCTGGGCAGGCAACATGCCATGCCAGACATCTGGGGATGAACACAAGTCAAGAGTTGTTTTTGGAAGAACACGTGGATTCTGCAGTCATACCCGTTCCCAGATCATGAGATGCAGACATCGCACCAGCAGGCTGCATCCCATGCAGTGACACAAGAACAAATATGTGCAGGCGGGCCAAAGGTCCATTGCTCTGTTCAAAGTCAGCCTGTGCTGAATGTCCAGGAAAATGGTCCAGGCAGCACAGGTAGGGATATTTCCACAGAATACCCCTCAGGCTTTGGCATGATATGGTTCAGGTGACTTCCTGTGTTGGAGTATTTAACATTTCTTCATAGATTTGTGCTTTTCCCCAAAAACAATTTTTAAGCTCTTGTGAACTTTTACTCTCCACAATCTCCTGTGACCAGCATTTCTATAACTACATGTTCTATGAAGAAACGCCTTTTTTTAAAAAAAAAAACAACATTCTTCAGCTTTCTTTAACTGTCTTCAACTTTCCAGTTTGTTTTATTCATTTCTGTTCTTGTGCTGGAAAAGAGCGAGTAATTATTCTGTTTTAATCTTCTGCAGGCCAGTTTTGGTTTTACAGAAATCTGCTCCTCCCCTTCTCAATCATCTCTTCTCATGTTGCTCCTGTATCAGTTTGACATCTTACTCTGATACGTTATGAACTGCAACAGGCTAAGGACCGGGAAGATTTTTCTGTAGTTTCAGGGAGGAAGGAGGAACAGGAGCTGGGGAGAAACCTGGACAGCAGTGGTTAGATTACATATTCTGTTGTGAAGGTGGTACAGCTTTCTCCTGAAAGAATATCTGGTTTTTTAACTTAGATTTGCTGAATTTCAGAAGCTGTAGGCATATAGAAAGGGGAGTACAGGAATTTAGGCAAACCTTCAATTTCTACATAAAACTTAGGCACATTTCTCCTCTTGCCTTTCATAAAAGTTGGTCCATTACATGGTGTTAACTTGAATTATTGCGGGGATTAGAAGGTGAGATGGGTCCAGTTCTTAGTTCATCTCAGTTCTTGGTTTTATAGAGGTGTAGCTCTCCTGGATTTGTATCTGATTTACACCAGGACAGACGGGAGGCAAGTCAGGCCTATTGTTTTTACACTCTGCTTTTGATAGTGGTGAGAATCTTCATGCTATAAAAGTGTCCATGCTGTGCTGTCTTCCATCTGTATTGCATATATTGTATCTGTCATGCTGGTTAGGAAAAGCTGATATTTTTGGCAAGCTTTCCTTCTTGTACAAGTCTAGATATAGCAACACAGCATAAAAAATAGCAATAGATGGGGAAAAATATATCCGACTGATGGGAAATTCACATACTTGTTTTATCCCATGTCAGATTTTTCCCCCAGTGGAATGAAAGGTGCTGTCAGATTTCAATTAGTTCTCATCCAAATGTAAGGAGTATCCTGAGACACTAGGACACTTCACTCATAGGAGGCTCAGATTCATTTGTTATAACTAGTTGTCTAAAAGTTGACTTCTAAAATGAGTAAAAGAGAGGGATGAGCCTGACTAGAGTGCTAGTAATTCTGAACACCACAGGTCAGATACAACAGATTACTGCATGTTTGGAGATACGTTGCTCTCTGTACTGACTAGATAAGGAACCTAGACATGCCATTTGAATAACTGCTTGCTCTCCAATTGTTGGGTGTTTTTTGAGATAATGTTTAGCTGAGGAGAAGACAAGGTCATGACAAACTCAGAACTGCAACTTCCACAAGTAACACCCTGGCTGATACAGAGTGCAACACTGATGGGAAATGTTTTATCTTCATTTTCCTGGCAAAAGCATCCTTTAAAAATCAAACTTTTCCTAGGGAAGACTTTTCAATGAGATGATGCCCTGCCTTCTCATGGGAATTTTTTTTCACTCAGAAATTGAGAAACAGCTTCAAGAACTTAAAACAATAATAGAAAGTTGTTTGCTAATGAACCATACAAGTGGCAGCTGATAGATTGAAAGCCATAATATTCTTATCTTCCATAGGCAAAATTTATGAGGGCCTTTTCTTTCACGTTGGCACTGACTTTACCCATGCCAAATTTAGACACCCTATCTAAGCAATGTTTGAGCTCCTTCCATGCTCAATGTAGAGACACAGGCACCTCTAGAGGCACTCATCTCATTGGTTCTGTAACTGTGTTAAAATCTGAGGAATTTGGATGGCTGTAAGTAAGAAAAATGCATCTGACAATGTATTTGCACCATTTTAACTTGACTAAAATACTTGAGTCATTCCCACCATTGTTTTATAAAGATGGTATGAATGGATAAGCTACCCAGCATAAGACCCCCAGAAGAGGCAGGGAACAGCTCTTTATCCCCACAGATTTTCCCACAAATAAAGAGATTCAGGGAGAGGCAGAATGAGAGAGACCTAGAAAGGTTCTTGATTCGGTCCACTAACTGCAGCCGATAGAAATATCCTTAAATATAATACATCAACATTACTATGTTAAAAAAGCTTCTAGCTCCAGGCATGGTGTAGTCTTTAATTTTACTGGATCAAATCGAGGTGGATTTTCATAGGACAACAAAAATCTACACCTAAAGACATTTTCCAGCCAAATTTCAAGCCTTTGTTTCAAAAGAACAGGTTCACTAGGATTATGGAGAGACAACAACTTCAGTTCAAATAATGAATGTCTGACAAGATGAATAGCAACTGGCTAGTGAGTACTGTGATGGGCAATGCCCAGTGATTTTCATATCAGCACTGCTGCCAACCTCCTGATGGAAGCATTCTAGAAGCTGGACAATGCGTCTTGGTGGCTGTAAAGTTTCACTGAGCCTACGAACCAAGCTCTGTGTCTACAGCATCCTAGCACAGGGTGAAGGGAGGTGGCAGGAGGGAATGCTGTGAACTTGTTGACTCATTTGTAGTATGCCAAAGAGGAGAACAGCAGTAAGGCAAGAATCTGAAAATCAGCACTAAGGCAGTCTGGTATTTGCCCCAAAACACTATGCCTGCTTTGTGCTGTCAGAAGAACAAACAGATACAGACAGACCCCTAGATCACTGTTGATCCTTAAAAGGAGTTAGTGTGCCCCACCATGTGTCCCCATTTTACTAATGTGCTAAGCAGGGACATGCAGAAGGTTGTGTCCTTGAAAGACGAGTTTTCAGTAAACACTGATTGCTACCCTATGACTGACATTAAGGGTTTTCACCCTCTGTGACCAAAACTACATGCCCTGGGACCTTTCCCCAGAGAATTTCAAATTACCTTATTGACTGACTTCAGTAAAAATGCAAAGAGGCCTTATGTCTTCAAAGCCTGTGAAAATATTTTCTACCCAAAGCAGAAATTTCAGGCACTGTTTATCCTGTTCTGCCCAGGGCTCTTTTTGTTTTGCACTGAATTTCTTTCCTGTTAGACATTGTTCGTGAGCCAAAGTTTTCTTTGGAACAGCAAATGGGAAAGGACCACCTGGGTTAGGAATTCCTGTCTTCTGGAATTGCATGCTGCCGTGCCACTTTCATAATTTTTTTCTCAGGAAAGAAGAATGTAGTGCTGGCTGGGAATATGTAGAGGTGCTCTTCCCTTTTGCTACTAGTTGTGGATGGACACAGAGTGTAACCTCCTTCCAAAACAGGATTTATTGTAATGGCCAAGGTCTCTTTCTATTCCTACCAGTATCAGGAAGTGGCAATAAATAAGTTAACAGTAGATGCACCTAACCATGGCAAGGCTAGGAGGTAAGTCCTACCAAAGGCAACAGGGCCAGTCTGGTATTCAACCACAGTCCTCTGTAATTCCAAGGAAAGAAGGTGGGTTTGAGGTGCAGGATTAGGTTTATGGCACTGTGTCATCCTACGGGCCACTCCTGGCGGGCTTATGGAGAGGGAGCAAGATGCCCATGTGAGCTGCCATGGTCGTGTCTGTGTCTTGTCAGAGCCAAGGAGCGAGGCCACAGCACAAGCATGTCAAACACATTGTCAGAAGGCGCTGAAGTGGCTGGGTTTATTTTAATCTGGAAATGTGGCCCTTGCTGCCTTTTATGATGTGCCAGTCTAAGCTGCCTCTGGCAGCTGTGAGAATATTGGTTTTGGCAGACAGCTGCAAGGAGCAGCAGACTGGAAGGAGTCAGCAGCAAATGTGATAAAAGGGAAAAGTTGCTGACGCCAGGAGGAAAAGCACAAGGTCCTGCTGATTACCAAAAACTCTTCAGGAGCTGTGAGGAAGAGGAGGTCTCCTCTGACACTGGGATGGATGGACAGAAAATGGCTAGCCCTCTCCCCTTGACTCAAGTTGAATTGATCCACTGCACATATAAAATGTTCCACTGGCTGGAAGGGAAGGATGCTCCAAAGGAGAAGAGCAGAACTGGTGGGATATGCCAGGGAAAGACTTCTCTTTTTGCCTGGAATTTGGCTGAATTGATCCTTTTTGATGAAAAGGACTGCATCATGGCCACAAATAAAACATATGAAACTGGGAGCTGATGATGTCCAAACTGAAGGCTACACCCATGTAACTCACCTAGTTGTTGCTATATTAGCAGGTCCATTACTTTCCAGCACTAAATTTTCATTGCAAAAAAGCCCCAAACATCTCTGTCTTATAATTATAACCTTCCTCCTCTGTGGTTTCAGGAATTTTTATTTTTTTTCTTTCGCCACCTAGGTAACATGTTCTTTGGGACTGTGCTTTTTTTAACATGTTTTGTGCTTACAAAGAGGGTGGGATCTGCAAAAGCTCCCAAGCCCTTGTGAATGTTAACAGTGATGATAATAATATAAATGTCAGTGAAATTTCCACAGTTCCTTCTCTAACCAGCTGGCTGTAACAAGAAGGCTTATCGGAGATGATGTCTGAGAGTGGATCCCTGGAAGGAGGAACAGTTTAGATGCCAGCTTGAAGATCCAACCTGCTTTTTATCATTGTGATTTCCAGTTACATCCAGAAATGAAAGGAACTGATTTTTCAGTCAACCTGCAGCTCAGATTACCTCTGGACAGAAGGTTTTGATGCAGCAGGTACAGTGCACAAGACTGACAGATGAAAAAGGGATATTCCCAGGCAGTATTGCCAATGATGCAATGAAAGGGAACACAACATCCATGAGGCAGGACAGGCTTCTTCAGAAAACATATTCAAAGGCCTGGGCTGGTTTGTTTGTTGGGCTTTTTCCCAAGGCCCGAGATGCTATTTTTCATCAGAATTTATTTTTAGTATAAACATGGAAGACCTGTGTTTAAGAGTCATACCCAGCAAAGCAAAACGCTTAGCCAAAGGACTGCTGACCCCGCAACTGCCTGGTTTGTGCTTGAGTGCCCAACGCCTGGATGAACACAGCAACAAAGGGTCACGGCTGCCCATAAGCTCTCCATAGCCTGCCCTGGGTGCACCAGTGCTCTGGCCTTTTTTGTACTACAGTAATTGGTGGAAAAGGTGAACTAGTCAATATTTTAGCTTTATTCAAAACCACACAAAAGGCACAATCTTGTTTGCTGTCAGCATGCTCTGCAGAGGGACAACAAAATGTAGAGATTGTCACAGTCACCCTGCACAAGGACAGAGACTTAAGTTTCTTCTGGATGGACCCCAGTCACTTGGGTTTGACTAAACCACGTCCACTGGGATACTTTGCCCATAACTCCATGCATGCCCTTTTAATACCCAGTAGCTCAGTTTTGCTTTCTGTTGCACTTCCTATGTCTGATCAGGGCCAGCAAAAGAGAATTCTGGAGGAATCCTCTCAAATGCTGTTTTTCTAATTTCAGTGCAAGGAAAAATAGACAAAATTCAGGTAGAGAAGCCTTTTGTGGATATACTGCTAGCTCAACTTTGCAAACTGAAGACCTTGAGGGGAGAGCCAGATACGTCTCTGAAGCACATATAGCTTATCTGAAACAAAAGTGCTCTCTGAACCCATCAGAGATATGCCTGTGACTAGCTTTCAGAGAGGAATTTACAAACCTGGAACAGTTTATAGCTGAGACAGCTTTCCAAGAAATAAATGTAGGCATAAATATTTACCTCCTTTCTCCAAAACTGCATGCTAAAACTTGTGCTGAAATAATTATCTTCCCTTTCAAGTTATATTTATTCAGAGATCTGTTGCAGGAAAAAACAGGCCAGATTTATAGAATAGACACCTTGTGTTTTTGTATACAGAGGAACACCATAAACGTTAATCATCCCTGGCATGTTAGATCTGTCACTTCATGGTGATTCTGAGTTTATTTAGGAATATAATAGATGTTGATAAAGTTTGTCGGTTTTCATACTACACCAGAGTTGTTTGCTGAAATGTTTGCTAATGACCCAGATGGAAACAGCATTCATACCACAAATTAAAGACTTAGTTGGTGGGTTTCATATAGTTAGGCATACTTGCCAAGCATCCTTTTTTACCAACAATTTCATATTATCAAACACTTGATTTTAATAAAAATAAAAATCACTATTTGTACCTGAAAAGAAAATTATGCCCCAGATATTTTTCAAAGGCAGCTAATTTCCTAAGAATTTTTGCTTATAGATATCATATTAACATTTTTCATTAAAAAGAATTCTTCTTGGAAAATAGAAGAAAAAAAGGGGAAAAAAACCCAACAGAAAAAAGCAAAGAAAAGAAAAGAAAAGAAAAGAAAAGAAAAGAAAAGAAAACATTTTTCATGCCAATGATCAGCTTGAGCTGACTATTGTCACTTAATCTCTCAATTTTTCAACACAGAGTCCTGATGTCTATGGCTGAGTGGATGTTGTGTCAGTAACTTCTGGTGATCTGGTTCATGGCCAGCTGTTGTTATTTACTAGGGGTGTAACAGCAATACCACACCACCACAAGTTTGAATTGTGCCAGCTGGTACGTGTGCACCTGAAGAAAAATTGTTCCAGCTACAAAGATAAAACCAGGAAAATGGCAGAAAGAAGACAGTGTGATGGTGGCTACATAAAAAAGAAACAAGCAGAAAAATGACAAAGATGATGAGAAAGGCTCAAAATAGAACTTCTGTGAAAAAGATTGACAGAACTTGGATTGTTTAGTCTAGGAAAAAAGACAACTGTGAGACAGTCATGATAACAGTCTTCAAATATGTTAAAGACTGCCACAAAAGGGAGGTAATGAACCCTTCTTTATATCCACCGGGGATAAGGCAAGAAGTAATGGGCTTAAATTGCAGTATTGGTGGTTGGGGTTAGACAGGAGGAAAATCTTTTTAAGTGGAAGGAAAAAAATACAGGGATAGATTGCCTGGGAAGGTCTTGGAGTCAGTGTAGGACTTTAAAAGTGGGATGGAGGAAGATACAGTTGCTAACGTTCCTCAAGGTCTTTAGCTCTATAGCAGGCTTTATGATTTTCCTGGTAAAGAGTGTAAGCACAGAAAATTGAAGTGACTTGGTGACAGGACAATGGGTTACCCAGAGAAATCAAATATCCCAAGTTTATCAGCTTACTTTATCAGCAAAAAAAAAGAACAGTGTCAGGGATTAATAATAAAAATAAGTAATTACCAAACTGTGTGATATCAAATAAAAACCCAAACCAAAATCAATCCAAGTATTTACATTTTGAAGATTTAGGTGGTATAGTCGTATGTGCTTTTAATGAAAACTGGTCAAACCCCCAAAATTTCCACTCTGCAAAGAATCCCAATATTTGAAATGTCTTTATTCAGAATCAACTTCAACATACTATGTTCTATTCAATGCTGAAACATTGTGTAAAATATGAAGGGACGCACACATTAATATACTGTAATAACTGATGTGTACTGTATGTTCAAAGAGCAAATCAGAACATTATCACTGACACGTAACATTTTAGCATTTAAAGAACAAAAGGAAAGAAATCAAAATGATTAGTTGTTATTTCCCTCATGCCAAAAATGTAGTTGTTACAATCAGAATGCTTTGCTGAGCCAAGCTGGATTTAAATTTGCCTATTTCAAACATGAAACTATGCACTGACATTTTTTGAGCCGCTCTGTTCATGTATTTTCCATTATTCCAATTTTCTTTCTTTGTTAGAACAAAGTCAGAAGGGCCAGAAAAAAATACAGGGAAAAGCTTCTCTATCTGGAAGCTGGGTTACCTGATATAACCCCAAAGGACCTGCTCCTTTCACATTTCCAATCAGTGAAATTACTGAGTTGTCATCTGTTTATTTTTGTATCAACATGTTCAATACAATGAAGTCAGCTTGTTCCACTGAAAAGGCAGAGAACTGTGCTGGTATCCCCTAAACATTCACATTTTGAAACACATGCAGGAAACATGATAATGTGAGCAGAAATGTCTGCATGTGGATGGCTTGCTCTCATTTATCTGGGGGGGGTGTCATACTGTCCATGCTCGTGGTATCTTGCCCTTCACAGACAATCACAGAATGTCTTTTATCTGTCCACCTCTTCAGCTAGATGCGACAGTAGGCCTTAAAATGCCTGATTTAAGAGACATGCTTTGGGTCATGTACAAAGGAGTGATAAATGCTGGGGTTAGTAAAAAAGATCCAGAGCTTCCCAGTGTGTGCAGGGCCAAGCACTGTGGTGCAGAGGGTAAGAGTGGGAGAGCCTGAGGGCCCAAACTGGACATGTCCTACCTGGAGCAATCCTTCAGTGACTTTGCTCATGCAGTAGCTATTTTGCAAAACAATTGCATTGCCCAACCAGCACCTTCCCCAGCCATTAAATCCACTTCAAAGTAGTTCCACTGAAGATATGTAACCTACATGTGGCACAACATGTGCAACGTGCACGAGTTTTATGTTGCTATTATCACTTCAAGGGTCTGACTGGCATATTGTCAAACATTTTACAATCTAACAAGTTGCCAAATACCTTTTAATTAAACAAACCGTTCCTTGCATAATGCCAAACAGTTAAACAGGTTTATAGTTTTTAATCTAACACTGCATCTGGTTTAAAGGTCTGTTTTAAATATCAAAGTCTTCTGATCATCCAATGGCAGCTGATGATGGGGCATTTCACCCATCCATACTGCAGTGTCTGGAGAATTCGTGTTTCTTCTATTTTTTTTCCTCCCTCAATGAATTCATGACAAGTTGTGCACAAAATCTTTTATCACTAAGGCCAGGTTTCGGGAAGCACCTCTGCTACCCAAGATAAAGGTTCCTCATTATTTCCTCAAGAGCTTCCCTCCAGGATTTGGTGAGTCATTCACTTGAACAAGAGCAGGCACCCATGGCCAGTTTAAGGACCAGATCAGAGAGTCTGCATATAAGCATAGCAACTAGGCTAGGTTTGAAAGGGCTTTCGGTGTCCAAGGGGACCCACCTGAATGCCCAAGGCAGTCCATCTCATTCCCAGACTCCCAGACTGTAGTTGCAAACTACATCACTGTTTGCAACATCTGAGCCAGACCTCATCATAGGGAAAGAGAAGTCACTGAAGCTCTCTGGAGAGCTAACGTGAGGAGGGGGAGTGCCTCAGAAGTGGTCCTGGATGAAAGCTGAAGATTATGGCTTGTACCTGAACTATGAACAGGGGTGTTCAGCCAGAGCTCAGACCATAGTGGTCAGTAAAGTCTGAAGTCTATTGTCACTGAGACCATAATTTAGAGCAAATTTCACAATACCTTGTGGAGGAACTGAAACAAGTTACTTTCTGCATCTATGTCAACCAAGGGGTTGGATTCAGCACCGTATTTATTCAAACTTCTCTTTGCTGTACTAAAGAGCTCCAGCAAGGTCTTTGCACCCTACTGCTACTTTCTGTTGTTACTTGTCTGTTGTCTTTTCACAAAGATAATCACTCAGGTGGAGGTTTAAGTCAATGTGGAAGGCAAGTCAGCACACGAAACCATAAAGAAAACAATGGTTGGTATAACAGCTAGGCATGTAACTGGAAGACACAATGCCTCTACAACCAGCCAGACCCAGCTCTATTTGTGCAGGTGTAAAAGGGCTCTTGCCACTGGAAATAGTGTGCAGTAATTGTATTACACATTCTTTCCTCTGTCAGCATCCTGTTTAAACAGGCTGAGTGCAAAGGGGTGTCTGCTATTCATTTGTGGATGCCTTGTGATGATATGAAACATAATTGTATAATTTATGCCGAATAAACCAAGAAATGGCTGCTGTTCAAGGGAACTAGCAAGGCCCCAAAGTACTTAAAATATTGAAGAAGGCAGAAAAGATAACAAAGCTTGATCTTTTTTCTGCTCCTTTCATTAAGGCTGCTTTTGTACAGGAGGAGAGGAAACAGTTAGCAAAAGAATGTGATTCAGATGTGCTTGGATACTGCTGGAAGTGGGAGAAGCACAATGGCTCTGCAAACCTATTGAGTAACTCCACCAAAGCCAATGTACTTGCCCTGGGAATGAATATTGGCCCCTGGACTCTTCTTTCTGTGCAGTGCAGCTCTTCAAATGTTTGTCAAAAAGAATGTGCAATTGTTTGTTTAGAGCCAACAATGTCAGGCTGCACATTATGGCCCTGCTGTGTTTGGCTTGTTTGTGACTACTCTGCCTGTAATAATTTTGTTATTTAGCTGGAGAAGGGAGGAGGATGTTGGGGACTTTGTTTTATCTTGTAATGCGTGATTCAAACCTCGAATGTTAAATCTGGGGCTTGGCTTGGAGGCAGGTCAGAAGAGAATAACTTGGAATAAACTGCTGATGTGGAGCCTCGCTTTCTACGTAATGGCAGGAAGTTTTCACGCTATGAAGCTATGAACAAGTCCTCTAGAATTACTACAATCTTACCTTCCAAAGAGATTTTCTGGCTTAAAACTAAGACCCGCTTTTGACTTCCTGAGCAGGAATGCTATCAGTACATCGAGGTAATAAACTCCCAGACTTTTCATGTCAGTATTCTGATTCAGTTTACAAGAAATTTTAAGCTGGGAGAAAATAGTCAGAAATGAACATCTGACAAATGTAGTGTTTCAAACTGCACTTGATACGCTGCAGTTTTCACTCTGGCTCAGTTTTGGTGAGACAAAACTTACTTGTTCTTATTGTTCAGCAGCTTCCTTTAGAAAATCTGGCTAATTCAGTCTTTTCCTGTTAATTGATTTCAGCATAATCAGTGTTCAATTTTGGTAACAAAACAATGTTTGTTCATGATGCAACTTTGAGCTGAGCAGAACACTAGGTGTTTGAGAAAGGTACATCCCTATTAGTGAAGGGGAAAGATAGATGTGTGAAAGTGCCCCCAAACCCACTGTAAACTCAGCTTGTTCACTAAAGTTCCATCTGGTCCCACCTTCTGCTTGAAGCTGGGTTTGTTCAGTATCTTCTGTGTGTGAAGGAGATTCTGAGGATATTCATGGGGTTAAAGTGAAACTTTAGCTTGCGGTCCTGAAATTTGTGAATTTCTTCAAGTGAAGGTAAATGGCTACTTTTTAAAGACCTTCTCTGGTACTTCCTAGGAAATCTAAACCTCAGGCCCTTGTCCCGGTCAGTCCTTCTTTTCTTGAATGTGCAGCTCTGTAGCTGTGCACTATAGGATTTGTTCTGCTTTAGGAACAACAACAAAAAAAATATTTTTTAGTATTTAAAAATGTTGAAAAAACCTGTAAGTGTTTAAGTTTTGGCTTTTTTTTTCTCTCTGACCCTAGTGGAGGCTGAAATTCAAATGTCAAAATAATGGCATTTACCACAGGTATGGCCTTTTCCAATCGGCTGTATTAACGAACCTGATCTGAATGTATTGTTACTTGGCAAAATAAACTTTCATGTCCTGGCTCTGAGAATATATACATGTGGAGGTATAATCAAAAGTTGACATTTTCAGAACACCATAAAAGGACATTTGAACTGTTTCGCAATCATGAGAAATACTGACATTAAAAATGCCCCGAGTTTTTATTATGGAAATATGGTCACCCTAAATAACAATGTTCTTTTGGCTGTTGTCTCAGAAGAACCTCAAAACAGTCATTACTAAACCTCTCAACATCCCAGGGAGGTGGAAAAACATCTTGCTAGTGTGAAATCTATTGCGGAATTCCCAGACATGCCCACAGTCACAAAGTGTATTGAGGACGGAGTCACAGACCAGAACAAACACTATGATCTGTCTGTCCTGACTGGTGATATTCTGATCTAAACATTGTTTCTCTGTTTAAATTGAACAGTTCAGCCAAACCTGTGCTGAATGGCTGATCTTTGCAGATTTGGCCAGAACAGAGAACAAGATAGATGAGAACCACCTGTTCCTTAGATTGCCATAGCACAATTTAGGTTAGAAGGGAACTCTGGAGCTTCTGGTCCAAAACCTTGTTCTAAGGTTGCTCAAGGTCTGTTGAGTCAGTTGTCAAATAGCTCCAGGAATGGAGATGTCAAGGCCTCTTTGTCCCTTTTTCATTCTTGCACTAGCCTCATCGTTACTTTTTCTAATTCTTATCATACCAAAATTTCCCTTCTTGCAGCTTGCACCAATTGTCTCTTGTCCCATGGTTGTGCACATCTGAAAATACTCTCTCTCTTTCTTCCCTATAGATCAACCAGTTGGTAGCTGAAGACAGGAATAAGATAGCTTACTACTTAGGATAAGGAATAAGATAACTTCCTCTTCCTGAGACTGCACCAACCAGTCTCCAAATTTTTTCTGGGAAAATATCAGTAAACCTTTGCCCTCTTCTGTTCCTTTCCCAGAAACCTAGTGTCAGCTCTGCTGGGGAAGGAATGCCAGCCCACATGGACCATTGGCCGTACCCACAATTGCATTCATGTGGCCTTAGGAAGGTCATACATACCTTGACTCGAATCCTCAGATCCTTTCTGTGAGCAACAAGGATGTGATTGCAAGTAAGCAAGAACATTAAATTCTAATGGTTGTTTTAGATTTAGATTGATTTAGATGGTTTGAAAGCCAGTGCAGTGCAAATGCTTTTAGGATCAGGTTCCTTGCAGATTGAATTGCCCTGACATCTGCAAAGTGATTTGCTTCTCAGTGTCTGTTTCAAATTCAATAAAATTTACAGTAGCCATATATGACTGCAAAGTGCTCCTATCAACTGCTGTGAAGTTCTGAAGCAAAACCCATATTTCCATATTTTTATTTTCACACAAAGCATTCAGCACATGACACAATGTTATAGAATGGTGTTATAAGATACCAGAAGACAAATGCAACAGAAAGAGAGAGAAAACTCATGGCATGCTTTTTCTGTTACCAACTTCTACTCTGCTTGTGAGATAAGCATTGTAAAGATGTCTTCATTATAGCAGTTCTGTAGGTATTCTGGAGGGAGTTTGACTCCAGAATGGTGCAACACTACACTTTGCTTAAAAAACTGAAATATGAGTCCTGCAAGGCACCAGCCTGGTCAATGGATTAAACAGCAGCAGGGCATTTTTCTCCACCTCAACCAGCCAAGCCTTCTACACTTGTTCCCTTTCCCTTTCCTCTGCCTCTCCTCTCCTCTCCTCTCCTCTCCTCTCCTCTCCATGGAATAGGAAATTCTGACCAATCTATACTGATTGAAATAAACAAACAGAAGTACCTATAAAAAGGGTGCATTTGTGTAGTAAATTCCAGAGCATTTCAGCCTGATTTTTGTAGAGTTAAGCTGTTTTCAGGCATGTTAATCTCCAGAAACCTCTTGTCATGAACACTGTGAAAACTCTTCAGATCTGGGGACTGCCTTTTGCCATTCAGTGATATGAAATCACTGAGGTGGCAGGAAGAGAGCAAGGGGGATGTGGTTACAAGGATGTGAGTTGCTCAGTCATGTTGCCCATTGGACAGCAAAAGCCAGGGCTGCTTCTAGAAAACATTTTGGCAAATACCAATTTGCAGCACTGTTATGAAATATCATGTGCAATTCTCGTTATCCATGTATATATGTATGCAGGCTTATGAAACATTAATTGTCAGTTAGCATTTCTTCTGAGCTCTGTCACTGAACCAGGACTCAAGAGATGTGGCTGTATGCCACTGGTTTACTTGGTGACGCTGGGCAAGCCCCTGCTACCCCTATCTTTCATTTTCCCTCTCTGTAAAGAAAGACCCTGACTTCCTTTGCAAGGTACAGATAGAAGTAATTGCCCATCAGTCTGATGGTTATTATTAGCAAATAGAAGTAAGAAGTGATAGAAGCAAATAAACCAGGGAAGGGGCATATGTCCCAAATAATTTCCACTGGTGACTGCTCCTGCTAAGCTTGGGGAAAGGCTGTTGCTCTGCGATGTTTCTCCAAAACACCAGTACGGATAAGCAGGTGATTTCTGTGGCATCAGCCCTGAAACTGGAGGAGGAACGTTACTGTTGTTACCTCCATAATGAGGCGTATCACTTTCAGGGTTAAAACTCCTGCCAATAGCAGGAAAATTTTGATCAAAGGTGTCAAACTTTGTGGCCTCACCTCCAAACCTCTTGGTAATCAGGCAGGAAACTGGAGAACATGTTATTGCAGTTGAATTTCTGCCTGATCACCAAACAGCTCAGCAATTTTGTGAAAATTGCCCAGCCCTCCCACATGAAAAAAAAAAATCCTCTCTAAGCATTAACAATTGTAAAGGGTCAGCAATTTTTAATAGCCAGTAATTCCTTTTCTCTCTCTTTCTGCCCTTTCCTCTCTGCACATTGCAGTGCTGGACTGGAGCAGGAATGGCTGCTGAAGACACTTGACACCGTATAACTCATCCAGAACAAAAGAGAAGGGCAGCAAGAGAAGGCCAGGAGTTGGAGATGCCTGGAAAAGCCCTTTTTAAGGAAATGCTCAAACACTTAGAAGTGTCTTCTCTTGGGGGAGGGGGAAGTGGGGAAGGGAAAAGGAAAATCCTTAGTTCTGGGCTCTCACACATGAATTTTGTGACAGAGACGAACAAAAGCAGGTGAAGGAAAAGATGTAGTGAGAACAGAAAGCATATGGGTAAGGAGAGCTCAGCACCTTTCTCACAAACCTGTTTCCCAGGGGAATGAGCTGCTGATGATTTTGGCTGTCAGCAGTGTTGGGATTTACAAGGTGCTGCTGGGCTTTCTCATCCTAAGTCAAAGTGCGGGAGGCAACAGCATACCATCATCCTTGTCATGGCTTAATGAAAGGACTAGCTAATTGCCTGATGCAGGTATTTGTGAAAAAGTGTTTGCCTGCTTTATGGTTTGTATTCTTTAAAGAAGCAAAGTGCTCACCTGACTTCCTTGGTAGTGGAGAATGGAGAAACTTGCATTACATCTTTTTTCTTCAGAAAAAAAAATGCTAAACAGAGTTGGGTCAGAATCGGCTTACCGGGGTTCGCCTCCACTTCCCTCTGAGCTTATTTCAGCAGCGATATTTCTGTTCCTTTCAGACTGGACTAGCTAGCCAAGTGTCTGCAGGGTTATTTTCACTGGTGAAGAAGTGGGTGCTATGTATGTTGATTTATGAAGAATGACCATACTGCTGTGTTTCCCCAAGCACAGCTGAAAACAAGCAGATGAAAACAAGCAGTGGGAGACAATTCCTTTGCACATGGCACTGAGCCTCTTTCTGCCTGCAGAGCCTCTGCTTTTTTCTTCCCCAGGAAGATGCTACTAACTGTCCCCTGGCAGTGTCTGGCGCTTCTTTCATGTCTCTCCTGACAGCTCCTGGGGCTGTTCTGCCACTTCATTCTCAGATCAACCTCCTGCCCTTGTACTAGTCATCACCTTCCTTGGAAATGCCTCTGCTCCCTCAGTGCCCCAGTTTATACGCAGTTGCATGCCTGGGAGGTGGTTTTCCCTTGTTTCAGTTATCACTAAGCACAGATAATTTAAGACTGATTACTTTTAGCCATGCTGGAAGGTGGCTTTCATGTCCCATAGCCACACTCAGGCGATAGGTGGAGTTCATCTCTGGTGAGAGATTTTCGGAGCCAAAAGTGGGAAGTGGTCTGCTGCTCCATGTGGCAAAGCACACAGGATTTCACCTGTCTCCTGCGTTATCATGGCCAGTGTGGTTCCCTGGCTAATACTAAGCTAAACTGAATGACATGTGAGCATCCTGCTCTCTCATAAACTGAACTCCACAGCAAGAACTTCTTCCTTTCCAATCACAGGAACCCATGTGGACAGTGATGCAGGCAGAAGTTGAGCAGGTTGGTGCTCTAAGCAGGGATCAGGAGCTGGAGATCAGCTGCCTAGCCTCGGTCTACATTCCTGGACATCTTGGTATAGCAATAATCAAGGTTTCTCCTAAGGTGTGACCCCTTTTTCAGTTCCTTGCTTCAGTCCATTGGAGCAGATTTCCCAGGGGTGAAGGGTCCAGTCATACATTTTGTGCCAACTCTCTATTTTACCTTGTCTTTCATGTCAGCATTTTCAATTATGAAAGCAAAGCAGCTTTCTTGTCCTGTAGCTGCTTTGTGAGTCCAGTCCTGTGTGCTTAAGTCTACTGGAGGGGAGCAAAGACAAATGAGAAAGGCCAGAGGATACATCAGTGACAGAAGACATCAGGGTGTGCTGCAAGGAAAGACAAAGTAGTTCAAAGTGCTCTGAGATGCTGAGGTGCCATGGAGAGGAGAGAGTAGGAGGTGACACACCAGACTCAGGCAACAGAAAGGCTCGAAAGTGTTTTGAGTGCATTGAGGCAGAAATGATGTGCCAGTTGTTTTCAGTTTTCCAGATGTGAGAGGCATCATGAATTAATTCAGAGAATATACAAGCAAAAGACGTGAGTGTACTCTTGTGCTCTTGACCAGGTCGTGCCCCTTCCTCTCTTCATGCCTTTGTTTGGTTAAATCCTGAGCTTGTTGGGCTGGGACTGCTTTTCAGTATGTGCATACCCTCCACCTCACACACTGGGATCCTCCACAGAGTACTGGTGAGAGAAATAACAGCTTGTGTTAAAGGGAAAATGGTCTGGAGAATGGCTGGGGCACAGCCACAGGGGTAGCTGTGCTGTCCAGCGAGGCATGCAACAATATGCACCAAGTCTTTCACTGCCTGCATTTCCTTGAAAAGGAGAGGGAAAAAAGCCCCCCAAAACCCATGAGGCACAAACGTGTTATTTTTCCCTTTTTGAAAACAAAGGGTCTTTTCAATTAGGCTGATTTGTCCCTGAGACAATCAATCTGAGGTTTATAAAAGCAAACACTTGAGTAATTAGTTCTATCCAGGAAGAATATTAACTCTGTTTATCTTTGTGTAATTAATCACTGACCCTGCCAGCTCTACAAAGCCTCCTTTGCACAGATGGGGCAGTGAAGGAGTTGAGCAGAGGGCAGGAGCGAGGCGAGTAACATGTGATATACAATGAGAGTGTGTCGGGATGCTGTAACATACATCTTCCACACACACACCTAAACAAGTGCCCAAGTGGAAAAAACATATTCCAGACCCAGAGCCATGGTTCTGTGAAGGGCTGCTACTTGAAGACACAATAAATAACTTTTTAAAATATAATTATTTATATTAACCTTTTAGCTGTGGGGACATTCAGCTCTTCACTGTGGTTCATTTCCCTAATTGATAAAGGAATTACTGTGTTTTCCATGCGGCACTGCTGTAACCAGGGCCCCAGTAGCTGGCAGGTGAAGTAGCGCTCAAATGCTTTAAGCCAGAGGAATTTGCAGCCTCTGGGCTGGCTGGATTGAACATTGCCAAGTGCCACCCCAGAGCTGGCTGTGTGTCAGGGGCTGGTGTTACAAGCTAGCTGTGGTTTACTCTGATCTCAAGTTGACAGTGAATGAAGCAACTTCAAGTCTCTTCCTCTATCCCTGACCTCCAGTTTAACTTTGAGGAAATGTTTGGATTTATTCAAGTGTTTTTCAACAGCATGATCAAGGTCTGTTTCCTTCTTCTCTTACACCTGGTATGATTGTACAGACCATCTCTCCTATGCTGCTTCAGTAAGATTTTTTTATTGATTTCACAGTAGCAGCTGAAAATACTAGAATGAAATAAAAGGTGACAAATATGAAACACGGTAAACAAGCAATGAAGAAAAATCAGGCAAAATGCAGCAGGTGCATGCAGCAGGCAGATGTGAAGATTAGCTATACAATGAACAGAACTGATGGGCATCTTGTCTTAACTCAGGTTAGAGAAGACCAGATTCCTTACTGTAATAGTCTCAATTTCTGCCCACAGTCCCTTAGCACTTCTGTGTGTCCTGGATATAAAAACAGAAGGTGGGATGCAGCTCTCCAGACTCTTGACAGAGCCCAGAGTGACAGGGAATTTGCTTTGTCTGCCAAGACTCTGGTAATCCTGCTCATGGCCATTCCTGTGGCTGATTATGTGCATGTAAAATGGATGTGCAAGGCTGCCTGGCAGCCTTGCTCCTCTACACCTCCAAAATGTGTGGAGGAGACACACATTTTGCCACACCAGCTTACACAGGTTGACTCATACTGGCTTCTTTCACTAGTTAGGATTTACCAAAGGGCAGAAAGAGCTCATCCAAGCGGGCTGATTTCAAAAGAAATTAAGTCTGCTGAGCAAAGCACTGTGTTACCCACTGTTTGCATGAAAGTGAAACACGTTTCAGCCCTTGTTTTCACCTGTGAGGTCCCAGAGTTTGTCTTACTTGCCCTAGCACATGGGACTGTGCGTGCACTCATCTCTCTCTTTCCATGTGTCCACATGTGTGGAAGCAGGGGACGTTTTTGCACTGATCCCAGTGCTTCTTCTGGTAGGATTTTGCTGGGACATGCAAAACAGTGTTTTGCAAGCAGATCATTGCTGCAGCCTGTGAACAGCCCCAGGCCAAGGTTTCCCATTAAAGAAGAAAAAAGAGGCCCCCTCCTTTCTCACCCCCTTTATGCTGAGCTACCTTGCTATCTCAGCCTCTTTTGGTTGCATCCAAAGAAGCTGAACTCCAGGTCAGAGGAAATCTGATCATCCTCTCCCACCTCTTACCCTGGGTTGCTCTTCATTAAGGTGAGGTATAGCTTTACCTTCACAGGACACTCCTTTTGCTCTTTATCAGCCCTGCTGAACACTAAGCAGGTCACATATGGCCTCTGTCAGCTACACTGCAAATCTTTTGTACCTTTTAATGAAAACATTGCCAGTGTTTTCCTTCTGTCGCTGTTGGAACCCAGCGGCATCTCGTTGATAAATGGTGCCTATTGATGAAGGAATGCTTCAGCCAGACCCACGACTCTGCAAGGACACTGTGCTGATCTGAAACTGCAGCTAGGGGTTGTCTCCACCAGCCCTGGGGTGCAACAGGGGTTTCAGCCCCTCCCTTCAGGTGGGACAATAAAAAACTGTCTGCCACTTCTTTTTCCACCAGGCATCACGAAGGCTGAATGTCTGTATTAGCTCACGTTGTCGTGATAGCTACTAAATTATGTGTATTATTTATAGAATTTATAAATATAAATATATATTTAATATAAATATATATTTATATATATTTATTTATATAAATATAAATATAGTATTTATAGTAGTGTCTAAGATCAACTTCAAAACTCAAGCTGAACAATTTTTTTTTACAAAAATCTCTCAGTCTTCAAATGTCAGAGGGCTTGTTTCAGTTCGATAATGGGCTGTACTTCAAAGATTCAGTGGAAGAATGAGGGTTTATGGAAATCCAGTGAACGGCACTGCATCCACATTACGTGCAAGCAGACCAAGAGGTGAAAGCAAGGGATGAGAAAGACACTTAAGAACCTGGGTCAAATTTCTGTGCCTTCTTTCAGATGAACCAACAACTGTTGTTCCGAGACAACAAACCTGAGCTCCTTCTGCTGCTCCTTCTGAGCTCCTTCTGCTGCTCCTTCTGAACTCCTTCCTGGGTCAGATAGGTGGGGTTTGAGTGCATTTCTTGGTTTGGTAGTTTCTGTACAGTGTAGATACTGACATGATTTGAGGCTCACAGCTCTTCAGTGCTTTCCCATGGTCCATCCCTAGGGCCCATGAGGAGACACTCGTTCTCCCTCTGTTCACGAGGACCTTGCGAATGCCAGAGCAGGCATTTACTCCTGTGTCCTTCTTGTGGTGACATCCATGGCTGTGGAAGACTCAGACCTGTTCTTTGATCCAGCTTACAACCACCCTAACAAGAAGACGCTTGCAATTCTTATTTTTTTTTTTTTTTTAGCTAGATCACCAAACTGATTCAACTCCCCACACAGCTATGATTGCTGATGTTGAGACAAAAGGGGGAGCAGGTCTGTGTGGCCAGGAGCTGGAGAAAGGTGAGTGTTTGTGGCTTTCTTCGATGATCTTAGATCACTTTAAAGCAGCCATTAATCCTCTCCCTTTAAAGAGTCGTGATTTCAGTGTTGGATAATCTCAGGTCAAGCCCAAGTGGCTGTCAAGATGGGTGGTCGTCACAATAAAATATAGGATATCAGGATGCAACTCAATTTAGCAAGTAATCTGCCAAAGTCAGTGACCCTGTAATTAATGTCTTAAGAGAAGGAAGAGAAAATCTTTTCTTACAGGAAGGGAAAGACATTTTAATGTCTTCAGGGGGTTACGCAACTAAGCAGTGTTGTCTAAGAATGGTAGCTGGGGAAAGGAATCACTCTCAATTTCCAGTTTCAATACTTCACTCACAGATGCATGAGATTTGAGAAGTCAGTGAGTGTTTCCTCCAAGTCAGCTTAACGATCGTGGGTTCAAGCACATTTTTTTCTGTTCAGTCTGAGTGGGCTTCTCTGACCTTACTGAGAATTTATCACAAGAGATCATATGGAGATACATCATCAGCCCTGGTTATTTTTCTTTCATGTTTCCTTCTTCTGTTTCAAAAATACAATGACTTTTCCAAAGCCACTGTGGCTGTAAATCGAAATTCCATCTGGACACTGCCTTGGACACCCAGCACTTCAGTGCTTGTGTCTGCAGCCTTCTTTGTAAAGGGCTTCTGGGAGACACAGGAAAAATAGTGAAATAACGTACCTGTGTTTCTTTTCAAAGCAAGGCAGCTGAATAGGGGTCAGGTTAACCTGGTAGTCACATTTCTGCCTTTGGTTTAAAACAATTCTTGCACTGCTTGAGGCTCTCCCAGTAGAATTTCTGCCTGGGACACACACTACGTAGTTTGAAAGCATTCACTGGTGGAGAAAAGCAGTTTCCTTAGCTTGAATGTGTCTTGCACAACTGGCTTCAGGCTCTTCCATGAAACAGGCACAGCTGGATTGCAGTGATCTGTGGATGAGTATCAGGCCCAAGGGGAGGAGGGGAGGTGGCAGGAGCAGGAGAAGAGGATAAGCAGGACAGAGGCAGAAGGAGTTCCCTGGGGCTGCGGGTTGCTGTTTCTGCTGCCCAAAGGGGACTGACAGGATGGAAAGAGGAAACAAGGATGAGCACGGTGCTTGTCTTCTCCATGAACCTCCACTCCAGGGCAGCAGGCCATTTCTGTAGAAGCATCTGGTAACCCCCTGCTCATCTGCAATCACTTTCCTCATACGTGACACCACTGATAGGGCAGAGCACACACAAGGAGTTTATACAACCTACTTATTTCTCTCTTCTGTCCATTAGATGCAAACCACCAGTTTTGGAGACTTCTGCTTTTTTTAAGGTTCTTCACAAGACTGGGGAGGAACTTCCATGGTTCTTTGTACTCTCCTGCACACAACCAACACAGGGCTAGGTATGAGTTGTTTATAAGACTTTGAAACATAGGCGCAGAAGTTCAGTAGAGATCTCCTTTAGGTGTCCCAGTTAGCTAATTACCAGCCATATCACCTGTCCAGCATGTAACCTCTGCAAATTATGAGATTTACCAGCACTTTGGCAGCCCTGGAAAGACACAACTGCAATAGCAGAAAACATCCAGGAGCAGAGCTGGGTGTTTATTCAGTGGTGGCCTTTGAGGCCACAATGATACTGTGCAAAGGGATAAGCTATTCCTCACTGGTAGTGAATTTTGGAAGAAGAATAAAAAGAGTGTTTGTCAAGTAGTTTAAGGAGACTGGGAGTCCACATCAGGGGAGGGAACGCACGCTTATGAGAGGAGCTGTGGCTGTTCCCACAGAACAGAGAAAGAGATGAGAAAACCACTTCTTCCCCCAAGCTATTGTCCCATTACCCATCTGTCTGTGCACAAACTGCTGTGTGACTGAAATGAATCTGACCTCCAGAAAGAAGAAGCAAAATGTTACTTTTTATTCTACACACATTTACCCTTTGGGTAAATGCCTTGGTGGTCTGATACACACTGGCACAAAGGAGCCATTAATGGCATGGGGAGTCTCAAGGAAGCGGTGATGCCACCTCGGAAGGCGCTGTGGTTGTAATTCTCCCAGAGGCTTTTTGCTTTCTTTCCCACCTGTTCCAGATCAAAGGCCTCAAGGAAAATGGATTCTAGGAGGTGGAGGGGTTAGCTGTTGTGAGCATATGCTTGTGTGTTTTACTGCCATATCCCAGCGGTTGTGCAGCTCCAGTGAAAACCTGAGCTCTATTATTAATTCTCTTGTATCAGTAGAAAGGACTAGGGCAGCGGGGTCAAGGGAACTGAAAGAGGCCTTGCAAGGCAAGCGAAAGAAAGCATTGAGGGGAAAGTAGCACTATCAGCTCTTGTGATGTGATAGCAACTTTCACCATCCTTGACCTCTTTCTGAAAAACTGTGCCTATCAGAGGTAAATAACTGTGCTGGGAAAGCCTAGAAATTGGATTGGAGAGCAATTCAAAAGGCGTTTTAAAAGCACTGGGAGGAAAAGAGTAATTACATGTAAAAAGTGTAGGTAGTTCATAACGTCAGTTATATTTTTGAAACAATAAATTAGACCTGTGGTCATTAATGATACTAAAATGAAATTATACGAAGTTATTACAGGCTGAAATGGAACAACCTAAGGATTCACAAAAATGAGCAAAGATGTTTGTGTACATGTGCTATCATCAGAAACTATGTATTATTTATATGTAACTATTGTCTGTAGAATGATTTAGGCTTTGTCTTAGATATAACACAATGTGTAATCTAAGATGAAGTGTACTCTCTTGTAAAACACATTGTTTAAGGCCATGTCCCTGACCATGAGACAGAGAGATGAGTTCTGACAGGGACTGAAGCACACAGGTGGTGGCCAGCATGAAGCTTTGCTGCCTGTGGTGTGGAGGGCATGGATCAGCAGAGCTTCTAGGACACACTACCTTGTTTTCATCTTTAAATGCTAAAGAAAGGAGATGGTAACTTGAAGTCATGATTGCAGTGGAGAAGAAGTAAGTGCATTGTGGCTTCAAACATGGCCAGAGCAGCCTTGCTGGGGGCCATCACCCTTTGCAGTTTAAAGAACATGCCTGTGGAAAGCAGCAAGGTGCTGTTGATTTTCTTTTCTGTTTTCCAACAAAACCCCCCAATTACAGAGTTAGCATAGTTTGGATGCTGGTTTACATCCAATGAGGTTCCCATCCCCTGGTCTTACTTGTGCATTCACTTGAGCTGAAATCTTCATTACAGAAGGTCACCTGTGCAAGTCTTTTCCCACTGTGAAATGCTTCATTCCCTACACAGGCTTTTAGGATTCCTGTTAGACTCGGTGCTTTCTCTGGGGGAGGAAGGGAGAGAGGAAGCTATCTGTTTATCCAGGTTTCTGTGAAATTGCTATTAACCTGTGACACGATGCAAGGCTTGCTGGCTCTACCTGCTGGCTAGAGGGGAAACCACACTCCCCACACTATAGGATGTCCTTAAAGCATTAACAAACCATTTCATGAGACAGTGGATTAGAGATAATAGAAGAAATCAAAAAGCAGCTGCTACCTGATCATTTTTGAGCTGTCAGGTATGCCAGCAGAGCAAGACTGATGGTGCAGAGCAGTGGGAATTGATAACATTTCTCTGCTTCCTGTCAGGCTCTCAATCACTGAGCAATGAGAAACATCAGCTCGGAAACCAGTCCCACTGCAGCAGTTTCATCTCTGTGTGAAGATTAAAGCTCAGCCCACTGTATGTCCCACTGC
Source organism: Microhierax caerulescens (assembly GCA_035590215.1). Taxonomy (NCBI): domain Eukaryota; kingdom Metazoa; phylum Chordata; class Aves; order Falconiformes; family Falconidae; genus Microhierax; species Microhierax caerulescens. The sequence goes on from JAVJGJ010000030.1 coordinate 26,559,635, forward strand.
GGTTCAGAGAATTGGGGATCGACTCCATTTCACCTCAATCTCATTCTGGTCTAGGGTGCTGCAAAGCCATGGGCTGCAAGGAAGGTTTTTATCGCTGAATTTTAGCTCCGTGATCTGAGCTCTGATGGAAAAAATGAACAGCTACAAAAGCAAAAAGGGGTTTGTCTGTGGTTTAGCTGATCCCTTTTCATTTGGCGTATCAGCAGGAATGAAGGGAATGGCCTCTTCTCTTGGCTTTTTCTCCAAATGATTGCCTCCAAACAGCCATTCTTACACAACCAGTATTACAATCTTGACATTATAATTCTTTCCTGAACACATTTTTAAAGTTGACAGTAAAGAATGGCCTAAAGTTCGTAACTGCCATCCCAGTCTGGCTCTTCACGTCAGCTTGAGCTCTCCTGCTCATATCTTGTCACAGGCAATCCAAGGTATGCCTCTCCAGGAGCCTTAGGGAGCTTGCAGGTCAAACCCAGAGATGAAAATCAGTGGGTTTCCTGTGGAAAAAATCCTCAGAAATCTTATCAGCCCAATAATGTTCATTTCCAGACATGTCTAATCCTGAGGGACTTGCCACTGGATTTACATCTGGATTGTATAAGTTTCACTGAAACACCTGCATTAGGCTCCCTCACCAGTCAGCGGAAAAGATCAGCGGGGTTGACAAAGCCCTCCTGGAGGTACTTTGCTCTGCCAGAGGCTATGGCAGGAGCTTAGGATGATGAGTCTGAGCTTGGGCACCACAACAAAGGGCAGAAAATGACAAGGATACACTGGAGCCGTGGCTTATAACTTTGTTTGAGTTATCAGGCTGGAACACAGCTCCAGTTTTTTCCAGAGCAAACCCCACGTAGTCTGGTTTTACCCCTCAAAGGAGCAGCTGAGCGTCAGCACATGAAAGGCCTGTGTCTCTGGAGAAAGAAGAGGTCATTTTTAAAGCAGAACCACTCAGCAAGGGAAAAATTTTCCCCAAACCCTGCCCCATATTTGTGAAACTTTGCTCCCACTGGGGTCAGGATTCATCAGTTAGATCACCCCAGGCAGTCTTTGAAAGCTTCTGCTATTCAGGAGATGTACCTATGGGATTTGTCTAGCACAGATCACAAAGTTTTTCTTTTTCTCTCTTACTTAATCCCTCAAACTTTGGTCCCCTGCACACTGACAGTGACTTGGAGGGCTGGTGTCCTCCCTGAGAGACGTGCTCTTCTCCCATGAGCAAGAAACTAGAAGTGGGAGTGCTCAGCTGGGCATTTATGGTTCCCTCTGGGTACAAACTGGATAGAGATATTGCAGCTGTGCTGTCCAACTATGAAGAGTTGATCGCAAATTGCTCGCCCAAAATTTATTTCCGCCACTGAGCACAAAAAGCAAGTTCATCAAAACCTCACAGGTAGAAAATGATCTGTCCACTGTTCTGGTGGAGCTAAACCATGACATGGTCCTTTTGTTGCCATGTAGGGTGAATTCGGAGTGATTTTCTACTGGGAGATAAAATCTTTCTGTGGGGTTTCTAAAAGATGCTCTGAATCTTGGCTTTCTGGCTTTGCAAAAGAGGAACAGAGATGACTAGGAACAGTTGTTGTCTCTTGAAAACATGCCTGCCATACTCGTAGCATGTTATGTGGCTTGAAAACTGGCAAAACACCCCTAGAATCTCTGCAAAGTCCAATTATATGCATGAGGGGGGAAAAAATATGCCTTCCAAAAGCTGCTTTGGACAAAATTATGTTAAAATGCCCTAAATAAGCATTATGCTCACAATATTTCTATTAAGACAAGGATCCCATTGTGCCCAGTACTGTCACAACACAGCACGAGCTAAGATTACCCTTACCCCAAAGAATTTATGTTCTTAAGCTGAGAAAATAGGAAAAATTATTTTCGTCAACTTTGCAGGTGGAAAAGAGTAAGTGACTGGCACAAGGTCACACAGGATGTCTATGAAAGAGGCAGAAACATGACCCGGTTTTGCTGAGCTGTATTCTGGAGCTGTTACCACAAAGCCATTCCTCCTCGTCCAAAGCTGAAATTGGTTCTGGCTGCAACAATTTCTCAACGAGGGGATTTAACCATCATTTGGGTCTCCATCATGGGTGGGCGGAGCTGAGACAAACCTCACCATTAAGCCCATGATGGTGTTTGTAGAATTGACCATGTGGATGTCCTTGATGCCCAGAAGAAATTCATTATGCAAATGATCCTCAAAATCAGGCCATCATCTCAAGTTGCTAATGGAAAACAACTCTCCCTAAACTGCGTATCTAAAACATTTCCTCCAAGCAGCAGATTTTAAAATATATATGCACATATATACTTTTTATTTAATTGGTGTTGTATTTCTCTGACAGATTGGTCCAGAATGCAGAGGGAAGGGAGAAGCCACTGGAATGTGGTCTAAATTAATAGTGAATTGTGACACAATCCAGAACACTCATAATAATCAAGTTAGTATGTTTTACATTTTCTCTCAATGTGTTTTGCATTTTTGCTGCATTGGGAAGGAGGTTTTAGATATTGAAACAACATAATGTTAAACTTAAAAAATGACAATTCAAACACTGTCTGCTTTAAATAGTTTATACCTTGATAGTCTAATGCTCTGTGCAATGTACACACGGCTTTGTTAGGGACCCCTCAAATAAATGTAGATTATTTATGGTTAATGGATGAGTGCTATTGTAGATTGAAAAAACTTCTGACTGCTGCCTGGCTAGCCACTCAACTGTTTTTTTCACACATGGGCAGTAACAAAACTGTAGTAAGGAAATGAATGAGCATTTGCTTCTATTGTTCCTGACCTTTACCTGGGACTTCTCCCAAGGCATGGTGGATGTGTCTCCATGGTCCTTGCAATCCTGTTTAGGAGTACTAAAGAGATACTGTTTCTGCCTTTCCCAGCACCACATCCTGCTTCCTTCTGTTTTCTCTTCCCATCTATGTTAAACATTACCCTACATTCATCTTACGACCTTGAGGAAAGGCTGTCACAGGAGTTTAGGCAGTAAGGTTATTGAGTGGGTCTGTTCTAGGAGTCAGGGAATTTGACTTTTAATTCTGCAGTAAAAGAGTGAAATTTGTTTCCTGTAACTTCAGTCTTTTAAAAACCAGGTATCTCGTTTAAGGTCATTGCACAATCTCTCTTCTGTTCATGTCAGCTATCCTGGACATACTGGGATGAATCACAGCTCAGTGAGATTGTCCATAAGTGGAATAGTCCAGAAACCAAACTACTAATCTAATTACTACAATTGGGTTATAGGAATCCCGCCATGAACTGTCCCATGATGAGAGACTCATCTTAGGCATCATGGCTAACATAGCTGTGAAACTCAGCTCAACAACAGGCAATCCAGGCTGACTGAGGTGGGAGACAGCCCGAACCAGGGTCCTTGGGCAGGAAACAGTGGGCAGCAGCCATGGTCCTAAAGGTAACAACCCACAGTGTAGGGTTAGCACATGAATCTAGGTCCTTCTCCACTTTGGTTTGAAAATTCCTTGTATTTGTCTTCTTTCATATATTCAGTTTGGAAGTTCTCCATGGCAGCAGGATCCTCCTGTTCAGGGTTTATATGGTTCCTTGGACCACAGAGTCACTTGAACTTTAATAAGGGTCGTTTCTCCTGGAATATTAGTCTATATTCATATAACCACAAGCAGGCAAGTGTGGCGTAGGAGGGAGAACAGCTTGCTTTCTAGTTTGATTATGCATCAAGAGGTACATAATGTGTCATCAAGTCGGTTTGACTATTGATTGACCTAAACGAGTCTTGAGAAGCTAATACTTACTTTTACTCCTCTTTTTGCAGAGGTAAAACACTATTATATCTCACAACAGTGTCTTGAGAACAACATGGCAAGTATGTACATTTTTATTTTGTGTAGGCAAAACAGCATTTAAAAGACTTCTAAAGGAGTTAGACCTTCTGTGCTGTTCTGTAATATGTATCTCCCTTTCTAGGACTGATAAATAACAAGCGATTCCTGTTGGGCTGATGATTAATTGCACATTTTAATGGTAATACCACAAGGCACTTTTTAGCATTCTTGTTTGCATGTGTGTTGCTTGCTGACTCATCAGGTTTGATCTGTCTAATAATTGGCAATAGGTATATTAATTACGTTTCCTACTATATTGATTTCTAAGTCAGAATTCACGATAACATTGATTGTATAAATGACAGATGTCTTAAGTCAATAAAAGATTCTTGGAGAAAGGAAGAAAACTGAAATAAATTGACACAGAGAAATGCCTCAATATGTGCATCACTTGGGTTAAAATAATTAAAAATCAGCTTGTGAGTCATCTTTACTTAATTTTTGAAAGACTATTTACATCCTGTGGTGATGGCTTTGATGCCTAAATGAGATTCTCAGAATTAGACTGACACAGTTAAGCTCGTCCATTATGTGCAATAAACAGTCTTATTGTAAATTTGTTTTTTTGTACTAGAACTGTGTAGTTTGAGCTCCCACCCCCATCCCCATGCTGTGTGCTACCCATGTCTACAGCCAAACACAAGCCTCAGTGCCAAAGAACTTCAAGCTAAACAGAGCAAGCTGGAAGGGCAAGACTTGCCCAGTGTCACGGAGCAAGTCTCTGGAGGAGTAGGGAATAGAGCAGTTGACAGTAGGGACCCATCTGATGATGACCAGCTAATCAAACCAACACCCAACCAAGTTCACACCGTAATTAACATGCAGCTCAAAGAAATTTGAAAACAATATTTAAGAGACCCTATTTGTCAATGTGCCTTGTTACATTAGCTCAAATAATTCAACACATTAACAGGAAGAAAAAACCCTGTGAAAATAAGAAGGTGATACAAGTTCTGACCACAATTCCCATCATCTTCTCTAGATTGCCAAGAAAAAAAGAAAAAACAAAACCAAAACCCAAGATGGATTGGACTGATGTCACTACTTTCTTGTAGAAGAAAGAAGTGACTGTGTAAAGATCTTTTAGTCAAAGATTGGAACATTTGAAAGCCTCTTTTTCCTAGGAACATTCTGAAATCAGTTTTCCTGATAAAGGACATCTCATTTATGCCCCTAACCCACTGACCTGGGTCTTCCTAGACTCACTGTTGCTCTGCTCTTCACACATCAGCTTTCTTAACAATTGACCAACACCTCTGCTTGCTCTAAAGGATACTCTTGGTCTACCACAAATGAACCCAAGAGGACACAATACAGGCACTGTAGCAAACACACAGTGTTTGTAACTCAAACTACCGCGTGCCTTCCAGAAGCACCTTTGTTTGTCTGTGATGCACATCAAACAAACTCAACTTTATTGAGTCCCAGTGAGCTGGTTTACAGTCTGGATTTACTTAATCCTTTTTAGTTTAATTTTGTAAGCAGTTCAACATGTACAAAAAGCTTGATTATCCATAGTGGTAGCAGGTTAGTAGCAGTGGTAGCAGCCTAGTAGCAGGTTATTACCAAGAACAAAAAGTGGGTTATTGTGATGGGGAGAGAATTAAAAAAAGATACAAATCCATCCTGTATATCTTCATTAGCTTTGCCAACTCACAGAAATGTTTGTTTCTTATTGAAATCTCTCGCTAAGTAATTTCTTACTCACATCTAGTCACAAGAAAGAAATTTTTAACATTTTTTTACCTTCAGTCTGCTTATACCAACTGTTCAGTAGCATTTGCACATGACTGATTTTTTGTTTTGCACAGTATCCATTTCTGTTTTCTTATTGAATTCCTAGTGCCTTCTGACTTCATAATGGCAGAATATGACTCATAAGAAGCAAATAGGAGCAATTAACTATTGAAGTCCTAGCAACAGTTGTTACCTACAGTCTGGGCTTCATGGTCCATCAAGAAGTCTCCAGACACTTTCAGCAAACAAGTAATATGATGCCACTTCTCGGAACAAAATAAATTTGCCACTTGTATTCACAAAATACTGTCCCTGAATCAAAATATTATGGTACAATATTTTGGAACCTTTTTTTCAACAGTATTGACTGATGTCAATGATAATTTTTTTTTTTGCCTGAAAGAAGTGTAACACAAACCATGCAAGTTCTGCATCATGCCATATTCTGAGGTTATGTGCTCTGTGGTCTAAGACCTTATGAAGATGCAAGCTAGAAACATATCCAGTGGTAAATGCATCTGGGAGAGAAAAGCTGTTTAAATCAATGGACAGTGTTGGCATAGGAAAGAAGACTTGAAGAATATGATAAAAACTGTCTGTCATTATAAACTGGCCATGAATAAGTTCAGGCTGGAACTTGGGAATAAGGGATATGCAGTCTTGTAACACCGTACAACAAGAGGAGGGGGGACAAAGAAGCAAATGTAAGAAAAGAAGTCCTGTGGCAAGTTTCAAGGTGGAACTTGATGAAGTTGTGTTTTGACTGTAGATCCAGGAGGTCCTTCCAGATCTATGTCATCTCTCAAAGGAGTACTCCACCAGCATGCAAAAGAGGTCAATAATGTGACACTCAGCTTTGCTAATTAGAGAAATTTGGGGAACACAGAAAGCCAATCCCAGTTTAGGTGCTGTGCTTCTGGTATCTGTCATTGTTATGTTAAAATCACGGTCTACTGTCTCTTAGAGCATGTGTATGGAAGCTATCCTGATGTAAAAACAATCCCAGCAGCAGATCTGGACAGTGGCAAGTTACTCCTGTGTATGTAAAATGTGGCTGGAAAACTGTATGTACACTTTGTTACCTGTCATAGCAGTTTATTTCTTTTCTTTTTTCTTTAAATCTATCATTTGACTCCTCTCAAATATCAGCCTTCAGATGCAGAAGGCACTTACACAGGCAGGCTATTACTGTATCCACCCAGACCTCCACACTGATTGTGCAGATTATATAAACCTTTTGGTTACATTAGCACCTGAATATGATTTATGAGGGCAGATGGGAGATGGTGATTGACCCGCTTTCATGAAAGCAGCCTGTTTGCTGTGAAACAGCTCCCAGCATAAATCATTTTAGACATGCTTTTACACCAGGACTGAATAAACACTCACTTACCCCTGGTACCTGCTAATATGTTAACAAGTAATGTCCTCAAACAGCCGCATTATTTGATTACATCCGAGATTGGGGACTTTGTGCTGTTGCTTTCTCCGCCTGCCAGGATCTCACGAGCCCAGACACATTAGCTCACTTGAATGCAAAGAGAAAGTGGGAGTTTTATCAGCCTCCATTATCAACCCAGCATAACAAAATAGAGCATAAGGGCATTTATGATCTCATAGCTGAGGCATTATAACACAAATGTCTTAATCCTTGCAGCTCTCAACAGTGCTGTTGCCATGTCTTTGGGTCAGTAACACGGTGCAGGGTTAATTAAGAAAGACAAATACAGTGGAAACAAGGGAAACTGGAGGAGTGCCTGCATCCCATTCCTGCCTGCGCTTGTGACCAGCGTGCTCTTGGTCTGTGGAAGATACACTCTGCTGCTGCAATCTGTGCTACGTACCCCAGAGTGGACCATAGGTGTGGGTGATCCTGTGTCCCTCAAGACAGAGGAAGGTAATCACCTGGAGAAGCAAAGACATGCACACACACACAGAAGACAGCTTTCATCTCAGGTGCCGGCACCAGTTACTAGCTTTGCTGCCAACTTAATGCTGACCACCAGCTCAAGATGAACTTAACTAAACCTCTGCATATCTGCAGGTAACCACCCCCATGTGCATGCAAATACAAAGACAGACAATGAAATGACCTACACAAACCACAGTTATACAAAGTTATACCACTCTTCTACTTTCATGGCTCGAGTGTCAACATCAACAGCTGGACTCACTTAGTCTATATAATATCATTATTCTGATATGACTCTGACATGTTAACTGGCCTCACAAGACACTTTGGGACCAGACCTTTTGTTAGCATGAGGCTCTTTCAAGCATCAGCGTTTCTAGTTGTTTTTCTAGGCAATGAAGGATGTTGTAGAAAGGTCAGGAACTCGGCTTATAAAAAGTGAGAAAAAACGATCCATGAAATAAGAGAGGGAAACCACACTCTGGGAGGTACCTGAGCTTTATGTCTAAAATATGGTGGAAACCACTTGTTGTTAGCATCAGCCACCAGAAGCACCTTCAGTGATTTCAACAGAAATGGCTCCCCCCTGAGATACTTTGTCAGCTCACCACCACAGCAGCTGTGACCTTACAAGGAGTTATTCACTGCCCTTTCAGGGAAATCAATGCATTTTTTGTAGTCCATTAAACTGCACTTCTGTTATCTTGGGCAAGGGAGAATGCAGACCTCCATACGGCACAGTCGGGAGCCCTCAGTGAAGGGGAGAGAGTGACCGAGCGGGCGCCTCCATGTATTCAGGAGTGGAGTGCAAGTAAGGAGCCAGATTTCATCTGGAAGCTGTTACCTCCCACCAGTGTGGACCTGAAGCTAACCCCACATAGAAACATCTCACCTCCAGGCTTCGGGGGCATCCTGGCACCTCAGAACCTGCCTTCCTAAAACACAGGGAAGAATCCATCTTGACATTAATACCTGGGCAGATATCAATGAACATTAACTCAAGCTTATAGACGCACAAGGACGCAGGGTTGCTATGAAAAGAAAATCAGGCCTGCAATGTCAGGAAGTTGCCCTCATTTTCAACACAGTTATCTGAGCTCGGATGTTTAAGAAATCCATTTAAATTATCAATAACCAAAAGCTTTAAACTTCTGTTTCCTCAGCTCTGGTGGAGCCGTGCCATGCCTTACAATAACATGTGGTTATCCCTTGTGAAACCTATAGTAGGTTTAACAGACCCTGACTCAGGAAAGCTTCCCACCATAGGAAAATGTCAGAGGCACATATGATTCCCATTGTAGTGAAAGGGACATAAACACATCCTAGAAGTCAAACACAGGTTTGGATGTTTCACTGAATCAGGCCCTAAACGCTTCACGAATACACTGAACTTCAGATACTCCTTTACCTAAAACTACATTCCCCCCCACCCCCTCTTTTCTGAGAAAGGTTAGCAGAACTGATAAAGGTGAACACTGAACAGAGACTATTTTTATTTTATTAGGTTTACTTTGCACCTCACATTTATCATGGCTGTCCTAGCAGTGATGCTGTCCTAGCCATGATGTAATCTGCAATTAACTAGTCTCCTTTTGTCAGCCTGCATCATCAAAGCCTGTTTTTATGGAGTGTTAAGTCTAATATTTACAGTGTTAAATACTTGGACAATATTTAAATTGGTTTCATCACATACTATATTTAGTCAGAGTGATATTGTCTGGTTAACAGCAATGAAAACAATTCTGTTCTTTTGGGTTTTATATTTTGAGTGGGTATTAGGTAACTGGAAAATATGGTCATTATATTTGTCTAACATTTCTACAAGTTGTAACATGGCATTTCAATTTGGGCTTTAACTCATGAATTATCCATACGCAAAACTTTTGAGAAGTTTCCAGGTTCAACATCCAAACAAGCGCAGAGTTCAGTGGCGTGTCTGAAAGGAAGGCAGTTTAATATTTATACACATATATAGAGAAGTATGAAGAGATTTTTTAGGACCTTCTCTTTCCAGCAATGCTGCTGTTACACAAAGCTCGCTCCAAAGCTATTTTTAATGTCAAACAAAAATCACAATTAATGTGTGTTCTAATCCCAGTCTCCCAGAGACAGACATTTATGTGTTTCTGGGTATTGCTTCTTGGAGTTTTTATTTGTCTGAGTGATTCCCTTTGTCTCCACTTGTAGCTTATGCGGGCAAGTTTGCCCGCGCTCTCCTGAGTAATTTTGTGCTTCGAACCAAAGGCCTGTAAGACATTGCAGCTGTGCTGAGCTCTCATCTCCAGCAGCAAGGAACTCCTTCAATGATGAAGATGTCTCCCTTCTTCAAAGTAGAGATCTTTTCTAGAGGATTTTGCTAGTGTTTATGCTTTAAAGAAACTGCTACAAGAACTTTTTTTCAACTGAAGGGAAAACCTTTTACATTATTTTATGTCTTTAGCTTTTCTTTCTTTTCCTAGTGTCGGTATTAAGACCTTCCCATCTCAGCTATGTGATTTCTAGCTGACCCAATGAGTTAATCATTCTCCTGGATGATCACAGCCATGGTCTCTGGGCCAGAACAATACCTGTGCCATATGTCAGCTCTTGTCCACCAGAAATTTCTGCTCCAGAATCATCAATAGTTCTATGCAAGAGTCAGAACCATGAAGGAGCGTGGCACAGAGCAGAATTTTCTCCCAACTCTTAGAAAGGACCCTGCACACAAAGCCATAGCTTTGTTGAGCCAGGTCTCTATGCAGGGGTTCCCACTAACAAGAAAGAGCTGTAATCCCTTCAGACAGCCCTTTGAACTGCCCAGGAGGTCTTTGACAAAGCCTGATATAGCTTCTGAAACACTGGAAACTTTTAATCATCCATTTTATTTGCTTTTAGCAGATAGAAATAAGAGATTCCTCAGAAATCTACAGTCAGGCTGCAGAAAACTAAGTATAAACTAAGTAATTTTTTTAGTTATTGTATTAAATGAAAATTCGTATTTCTTCTTTTGATAAGTCATAGGCTTTTGAGATTTGAAGTCTGCTTGTTTTTAAGACTTTTTAAAGAAGCCCAGTAAAGTCCATGTCTCTCTGTGGACTGCAGTGACTCCTTAGCACTACAATGTGAGTTTGTTCATTGGACTTAAAATACATTTGTAGTAGGGAAACGGTGCTACTTCCACTTCTGCTAAGCTTGTACCAGAGCCTTCACAGATTTTACAAAACTGTTGCTTGTTCACGGTGGGGTGGGCTAGATGGGGATGAGGAAAGAACATCCCACCTATGTGTGGTATTGCCATGACTTGGTGACCAAAGTCCACAGTGTGTGCTTTTAAAAAGAGCTTGGGTGTCACCTGCTGAAGCTCCACCTTGCAGATTATCTAACAGAAAGTAAAATTTATTAATCCAATAAATAAATGAGTAAAGCCTTCAATAACCAAATGAAATATGCTTGAATTCACCATCTCTGGTAGGTCACTTGGGTAGGGCTGCAGTCTACCTTTGGTTCCCTCCCATTTTCTCACTAGCTAAGTATTCTGAAGGAAGCACGTTGACCAAACAATCTTTGCTTTGGCTTGAGTGCAAATGTCAAATTGTCCAGGACTAATAGAGCAACTTGAGCAACAGAGTCCCTGAACAGTCACTTCCAGAGTGTGGAAAGCCTTGACAGTATTTATCTGCTTTCTTTTCTATATGCCTATGAACCATCTGCTCTTACAGACACCTGTGTAAGGCATTTCCTTTTCTACAAAGGAAATAATATGCCGAACACTTCTTCCACAAACACTGACCTTGTTGTTTAAAACATGCTTGAGACTCTTAGAAAGGGTTTGAGTGGACAAAGTTGAAATTTCTTATTGTTTTTCATTCTGTCCTTGCTTTTGCAGGTTCGACCTCAGTATTCAGTGCCTAGCAAATACACTCTTCAACTGCTGTTTGGAAATACCTGGTGAAAAAGTCACTGAATACTGTAGGTGTGGGAAGGATAAAGTCCTGGGAAACAATGTCTTGCATCTCATTTCCTATTTTCCACACGGTCCTGTGTAATTTTTGTGTAAATCCTCTTCTATAAATTACATAAAATACAGCATTTTGCAGCTTTCATTTAGTAAGTCTTTTGCACATTATTTTTTTAGGGAAAACCTGCTTCCTCAACAATCTTCAGGACAATTCGTGAAACTTTCAAAAGATTGTTGTTTATACGAAACCAGAGTTTATTTCAGGCTTTTCTAAAGGATTGGGCTGGTTTGGGAAAATGAAAGGGAAAGGTTTAGTCATATTCTTTAATGAAACTGTGTTTTAATTTAAAGATGTCATGAACTTTATGGCAGTCTTTATTTACTTTCACTTAGCTCCAAAAAAACAAGTATGACTTCCAGATTTGCTACAAAGCGAGTGAAAAAGCAGGAAATGTAAACCAAACTTTGATTAAGAGCCTGATTCTGCTGATTAAAATCAGTGGCCAAACACTCTCTGACTCCAGAGATCAGATTTGAACCTTTACTGCACTGGACCTGCTCCAAAACCCACTATAGTCAATAGGAGTTTTTCTTTTGAGCCCAGTCACTGCGTGTCTGTCTGCCTTTTTCTCTCTTAAATTATAAATCATGAGGAAGAGTTTAATCTTGCGGGTTTTAGTGCCAGTGTGACATTTATTATAACGTTGGCTGTTGACAAAGCACCCTGCATCCTGCATTTCCCTGCTGGCAATCACATGTCCATTCTAACTCACATGTTACTTTCTGTCAGGGATTTTATTTCTCCAGCCCTCTCTTTTCATCTGTCCATCACATTTGGCAGCAAGAAAAATGGATCTATTTTGCAATACCAATTTCAGTGCCACTTGCCAGTCCAAATAAGAGTTGTGTATCTAACACACCATACAGGGTCTCAGTTTCTGGATTTTGTCACAAGAGCTGTATTTGCTCAGCACCTTATTAACAGCATGTGTTTGGGGTGAAAATTAAGCAAATGGAAAAAGGATGTCACAGCAAGGAGCTGTGTTGCAACACTTAGGTTATTATATTGCATTAAGTTAAACAAAGACTGTTTAGCCATGTTATGACTATGATTCTCATTCATTCCAGTCTCTTAAGAAAACGTATTTTAAAAGAGGCAACTTTGCTCAGTCAATTTCCCTTTGGTCAAAATGCTCCCAGGTGCCACTCTTGTGAATTTGACAGGAGAGAAAAAAAAAAAAAAAGAAGTTAAGGGGGAGTAGAGCTTGGGGAGGGGGCAAGGGAGAGACTGCCATAACTCTGCTGATGCCAAGAATAAGAAAAATAATGGGAACCGCTACAGATCGGAAACTTTCTTTCGGTCATTTATCAAGCCCGTATTATTTTCTCATCTTTCACTGTCTTTGGAACGTGTGTGTCAGGTGAACAAAAAAAGTTACAAGAAATCTTGAATGGCACTCCACTTCCCCAGAAAATGTGCTGACCATCTATGGTGTGCCTGAGGTCAACCATGTAGCTTTTAAATTGGCTCTGGATCCATAAATAGCCCTTGGACAAGGCTGCCAGTCAGCTGAGAAGGCTTTGAATTTCTCATTCAAGGAAGGGGTGACATACAATTGCTCAGCACCAAACCTTTGACTGGCTCTTTCCCACATCTGGCCAATGACTTTGTTGCCTAAATGGGAGCTGAGCGATTGTGGAAATTGGACTCTAAGTAGAAAACATTCCCACTTCTGCCCTGCCAGTCGTGTTGGTGGGGAAATAAAGCACTGTGACGCTTTTACCATATGTGGATTTCAGAATAATTTCAAAATCCCCTGTGCCTAGGTCTTAGCTTGCTGAACAATTCCCATCAACTACTGTTCCTGATTATGGTGGAAATGATGCAGGTGACTTTGATAAGATGAACTTCTTGGGTGACCTAATTTAAACACAGCTATTCTACCTTGCAAATGCCTAGACACTTTGTGGGCTTTAGCTGGAAAGCTGTTAGTTCTCAAATGAAAGGGAAAGCAATGTCTGCCAGGTTGGTCTCACTGATTTCCACAGAGAAATCAGCTCTCTCGTGCTGTGACAGTGGGTGCTGTATCCTTTTTCATTATAGGATCTCCCACTTTAAGTTCTTGCTTCCAAGTCTTTGCATACAACTCACTGTCTGCAACTCTCCTTTACTTACCTGAACTGGGCATAGAGCTGTATGAACACTATTTCCACTTTCCTGACAAGGGATTCTGGCTTCAGCCACACTGCTCTCTGCCTACCTGACAAACACATTTTGTTCCATGCTGTCTTTCATTCACCACCCAGATCGTGCTCCTCTTCTCCTGTTCCTGTTTGCTCCTGAAAACTCACTTTTTCCATAATGCAGACAGCAACATGTGACCTGTTAACAAACAGGCAGGTGATGAGCTGTGTCTTAGCTCCCAAAACACACCCCGCTTGTGGCCTACTGCTAACTGCAGATCTGATCACAACAGCCACGTTATTTCAGACTCCATCCATCCATTTCTCATGTGTGAGCTAGATCCAGGGCTGATCTTGAGTGGCACCCCACAGAGCAAACTCACCCAGCTTCAGGGCATGAAAAAATGGGCAACACTAAACAATACGTGTTGTTAAGCTGTGAAACTGCTTGCCACAGGAAACTGTGGATACAACGAGATTTAGAATTAGCTGGATAAATTCCTGGAAGCAAAATTCACCAGGGGCTGTTAAATACAAAGACACTATGTCTGGCTCCGGAAATCGCAGCACCACAAATCACTGGCCCTGAGCCATGATCTGCATGCCCTGTTCTGATATCCTTCCTGAAGTACCTACTACGGCTGGCTGCCATAGACAGGGTAGTGGCCCGGATGGACTTTTGGTCTTAACCAGTTCAGCCGTTCCTGTGTTTTTGTATTAATGGACGAGCTGGGACTGAGTATCACACTCGGCACTAATGTCTCTGCATTCACCCAGCAGCATTTCTATCACCAGCACTCTCCAAGCTGCTTCTGCCGCGACATCTGGACATCATGCAGCACCTGAAGCACATTAAGCTTTTTCAGCAGGTAATAAACCCCTGGATAGTGTATGGCAGGCAAGCCCCAGTCTCTAAATACCCACCACGGACATTGCTTTCTCCAGCAATTGCTGAAGCCTGGTTTAGATTAAACTACTTCAAACCAGCCCCTGTAGAAGGGCAAGGCTGGAAAAGGAAGTCTCTCTTGTTTTGTTTAGGCTCTTTTTTTTCCCACTGATTGGTTGTTTTGGGCTTGTTTGTTTTTTGGCAAGTTATTTAAAGGATGAACATAAGGCTAGACAGCTGAATGCATCAAGAAGGTCAGCCAATTTCTCAGGCTACTGTCTTTTTCCAGCTGTTCCAGATGAGAAAAAGGATCAGGCAGCGCTGCATCTCCCTGGTTGCTTTCCACAACATAAAGTAGACTTCTTTGACATAAAGCAAGGGGTTAGAGAGGTTAGAGGATGCTGAGGTGGCGATGCCATCCAAGACACCAGCAAGACCCATCTCCCTGTTGGGCAACTGCTCTTTTCAGAGCCACTCCTAGTGTCATGTATCTAGGATAATTGTCCGTCAGAGCCCTGAAACACAGCTGTGCTGCTCAGTTCTGGGTCTGGGAGTGACATGGATGTGGAGCCTTCCTTCAGCATCTGGCTTCCCAGACTGCCAGGCTAGTCTGGGCCACAGCAGTGGAAAACACCTCGTGAGACACAGGTTGGGTCACACTGTCCCCTGCAGCTCTCTCTCTCTGGAGGGTACCATGCACAGGTTGCCCAGCCCCACCAGCATGCAACTCGGTATGTGAGCACAAATGCGCTGGATCACCATGGACAGGGGAAGGTGAAGCACAGCGTCCTTTTCACACATCGGGTATGGGCAACAGGGCTGGCCTCAGAGGAAGGGGACACCTCCACTTCAGCTGGGTCTGCCAGAGACCCCCTGGGAATCATTCCCCTTTTGTCCTCTTTCATGTCTGTAAGTGGGGCAGCTTAGCCTGGAAAGGGTAGCATCAGGCAAGTTCATAAATGAGGGAAAGAAGGGAGGAAGAGAAGTAAGAAAGGAAGGAATGAAAGCAGGAAGAAAGAAGGAAGAAGAAAGGAGAAAGAAAGAAGAAGAAAGAAAAGGAAAAAGAAAGAAGTAGGAAAAAGGAAAAAGAAAAGCAAAAAGCAAGTGTGCATTTCTGATGACAGCTGCACAAACGTGCCTTATTCTGGCAGATCTCTCAATTAAAGTAAAGTCACTCTAATTTAAGGGGAAAATAAACACAGGCCTGATGTTCTGTGCTTTGCTTTCAAAAGAAATCAGCCTGAGGAGAGGCAGCAGGGCCCTTAGCTTGGCCAGCCGGTTGTAAGGGGGAGGCAGACCTTGCTGCAGCGGCGGCCGCCCCTCATGCTGCGAGGAAGCCG
Source organism: Microhierax caerulescens (assembly GCA_035590215.1). Taxonomy (NCBI): domain Eukaryota; kingdom Metazoa; phylum Chordata; class Aves; order Falconiformes; family Falconidae; genus Microhierax; species Microhierax caerulescens. The sequence goes on from JAVJGJ010000030.1 coordinate 26,575,507, forward strand.
AGCAGCAGTTTGCACCCCTGCAGCGGTGCGGGGGCTGGGGCAGAAGAGCCCCCACCCTGCAGCAGCTCTGGGGTGGCAGGATAGGTCTGTACCACTGAAAACTGGGCAGAAAGTTCGGTGCAGTGACTCACCGCTCCTTTTTGATTGAGTCCGTATCAGCCAGAGGCCACAAGGGAGAATGGGGACAGTCTCTGCCCTGACACTGTCGCTACCAGTGAAAGATTAGGAAGTTCAAGTCTCAACCATGTTTTTTCATTTTTTCCTTTTCCCACATTTTAAATTAAAAATGAAGGCACTTTCTTGGCCTGTAGCTATTCTAAAACTACTGGTGAACAACATGGGGGGCTGCATTTTGAGCAAGCAAACTAAGGGTGCCATTTACATGGAATCCACACAGTTACTGCAGCGCTCTGGCTGTGCTGTATGCTCCTGCACATTCCAGTATTGGAAAGATGGGTGCTTCCATAACTGCTTGACAGCTACATCCCTACCTGGGAATAGTTTTCCTCTTCTCACTGTACTCATGGTGAAATAAAAAATCACCATCCACTTTTACATAAGAAAATAGCTGAAATCAAATGAGTTAGTTCACAGACTGAGTTCCCACGCTGCGTCTCCCCTGCTTGTCCGGTGAAACTATTCATGGAACAACAGACCCTCTCTGTGCTACTTAGGGACCAGATAACATGGCAAGGGCAAACCTCTGTGATTGCTCCTGGGGCTCTTGCAGACATTGACGAGCCAGGTACAGCCTTTAGCCAGCACAGTGGGAACCGGTACTCTGTTGTAATGGAAGAAACCAAAACCCAGCAGAACAGGGATGCAAAAGTTCAAGGGTCTGGGGAACTGTAAAAGGGTCACTTGCCCAGGCTGGACATTTAAGATGTCCATTTGTGGCACAGAAGGAACCTGTCTGAAGTTTCAGGGGACAAAACCAGAAAGAATTTAAACAGGAAAAATGCATGAACTCTTCAGCATAAGCTATCATGGATTCGGCTCTGGATTACAGAGGTTCAAGAGATCAAAGCAGTAGCAACCAGAAGGGGCAAACCAGAGACAGCACACAGATAAAAGGAGAGATGAAAGCCAAAGAAAGCTTGGATAGGAGGCTTATGTTGGTACATGAGGAACTGGGGTTGGATTAAACTGGTAGTGCTTGATGTGTAGTCTAGTCCCTTTTTTGGCTCCGTTGGTTTCTGCAGAACTCTGAATGCTTTGGAGATCAGGGGTAGGTGGGGGGAGAGGTGGGAGGGAAAACGCTGTTTCCATTTTTTGTCCTTGCCAAGAAAAGCTTCTGTGTGTGAGTCATCTCTGTGCTGCCCGTGGAAGGCTGTAAGGAGCCAGGAGAGAAAGTATCCTTCTGGTGGTAAGGCACAGCTCGCTCGGGGGGACGGTGGCCCCAGATGCAGCTGTGCTGCAGGCTCCCCAAAAGCCACCCTGATGGGACAGCCCACCTACCCTTTGTGTTACACATTTGTGCAGGGGCCCAGCTGATGCATAGTGCTTCCTCACACCCTGGGATCTAGCGTGGATCTGGCCCTTGGGCAAAATTCTTTAAGCTGATAAGAGTATCTCTGGGAATTGTGTGTATTTTAATGTAAAGGATTCCTATTGCCTGGCCTGAGATGGTAACGCAGTGCATTAGCAGGGCCATCATGGGCTCTTAACAGACCATCAATTACTCAGTCAATGCATCAGGGAACGGGTGGAGCTCTCTCTTCTGCAGCTCCTCAAAGAAGGCCCAGCTGGGTGAGCAGGTAGAGCTAATTGCTGCCCACTGCTGCCCACAGCTGCCCTATATGAGCTGGGATTTGTATCTCTCCCTTCTATAAGACAGCTTGCCTAGGTTGTCAGATGGGGGAAGGCAGGAAAAAGAAGGAGGATAAGAACATCTTATGGGAGCATGTAGGGCTGGTGCAGGTGTTGTGGCATGCTGCAGTGAGATGTTCCTGCTGCAGGGCTCACTGGGATGGAGGGATTGACATTTCTGAGCACTGAGGCCTAAAAAATGAAAGGAAGGAGTGCTAATAACAAGCTAATGCTTGTTTCTGGGGCTGTGGGGAAGTGCTGCAGCCCAGCAGTGTGATGTGATGTGGGTGAGACTTTGGTGCAGAGGGGTAGCAGGGATTGCACCTGTACTTTGACTTACTCTGCTCAAAATGCATTTAGAGACTGTCTGGGACTTGCATAAGCAAGTTTGGGGTAGGATCAGGGTGGAAAATGAGCTCTAAATGACTCTGATGCTTGAGAAGTTGAGCTTGGGGTGGAGGGGGGAGCAATGTGGCCTGTGACTTGGTTGGTTTCTTAGGTTTTGTTGTGGTTTTTTTATTTTATTTTTTCTAGGCACAAGCACTGTGTCCTTCCTAGCCTCTCTCTGTCCTTGCTGGGGTTCCCCCTACTCGGGCTGCAAAGCAGGAAGGTCACATCCCTGCTCAGTGGCGAGGCTGTGCGTGTGCCAAGGTCCCCCAGGATTTGCAGGCTGGAGAGCAGAGCGAGCCCAGCTTTCCTTCCCTGCGGCTGCGAAGCGGCACCTCCGCGATCTCCAGCTGCCATCTGCTGGTAACGGCGCCGCGCCGGAGCCCCCCGCCCGCCACTTTCCCCGGGCTGGTGCGACGGCTGGGCATCCCTGGGGGGCAGGGGCTTCCCAGCCAGTCCGGGCAAAGCGGTGTCTGAGGGGTGGCAAAGTCCTGTCTCGGCTAAAGGGACCTTGTTTCGAGGTGTGTGTGGGTGACTTGATCCTATTAGAGCAAAGCACTGAAGTACAAGCAGGGTTTAAGCGCTGCAGTGAACTTGATGATTTATTGCAGACTAATATTCTTCTGGAGAGAGATTAAACCTGCCTTGAGGAGGCTGGGAAGAGGTGGGAAACAATCTGTTGAAATATGCTTCTGCTGCTTTCTGGTTGCTTAGGCACAGAAAAGCAAGTTAGCAAAAAGTGAAGTGGTTACTGGGAGCTTGGGTCTTTGGCTAGTGGGGTTTTGGTGTTGGTTTGTCTTGCTTGTTTTTAATTGAATTTTGCAACTTTGAAGCTGTTCTGCTGCATATTTGCCAAAGAAGATACAAGTCAGGCAGCCTCCAGGTCTATCACATGAATGCTTTACTGTCCCTCACAGTGTGATCAGTAGGTTCATGGTGCCGTTTGTACCTCTGGCTGGGCTGGAAAGAGCCTTCCCCCTGCCTGCAGCCCTGCCCTGCTGCTTTCCCTCTTATCTCGGACCTTGTCAGGTATGTCACGTAACACAGTGGCCAGACATGGCCTGTTGTGTGACCTGCCAGCAGGCATCCGTCCTCTCTGCATGCAGCCCAACACATCACCCCTTCTGCTTCGGGTTATAGTAAAAAGCTAATAGGTGTGTAAATGTCCCAGACAGCGCCAGGCCCTGTGACACCATTCCTGCCTTCCCTGCACGCAGCACTTGTGTAGGTGGGAGGCGAAAAGCCACAGATACTGCCAGAAGTGATCTGAAAAATTTATCTCCCTGGATTTGGAAGGGGGGTTTCCTGGGGTGATTGCAGGGAGGATGTGGCAAGGGTTCATTGGTCCTTGTCAGCATCACATCCTAGTGGATGCATTGGTTAACGTCAACTAAACATGGTAGGGAACTAGTAGTTTGGAATATATGTAATCCTTACAAGGTTCTTGAAAATGATGGAGCAGATGAGAAAGACCCTATCAGTCCCACCAGCAAAGGAAAAATTAAAGTGTGAACTTTAACCCTCATTAGCCAGGAGACGCAGCAGTAGTGTACTCTGACCTCCAGAATGGATGTGTGAGACCTCCCGTCTTCCTCTGACACCTCCTATCCTAGGTTGTACACCCGAAGGAAAGAAGGTTTCATCAGTTTAATTGGTCACAGGTGAGCTTGTTTCTTGGGGTCATCGTGGAGCTGCAGCTTGGAAGGCTACACATTGATGAGCAAAGACTGTGCCAGAGGAGTGGGGAATGTAAGAGTGGGACCTCAGCTGAGCAGCAGCATCGGCAATGCTCCTGTGGAACTGGTGAAGGTTTATTATTTTCCCTGGAGTATGAGTTTCTGCAGTCGCTGGACTGCGGTAAGCATCCCAAATTTCATGCAAATGTGCGACTCACTGCTAGAACCCCTTGTGGTGGGAAGTATAAAAATGTACCCTCTGGGAACAGAAACCAGAAGGAACAAAAAACTTTACTGCTAAAAAAGAAAAATCCTTATGCTATCTAAGTCGATATCATTCAGTTCTGGCCCCCAACTCAAGAATTTTTAAGGCTTGGAGTTGGCAGTAATGAAACTCCACTGATGTTTTGGCCAAGAATAAGGGCATTATTTCTTGTGTCCTGGCCAGTGTCCCAAACTGGATGATTCCCTTTCCATGTACTCAGAACTCTCCCCTGGAAATCCAGCTCTGTGTGGGGCTCTTTATCACATTTTGTCCTTAGTTTTTTCAGGGCATCACGAAACAGCAGCATCCTCCCACATTAAGTCTCATCACGCTGTGCAAGTTGATGGCAGTAGTTTATCAAGTCTGATGTATTCTTCAGGATACAAACTGCTTGACTAAGGTATAGGAGTCATCTAAGTTATTGTTATTATTATTATCATCAGAGTGAAGATTAGCATTGGGGATGTTGCAGGAGAATGTCGTAGTCTTTCTATCTTATTCTACTTTTTTTTTTTTTTTTTTAGCGCAGCTAGTTTTGAAACTGGACCAGAGAGACTTATTTTTATTGTAGTTTTGTTGTAAGGAATCTCAGCCCTGGAGGGAGCTGTCATTTTGGGATGCTGATTAGCTTTTGCAAGTTGACAGGGAGCAAGGCAGCTTTCTCTGTAGTGATCCCAAGTTCTTTCGCCTAATCAAGCCAACACTGCAGGCTCTGTGTGGAGGAAGTGTAACCCTATCTCACTGTCTGACAACTCCTTCAGTTCCAGACTTTGTTTCCTTAGTCCCCGCAAACTGTAACAAACCATTAAGTTTGATTTTTTTTTTTTTTTCTTTTTTTTTCAGCAACTATTTTGGCTTAGCCTTCCTTTCTGGTTCTTTTCCTTAGGGATAGTAACTCTGAAGACTGTACTCGCTTCATATATATCCTTCATCCTTAGAGCTTTTCAACATCTATTTTATCGACTAGCCAAAGGAAATGCAGCATCCTTAAAAAATTCTCCTTTCTATAAAAAAAAAAAATTATCTGTCCAGTTTGCTTTGAAAACCATTCCAACTAGAGATGCATCAACAGGCTTTGCAGAAGGCTCTTGCTGAAGCTAGAAAGAGGGTATTGCAGCTATGGGGTTTGATTCAAAAGACATGGATTTCATTTCCAGTTCCATGAGTCTGTAACACAGTAACTACAGGGAAGCGACAATGAAATATAGTTGTCTTTCCCTGAGCCTGGATGTGAAAAGAAATTAGACATGTTCATAGACCGCTCACTGGAGCAGGAGGAGCTGCTGCTCCAGACTCCCAAGACTGTGCTCAAGGGAGGGTCAGCAGCCAAATTGGGCCAGCAGAGATGTTTTCTCTGGGGCCCTGGTGCAGACCTGGGGAACAGACAGTGGGTGAGGGACCTGCATATGAGGGAGGGAAAGAGGGAGCACAAAAGATCATGGGGAAGACCTTGTAACTTTAATAAAAGCCCTGTAGGGCTCTAGGAAAAAGTGCCAGCTGGGAAGAAACCTTTCCCTGATTCCTTCTGTTGGACTTCAATATTTCTAAACAAGCAGGTTTGTACTGGGCTGTAGCTTCTGGTGAGAACAACCCCCAAACCCTGAAACATTGACTAATCTGTCACAAGGGAGAATGTCCTTATCCTGCCTCCGAACTCTAAAATGAAGGACCTAATTCTTCCTGGCCATTTTTTTTTTTCCTGACACGGAGAAGAAGGATTTATCTAAATAGTCACCAAGCAGAGATGGATCAAGCTGCCAATACGTATCTGAATCTGCAGTTCCGAAATATCCAGGCTGTTGACATCTGTGGCTTTGTTTTGGGGCATTTTCTTGTGAAATAGGCTACACAGTGAAAACTTAAACACATTGGATCATTTCTTAATTGTATGTAGGGAGCCCTTTTTTTTTTTATTTTATAGAGCAGATATCAGAATAATTCAGCAAAGACTGTTTGCTTCCCTGCTGTGTGATCAGTAAAAGGATTCTGCAAGATCATACCGGGGGAAAAAAAGTAGGCATCCTATTCCCTGTCCCACAGGAGCTTTCCAGGTGATTGTGCACTGCCTCTGGTTTTGCCAGTCATGGTCTAAGTTCCTCGTGATTCTCAGACAGTAGATTGCAGAACATCAAAGCAAACTGGTTGTTCCTGTGGTACCTACCGAACATGCCCCTTGCAGGGACTGCTTTGCTGTGGAGCTGTCCCAAGCGGCATGACTTGCCTGCTCCTGCCCTCCCCCTTGGCTGGCTGTCATCAGAGGCACCCGGAGAGGATAAAACAAGATGGGCTTGTTTTTACTGCAACTCTGCTGTTGCTTGTTGATTCATTATAGCCGAATCTTCATCTTGCTGGTGGTAGCTAATGGTCACAGCTCACATCAGCCTTACTGTGGAGCATCACCATGAACACACTAATTCACAGCTCGCATCATAGAGCTTATGTGGCTTTTACTTCCTTGGTGTTTCTCAGAGAATAATTTCATTTTTACTCCAAACCTGAGCCATCTTTCCAGAAAAGCAATACCAAGCGTCTTAATACCAACTACAAGCAGAAATCTTCATGTCTTAAATTCATTAAAAATGCTCTTCTAGAAAGATTTATTCCCAGGGCTTTTACCCAGACTTCTGCATGGAGCTGGCAAAGACATTATGTAATAGCTAAATCTTCATTAGTTATATCTGTTTGCTTTGTGCCTTCATGACAATGATGAAAGCTGTAAATAAGTATATTGTCCCATCTTAACAAGGATAGCATATCCATCAATAAGGACACTTACTCTGCTGAGATCTTTGCAAGGCTGTACAGGGGAGTAAATTAAAGGGAGAACAACATCCTTCATCTAAAGTGTCCTTGTTCTGTCACTTAATGTTTTACCCTTGCTAATATCTTTCAAAGTCTGGCTGTTAGTCAGAAAAGTCACTCAGTAAGTGTGACATATTTTATCCAGTCTGAGACTTCTCGGTCCTAGAATGATTTTTCTAGGCAGCCACAGCTCAAAGTGTGACTTGAAGCTCCTCCTGTGGCTTCTCACTTTAGTTTCCCAGCAGTCATAGAAGTTTCCTGGCGGGACGCGTGAGGGTGGAAGGGGTGACTAAAGGAGCTGTGGCAGCTCAGCTGAACAGAGAGGTGTAAACCCTTGTTTGGGGTGGCAGATGAATTGTCCGGTTAAAGGTGGATGTGCTGAGACTCAGTAATGTTTGCTTCAGCCTAGACTGACCGGTTAGTAATGCTGTGCTTAGTCCAAGGCAACTGCTTTTGCTTAACTGTCCCAATTAAGTGTAGCAAAAACTATATGCTAACTTGGAACTGCCCTGTATGTCAAGGCTATTCTTAATCTACACAGAAATGACGGTGTCACAGGTCCACAATGCTCAAGCAGGGGCTACAGGTGATCTTTGGGATGGAGTGAGGAGTTGATAAGTGATGGTCAGTGCTATTTGCTGGTTTCGGTCCATGCTCACAGCTCCCTGCCAAGGGGAAAGCCCAATGAAAGTACATCCCATGTGAGCCCACCTGCGTCTGCACCAGCATTGCACGGCTGAAACTGAGCAAATGCATCCTCTGTGGGGCTTTTCCCTGCCCCAGAAGTGGACAAGGGTAGTCTCCAGTGCAGGAAGCTGTGAGCTTTCCCCCCGGTTTGAGGGGTGCACGGAGCCTGCCAAAGTACCAAAATTCCCACCGAAAGCAGCACCTTCCCTGGCTCTTCTGCGTGGTGCGTGCACCGCTGCCTGCAGCACGGGCACTCCTGACTCACCCCGGGGTTAAGTAAATGAAAACAAGAACAGTGCGAGGAGACTTGCAGTGAGGGACTTGCTCCAGGTTTATGGGACAGTCCAGGAGTGAAAAGCAGAGTGTGGCCTGCAGAGGGAAGAAAAGAGCTGTGGTAGCGCTGCTGCGGCCGCCCGGGGCTGCGCCTGGCTGCTGCCCTCCGCAGCAGGTCCTGAGCCCGGTACCTTGCCTTTAAACACTACGCACGTTTAAAGCCCGTTCATATCAAACCAAAATTAAACTGCTGGACCTCATTCAAGAGTCATTCCCCCTGAGACAGGGCTGAGAAGGAAATACTGGTTAGCTGAATGCCTCACCCACCCAGCACGGAGAAAAAAAATCCCCCCCAGGAGGTGAGACGTGAGGGCTGGCTAACGTCTTGCCTTGTTGCATTGTTATCTGTATATAAGCCAAATTCTCAATCCATTTAGAAATTCACTAATTGTCATTGGAGCTATTTGCTGACAACTGTGAAGTACCTTTGTAATGAAGAGGAAGTCCATTTATTCGTTAACATTTGCAAAAATAATTACCTGTCACTTAACTGAACATCCTTTGCCCCAGAAACACTTGCTATTCAGCACTTCTGGTTTTTTTTGGGGTTTGGGTTGTTTTTCTTTTCTAGCTGCACACTTTGAAAAGCCACTTACAATTTCCATTCCCTGAAGGGTTCATTCTCAGCTGCTGTGACATGAGTGAGGCACACACTCCACAAGAGGACACTAAATGTCCTGTCACACTTGCTGCAAGGAGGAGAGTGTATTAACTGTGCTGCAGGAGGCCTCTGGCACTTGGGTTGCAGCTCAGAGGTCCTGCTTCAACTGGGAGGTTTTATGGGGCTGCTGCTCCTCTGCAGCCTGCCCTCCTGCTCTGCTGGGTGTCATGATTGTGCTGGGGGAGGCTGTGGCTGCAGGGCTCAGTGCCCATGGGTCCATCTCTGACCAAGGAGATAAGTGAAGCAGCCCCAGCCTCACCATCTGAGCTCCAGAGGGTGGCTTCTGCCCCCCATTTGCTAGCACTTCTCTCAGCCCTCACGAAGACAAAAGAAAGACTGCACGCAGCCAGGCATGCGCTAGGGAGTGAATCCTGGAGAATGGAGGAAAAATGTTTTGGAAGGTACAGGAGAAATGTCTCAGGAGGGGAATGGGAAGATGGGAGACCTGTATTCCTTAGCTCAGCCTTCGGTGTCCATTACCCTCCTAAGTACGGCCAGCACCTCCATCAGCACCTGTTTCTGCCATGGGTAGCACCCCACACCAGCTTCATCCCCTGTGTTCACTGGCTCGCCCCTCCCCACCATTCCTCTGTCACTGCTCCCACCAGCACAGACGATGTAAGCCAACCTGTCCCTTAGCTTTGGGGAAGCAAAATTCAGCTTTATCTACATGACTTGGAGGCCTTGAGGTGCTCTGCCTGCGGGGGAAGATGGCTTCGCCCTAATGATTGACCAGGGTATTCGAGGTACCTTGCCAGGTACCCTGGAGATAAGCAGAAGCAAAGGAGTGTGCCTCCCCCCAGATCAATAGAGAGCTGCCTGCTTGCACCTGCTGGGCTCATGCTGCTGTAATAGCTTTCACTCTGATGGCTGCTTGTTTGTTTGTCAGCTGTGTTGAATTCTTATTGTTTCCTGGGCATGTGAATTCCCCGATCCATTCCCAGGGCAAGGAGTGCTACATCTCCTGGGGGTGAATAACCACCAATGTTGACTTAGTGTGTGGAGCAGGAGATAAGCGCTGTCCTGCTGCTGGGGCCTGGCAGAGAGTTCACATCACAACATGCTCCATGCTGCTTCTTGCCTGGGGCTCCTGCCACAGGGACAGGAGCCAAGGTGAGTGTCACGCAATGCTGGTATGCCTCACGTCAGGCAATGCTGGTATGCGTCACCCCCGGCGGCTACAGCCCAAGGAAAGCGTGGGAGGAACACACCTCTGCAGCCAGCCCCAGGGAGTGGGAAGAAGCAAGTCCTGCCTGAATGGGATCGAGGGTAGAGGGCCCCGAGACCACTGAGCAGCGAAGAAGGGGACTACCACAGACACACTTGAGGTATCATCTGTGACTGAGGTGCAGCCACTGCGATCCTACTCAATTGCACCAGCAATGGGGTTGATCACTAGGGCTTGGGGTGATCCACTTGGTGTAATAACACTTGACAGCATCCTGCCACCGTAAGCTAGTGTCATTCTAGTGGGCCAGATGGATCCGTGATAGCTCACAGCTGCTGGGAACGGCTTGTTAGATGTGTTTGCTTTCAGGTGTCTGCAAGTGTTAATTGCTGCTGGTGCAGGGCCTCTGGAAGTGGGGTGAAGGTCTGGGTTGGGAAAGTACTTTGGGTTGGGCTCCCTGTGGGGAGTAAGATTCCCAGTTTGGGAAGACTGGGGATACTGGCTATGTTTGCATCTTGGGTAGGAATTTAATGTGTTTCAAGATCAGGTAGGTGTCTGTCTTTTTGCTTTCGGGTGTTGGGTATTCAGAGAGAAGAGTGTGTGGGTGAGCATAAATCAGCTCTGCACAGGGAGAGCTGCCTGTTTACACCTGGGGATTTAAGCTTCCAGATATTTAATTTCTGGTAACTGTAGTTCAGCTTGTTGAAACATTTCAGTCTTGAAAAGCGTCTTGTGGATAATGAGGTACCGCTTCCAGAGAGTCTTGGACTGAGGAGCAGGGGTGGTCGGGCACCTTGCTTTAGCAGAGCAGTTAATGAGCACGTAGGTAGGCAGCATTGGCAAGAAAACACTGGGAGAGGGGGGTAAAACAAATTGAGAGAGAGATTGTGTTGCCTCCCTTGAACCCAAAAACAGGCAAAGCTCACTTCAGTTTAAAATGTCCCATCTGGTATGTCATGGGGTGAGGATGGACCACGGATGGCAGAGGAAGGAGATGGTTCTGCTTTGAGGACCAGAGGACTGCCTGGAGAAGGTTGGTGCCACACAGCCAGCTCTGCCATGGCTCTGCAAACCCTGGTAGGAGCCTTGAGCGATCTCCCAGAGCTGTGCTAACACAGGAGCAGAGGGGTGACATGACCCACACCCTCATTCAGAGGGCTGGTGGTATCAAGAGGGCTGGGCTGGTGTTTGGAGACCTTGTCTCCCAACCAGGCTGGCGTCCTCAGCTGCATGCCCTGGTCCTCCAGGGATAGCTGCTGAAAGAGGTAGCGGAGGGACCTTTGCAGCTGTGTTTGAGCTTGAGTCTTGGTGGCTGGTGTCACAGTCAGAACCACCCTATGTGTGCCCCAAGCATTCCCCTAATTTTTTTTAGCATCCAGCTGGAGCCCATCATGATTTCTTTACTCACATGCTCCAGGGTAAGCCCTGCTGAGCCTGCCAGGTTGGCAGCCCCAAACTAAACCTCTCCCAGAACATCAGTCATAGACCTTGCCTTTGCCTGCTCAACCCACTGCCCTGTCTTCTACAGCATCATCCATCCACAGAAGCACTCAGGAAACCTCTCCAGCATACTTGTGATTTCCCTGGTGCTACAGTGGGTGGGCACAGTGGCACTGTCTTGGAAGGGTCTTCACAGCACTGTGGGCACTCAGGAGAAAAGGAGAAAAGTAGCTCTTCCTCAGCCAGTGGAGAGGGGAGAGATATCTCCAGAGGGTGACCTGAGCCAGGCATGGCCTGGAGATGTTTGTATTTATAAACTAAGGACGAAATGGATGCCACAAGCCCCCCTAGCTTTGAGGGTGGTGTCAGGAGCCAAAAATCTGTGGGAGGCAAATGTCTTTTAGCATCAATAAGAACCACACCGAGAAGCTAGGTCTGTGTCTGTCTGTCTCAGGCTCTTGGGTTATGACCATCAACTGAAGCAGCTGCAGGGACCATCGTGGACTCCTCCGGGTGCCCCTGAGCAGGGCCCTGGTGCAGAGGGAGGTGGAGGCACGGGTCATGCCAGGCCCCAGCATTAGAAGGCAGAGAAGGGCTGGACACCCCACACAGCTGAGAAACGACTCTGCCACCCAGTGTGGCTGGCAGGGTGGGAGGAGGACCTGTGGCTGGCAGTTTGCTGCTGTGGTAGGGGACAGCCCCCTCCTGCCAGCCCATGCCCCAGGACAGCTGCTGCCGCTGCTGCCACTGCAGCTTTCCAGACTCCTGAGGGTGACCTGGCATTGGCTCTGCTTGTCACTCAAGCAGCTTAACTCCTTTGCTGCTGACCTCGTGCACGCTGGAGAGTCTTCCAAGACAACTCAACCTTCTCCTCCCTGCGCTCCCCCTGTTGCTGTCTGCAATGTGTATGTCCACTGCAACGTGCGCCCCCTGTCTGCTGACCACCCGCTGGGGCTGTGGGTCTCTGCAGCATGGACAATGCCTGAGATGCAGCACAGGACAGGGAAAGAGGCAGCACACAGCTGGACCCAGTGAGGAAAGGGGCACTGGTGCCCTGTCCTGTGGCTGGTCCTGCCCCTGGGGTGTGGGTGCACGTGCTGCACCCATCCTGCACAGATCAGTATCCTTCAGGAAGTATCTTTCAGGAAGAAAGACCAACTCCCTTCTAGGGCAGCTCCTCTTAGGAGGAACTTTCTCCTGTAGGATGCTGTGGAGAAAGTGATGTGAAAGAGGCCTGCGGGACAAGAAAATGTGACACTTACCCATTTGCTGTCCCAGAGGCTGCCACCAGTGGGTAAATGGGCAGGAGAGGGGACTGCTGGTAAAAGGACACAGGAGCATCTGGGAGGGATGCTCACACTACAAAGCTATGGGGGAGGCCCTCACTGATGAACCATGGGGCCAAAGTGCCTGCTGGGAAAACGTTAGCCACAGTCCTGCCTGGCTCCGGCTCCCCCACTCACACCTTCTCCACCTTGTTAATTATTACAAGGGAAGCAATGAAGGCCAACTTGCACCAAAGTCCAGTGTGAGAAAGAAAATGAGCAGTTCGCCTGCAACCATGAGCCAGCCGACCCCAGCCACCACAGAGCTGCCCGCGCTGCTGGGGGACACAACGGCGGCCTTTGGGGTGGCAGACATCATCGTCGTGGTTTTATACTTCGCCTTTGTCCTCACCGTTGGGATATGGGTGAGTCCTCAAGGTGACTGGGTTTAGGTCTGCCTAAGGTGGAGAGTCTTTGATCCTCCCTGGACCCCTCCTGCCTGTACAGGGCATCCTCTGTGCACACTGTTATCCCAGAAACTATTGAGCATGTTTGGGGGTTTGCAGTGATCTTCCTGTGAGACCTCACCCCCACATGGGGACAAACAAGGGGTCATTCCCTGGACATTGTTCTGGGGATGATGACCACCTCCTGTGCTGTGAAGTTGTCTCACACCAAGGTGCTGGCAGGCAGGGGACAAAAGAAAATCCAGGGTCAGGGTGGAGGAAACTGAAGTGGGACTTTAAAAAGCTTTGGAAAGATTGTTGTTAATTTGTTCATGCAGCTTTGCAAAGGCCTCTTTCATAGAGACCTATAACGTTCTGGTTGGCTGAAGTGTTCTTTCCTAATTGCTACATTCAAGCAGAAGTCATTAAATAGGTACAAAGCAGCTTCTTTCCAAAGCTGGACTATCAAAAACCTGCACCCAGAGAGGCAGAAGCAATGGGTGAAGCCTGGCATGCTTAACAGATGCACAAAAGCATTTTTGGAGCTAACGCTGAGATCAGGCATTCAGGCTTCTCCTGGCTTGGTGGCAGTGCTGCTCACCAGTCTGGGTGCCACCATGCTCATACATGCTTTGCAGCAAACCATTTTATGAAGGTGCCCGATGGCAGGTTTGTGGTTGCTGCAAACAGTAAGCACACTCAGCCTAACTCACATCGGAGGGGCTTGCTGGCCTATGGACATCCTATTGCTCTTGAGATCACTGAAGTTCTCACATGGTTCCCGGATCAGGCTGTGTGATGTGGCTGTGCAAGTGTGGGGCTGCTGGGAACCCTGAACCCACAGCAGTGGGAAGAAGCAAGGCAGCAGGAGCTGCAGCAGGGCGTTGCTAGTCATGCTGGAGTGCACCTGCATGCCATGCCCAAATGCAGTCCTTGCTCGCACCCCATGGGAGGCAGGGGTGTCCTCTGATTCTCACCCCTGTGCCATTTTCTCCCCTATTTGGCTCTGAAGACATCTGCTAGGGGTGCTAGACAGTGAGGAGGGAAATGCTTCCTTTTAATGTGTACCATTGTCAGAAGGTGGGCAGCCTTTCTTGGAGCTGCAAACGTGCATCTTCACTTGCTGAGAGCAGACAGACCCCTAGATTTCTCAAAACTAGATTCCTTCCACAGGGGTCCTGCTTCATCCCGTGCCAGAGCCATGCACTGAGCTGTTGGCGCTGCTCTGAGCGAGGCTGCAGAACCCCCCAAGGGAGCAGGGCGAGGGTGGTGCAAAAGGCTGCTGGTGGGATGTTTCAAGGCTACGAGGGTGGGTACTGGGTCTGGCTTGAGGGTGGGTGAATGGAGGAAAATACTTTTCTTTTTCCTGTGCTTCCAGTCATCGATACGAGCAAGCCGGGGGACTATTGGAGGCTATTTCCTTGCTGGACGATCCATGACTTGGTGGCCTGTGAGTGAAATGCATCCTTCTCTTCCTCATGGTTCTAAAGCAATTCGGGATGTAAGGAGGGCGGGTCTAGTGAGGGGACCCAGTCCCTACCCGTTTGGTTGTAGTCTAGAGATGAAAAGGATCCACCAGGAATCGTCCCATGCAGTTCTGTTAACGGGCTACAGTCTGGAGCTGCTGGGTCAAAAGGATAGTTTGGCATCTTCAGGTTTTTTCAGCTCTCAATTTTCTGCTAATGTCAGCAATAAAAATGTTTGCATTGATGGAAGTGAGGGAGCGCTGGCTTCTAACTGGGTTTGAAAGTCTTCGGTCCCAACTCACCAAAGATACTGTTGTCCCCAAGCCAAGAAAGCATTAGGTAATCTAGGAATGTGCTATCCAGTAAAAAAGCATTTAGAAACTGAAGAAAAAGTAATCCCAAAGCCCAGGACTTTCCGAGGGCTTGCTGTTTAGAGTAAAGTTGAGATTATTGACTAACGATGTAAAGAATATAAACTTAAAACCACCAAAGTATAAATCTTCACTATGCAGAAAAAAAATATATTGAAGGCACCTTTACTTGGGAGTGAAAGGTACATATAAAGATAATTCAAAGTTTGAAAGGAATAAAACTGCCACAGGAATAAAGATCCTCCTCAGCCAATGCCAGACTCTAGCACCATATATCTCTCCAGTGAGTAACAGAATGCACTGCTTAACCAAAACACTGTATTTTTTTTTATTTCTTTCCTTTGGAGGTACATTGCCCATAAATTCACTAGGCTAGATTTTCAATCTCTTCCATCTCATCCAGAGACACCTCCTCCCCCCTCTAAAATCTGTTATTTCTTAAACGTTCTTTATATTTCTGTCTTGGCCAAGTGACATTTAATGGAAAAGCTTGGCTTGAGGGTTTTCTCTAATTTGGAGGGGAAAAAAATTAAAGGTACTCAAATGAAACATTTTTTCCCCAACATCATTCTTTTTTTCTTTAAAAAAAACCCAACCCAAAAACATTCTCATTGCTTTTGGCACCAAGTGCAGGTGGCCACAGACTGTGTTGGCTCTTGGTTCTCCTGACATACCATTCTAGGTTTAAAGCAACCTCTAACGCTGTTTGCTTTTCAGTTTTGTTTGTCAGAGAGCTGATTCCACCTCTGCAGCACTCCTGCAGGCAGCTCCAAGTGACTTTCACCTTGAGTACATGACTGGCTTACATGTATTTTATTTTATTTTTACAGGGGTGACAGATTTCTGCTGTGTGTTAGACAGCCTCAACTAAACCCTGATATTACATTGCTGCTCCTGTGCAATTTATCTTCTGTATTTGTGTGTCTGATATAGATATTAGGAAAACTGTTTACATTTCTTGAGAGCATCAGTCCCTGCCTCAGCTGCAAATTCATGTTGCAGCAGCCAGCTCTCTAATCAAGAGTTTTCTTAGACAAGAAGGCAGAGCTGTTGGCAGGAATCAGTGTGGTTGTTGATGCCATATTAATGTTTTACCTTGCTCAAAGGTGAGAAGCAGATCAAATTCCATCATTCCTTGTTTCACACGTAGCAGTACTGAGGAGAGAAAAGCTCCTTGTAGGCCGTGTGTCTAAAAGCAAACTTCCTCTAGAGACAAAAGGGCTAGACTTGTCCTCTGGGTACCTTCTCATTTGACCCTGTGGGAGATTTGTTGTCGGCGTAGAGGAAGGACCTTGAGGAGGTGTGCCAAATAAAAGTAGTCATTAAGTCAGATCGTCTTTGCCCTGTTCAAAGCGCCTTGGAGCTTGTATTCTTCCAATTACGAGTGCCAACGAGCCATGGCAGGGACAGCCTGCCATGCCCACAGCTTGCAGTTAAAGTTTACCTGGGACATCAGCATTTTCCAGCCTACTGGAGAGCTGAGTGTCTTTGAACCTGTGTGTAGACATTAAACACAAAAGGCCTGCATGTTCCTAAGGTCTTCCCTGCTATGGTTCAGGAATCTGCTCCCTTAGGAGGAGCTCCAGGAGAGCACTGGGGTCACTATAGCGGTGTAAAGCACCACGTGCATGTGCAGTGCAAGACTTCAAAGAGGCTGGGCTGTCAGCGAGACATGGAGAGGTGGGGCAGGGGGCAGTGAGGATGGAGGAGGTGTGTTGTTGGCTGAGTAATAAGGGAATGGGAAATGCAGCGTGTTTCACGGACACTCAGGTGTCTGTGGCTGCCACCAGACTGCCCTCACCTCGCCGTACTCCCCATAACAGGCACATATCTCAGGGGAACCACTAACAAAGTGAACCTCTATTCTGAGATGAAGCTTTGCATTGGTGTGGGGGTGGTGGAAGGGAGCAGACGCACCCATTTTAAGACATAAACCCATAGTTTCTTTAAAAGGAGAAGGAAAAACCCAACTCTCCATTAGCACGCAGCTACCGATCTGCCAGGAGCCAGAGAGCAAAGAGAGTACCCAGGGGAAATGTTTGGGCTGATACAGAAGTTTCTCAGGGCGACTTTCTGGGTTTTGTGTCTGTGTCATGTGTTTCAGATTGGAGCATCCTTGATGTCAAGCAATGTGGGCAGTGGCTTATTTATCGGCCTGGCGGGCACTGGAGCAGCTGGGGGCCTTGCTGTCGGGGGCTTTGAGTGGAACGTAAGAGTCAATTATGTTGTCAACTAAGATGTCGCTGTTTACAAGGGGGCTGGGGGGTAGTCTCCAAAATCAGATGCTTAACAGTATTGGCAGCTACAAGTTCTCAAGCCTCAGGAGAGAAGCCTCCAGACATTCAGACAGCCTTAAAAAGATGAGATCTTTAGTTTAAGTGGAATCCACTAAAATTATTAGCTCTTTGACCTTCCCAGGAGCACATGGCCATATTTTTAAGCTTTAGTCTGCACTCATAAAGATTAAAATAAAAGAGAATGAATGTTGAATAGGTACTTGGACACTCACAGGATTCTGGGTACAGGGAGTTTCAAAAAAAGTATCATGTGGTGCTAAATTCAGTGTAAAGCCATGAGAATCGGCAACCCTGTATTCACCTGTCAGCTGCCAAAATGTGACGTCTCTTGGGTGAACATCTGGGTGTGAAGGCAGGTCTCATTCTGCGTTATTGAAGTGGCCTGGAAAATTGCCACTGACACCACACAGAGCATGAAAACCAGACCCTTTGTGTGTGATGCTAATGAAATTTCTCAGCTGCAGTGATGAGGAGTGAGATTAGTGCCAGCCTCACAATAAACATCACTCACCTAACTCTAAATCTCTTGTCTGTATCAGCAGAGAGTGCTAATACTGCCGGATACTTGCCAAGCACAGGCAGGGCCCACCAAAAGCTCTTTCCTGGGATATCTATTCACTGCACTGTTGTTTTTTCTAAACCATTAAGATCACCTTGAAGTAATTTGTGAGGAAACCAGTGCCTGTGTTCAGCCTGCTGCATGTAGGACATACCAATATCACTTTAAGCTCATCTATTCAGTTCATTTTAGAAGCTCATGGAGACAAGATTGTATGTCAGGGCAAATCTAACTTCATGAGTTTAGATTCATTTCTTTCAGATTGGAAATGGGCCTTAGAATGCTGTTATTCTCTCCCTTTGCCATGGGACATCACTCAGCTGCAGGGATCATTTGAGCATCTTTTACCTAAGCCAGCCTCTGCCACTGCAGGAGTCATGGCTGTTCTCCTCAATCTCTCACAATCTCTGCTCACCGGCATTAATTTCATTTCTGGTAACTTAAATAGCTGATCAAAGTAAAATCTGGACTAATGTAAGGTACTTGGATGAAAGGTAATGGCCTGAGACAGCCAGGAGGTGATGTTTGATAATCCAATAGCTTTTATTTATGTTCAGGATCTCCTGTTTGGGCTTTTGCTGTGTTTCAGAGAAGAAATATGTGATGGGAGATGCCTTTACACCTTCCAAAAGACCTTTCACCTGTTGCAAAGCAACTGAACTGCCCCTTTATCTACCAGCAACAGAAGCACATCTGCGTCAGCCTGCAAGGAGAACATCCCAGCAGAGTCTTGCTGTTGCTTATTTTTATGCTCCGCAGGGACAGTCTGCTGCCTCAGCCTCATCACTTGCTAATCAAGCAACAAACAGATGCTCCCATCCTTCTCTGAATCACTTAACTCTTCACTGCCACAGCATCAGTGGTTTCAAAGGCCACCAAATACAGCACTATCAGTCAGAGATCCAGAGCAACAGAATACACCATCTTGCCCCAAAGCAGGATGGAACAGGACATGCCACCCATGACAGAGAGACACAGGGCTTAGGAAGATAATTTCAAAAGCTTCTAATTAGATTGTAATAATTCCTCCATTTGTCATGCCATCTTCTGAGCAGGGAGAAGAAGTCAGGCTGCCTCCCAAATACATTGCATGGCACTATACCTTTCTGCTTTCTTAGGGTGTCCACTAAAAGAACAGAGGAGAAGGACGTTCCCATCTGTTGGCTCACGTACCTTTATTTTCTCTGTCTCCTTAACAGGCTACCTGGGCACTTCTGGCTCTCGGCTGGATCTTTGTCCCTGTTTACATCGCAGCAGGAGTGGTCACAATGCCCGAGTACCTGCAGAAGAGATTTGGAGGGCAAAGGATACAGATCTACATGTCTGTACTGTCCCTCATTCTCTATATATTCACCAAGATATCCGTATGTATCCAATTGAACATGACCCTTGTGGTCATGGGCATGTGGTCTAGGGCAGTGGTAGGTCATCTTGGCACAAGGCAGGGCAGCTCAGAAAAAACTCAATGTCCTTGAAAGGACCAGCTCAGCTACCAGAAACAGTAGCAGTGTGTTGGTGTGCTGCTTTGCTCCAGTAAATACCTGCCTCTCTATTGATCAGGGAGACCTATCCTGAGAGAGAGAGCCCTCATTAAACAGCAATGCACAGTGAGAACTTTGCAGGGATTTGGCAGCTAATTACTGAACAGTATAAGTACCATAGCTGTCTGCCTGCTTTTCCTCTCCTAGCAGATCAAACCTTAGGCAGTATAGACAAGGGAACTGCGGCATTACCCCATCTGAGGATCTGGCTTGCTGCATCTTTTAGGTGTGAAATTCTCTGAAATTATCATAAATCTGCTGTTGTTCTTATAGCTGAGTTTTCAACATTAGGTGTGTTGTGGTTATTCTCTCCTTCTGTCACTTGTGTTGTATAACAACGGTATGGTGAGAGGGAGGTAGGTTCTGGCTGAAGACAAAACTCAGCATCTTTCCTGGATTGCTTGTGGCATTGTACCATGCTGGTAGCCAAAAAAGCAATGTTAAGCTACTGGATATTTCCCTTCATTTAAATGCTGTTAATAAAAAAGGCAGAACTTATGCTCAGAGATTTACTAAGAGGTACCTGTGCCTTTGGAGAGAGAGGACAGTATTTCAGGAGTCCATTATGGGATCTGAAAATGTCAGTCCTTTGTCGCCATCTGATTGTCCCATGGCCAGTACAAGTCGGTTTTCACTAGACCTTACTGAAGTGTTTAGATGCCAAATTGCCTTGGAAGACATTGACTGGAGATGAGGCATCCCTGTGCCTTTTGCAGCTGGCTTCAGGGTCCTCCTCCCAGGCTTATTGTGCCTCAAGTCCTGGGAGGTGCATGCAGAGGAGTTCCAGGCTGGGATTATGGGATAGATTTCCTCTTCTAATGGCCAGCTCTTGGTCATGTCACCCATTGCTGCCACCACTGCCTCTGGGACCATTGCTCTTTGGGCTTGAAACATTGCCCAGGATGAGGTCTTGCAAAGAGGTATTTGAAGCCTCTTCAGCCGTGAGAGGTAAATTGAAGATCTCTCCTGCGACAGCACTACACTGGGCACAGCTGCACAGTCAATGCATGGGCAAAACCAGACCAGTCTTTCAAAGTGACCTTCAGCAGAGCAGTACTTGCCAGTGCCTTTCAGAGCAGGACCCTGGCCTCAGTCATTGCTGTTTCATCTCAGTGATTTCTCCTCTGTGCAGCTAATTCACGCGTGGCTGACGGATGTGGCTGGTGGAGTTTATGGACATGACAGGTGCTTTCTATTAAGCGGTGCTATTGTTTGTAGAGAGCTCATTTAGCGGCTGGCTGGACAGCAGGCAGTTGGTTACAAGAAGGATTTTTCTCCCTGTGCTTTTTGCCCAAACTAGGGCATTGCAGAGTCTTCCCTGCTTGCAAAGAAAAACAGAGAGCTCGATAAAAAGTGTTGTCAAAGGACTGATCCTGCATGGCTACTGACGTGTTTGTGTTTCCTGCTGGAGAGCAAAAAAACCAGAAGACACGGTGATTCCTGTGGATGTACTGGTGGTGTTTGTCCTGCCACAGGGTTGCGGAGGTTAGGAGTTGCACTGGGTGTGTGGTTTTAAGGTGCTTATTTCAGGCACAGCAAATAGAAATCTTGCCCCATCCCTTCGGTCTCCCTTGGCAAATGTCTTTACCTGCATCTCACCCCATACCAGATTTGCAGGTGTCCTTCAAATTCATTTCCCAACATAAACTTATCTCCCATATCACCCTCTGCATTTCAGTGATGCTATCTGTATAATTCCAGGTTTTGCCCAGTTTCTGGTTTCACTCTCTGCCAGCAGGCCCATGGGGGTTTCTGTATGTCTATGAGGTCCTCAGCAGGTATAACTGGTTTTTCTGGAGTCATTCTAGTATGTTGAACGGCATGAATAGAAAAGCAAGCTGTTGACCTTTTCAGATAAATAAATCATGGTGCAAGACACCAGTGATTCTTCAGGGGTTTCTCAAGCAGGATTGCCCTCTGGCCACTAGGCCACCAACACGTAGTCTTGGGAAGAAACTGGTCTCTGCTATTTGCCCTCCTTTCCCTCCTGTGTACCTGTGGATACCTGGGCTCCTGCTCCCCATGGGTGTCTTCACAGTCAGCAGAAGGAGTGACAATTTCCACCGATACTTCTCTGTGCCAGTGAGGGTTACTTACCATGAAGGCTACCTGTAAGATAGTCTTTATTTTGATGACTTTTTAGTCCCTTGGCGTAGGACCTTGGTCTTTACCCTGCTGCTTCCCCAGCACCCAGGTGCTGAGAGTGCTGACCTGGAGGAATGATTTTCCTTACCCTGGGAACAAGATGGTTCACAGCCAACAGCCCCATGCTCTCTCCTCTTTCACTTCACCTTCCTGGTGTCCTCCTCCGTCGGTGTTTTCAGCCGCAGAGGGCTGCAGGCTGCTTTATTAGATTTCACTTGCACGGAGCACTACTAATGCCAGACTGCCCTTGTGGCGCTTTTTTTTTTTTTATTCCAGACAGACATTTTTTCTGGAGCGTTGTTCATCCAAATCTCTTTGGGCTGGAACCTCTACTTGTCCACTGTGGTCTTGCTAGCAGTGACTGCTGTCTACACCATAGCTGGTAAATAGCTAATTTTGAAAGAAACGTTATAAACTGGAGCGTAGGACATGTTTCCCCTTTCCTACGTAGGGGTAAGTATTCAGGTCCAGGTCTGAGGGAGAGATTCTCCCTCTCACTGGTAGTACCTGCCCTGACACTCCCAGCTGCTGGGGACCTCTGGCTGTTCCCCTCTCCCCTCCTGCTGCAAGGGAAACTGGTATGGGAGGAACATTACTGTTTTCTAGAGGATTTTTTAACACTGCAAAAGGTCCCCTGCTCCCTCTGTGCAGATAATTACCACTGCCCGTATTTGCTCTTTTCTTCTCTTTTTTTGTAACATTAACAACTTGAGATATTAAGATGCTGAACTACCTCCGAATCCTCTCATAAATGTGGAAAAGCCCTTTGGGCTGTGCCTCATGGGAGGGCTTGTGACAGCTACAGGCTCCTGGGGACCAGCTCAGTGCCAGCTTCTCCCAGTGGCTCTGTCCTGAAATCGCAGGGCTGGGGCCAAAGAAATCCCTTTTCCAGGTGAGGTATGTGTTTCATGTACATGGTGATGCACTCTGCCTGTTGTCTCTGGTTCTCCTGACAGGTGGCTTAACGGCTGTGATATACACAGATGTGCTGCAAACCCTGATCATGGTGCTGGGAGCTTTGGTCCTCATGTTCTTAGGTAAGGGGAACCTGCAGTGGCATCATGCGCTAGTTCAATGGTCCCAAGGTCATTAAACCTTAGCAGGTACCTCACCCTTTCACTTATGATGCAGAAATGAGTTTCAACCACTCACAGAAGTGGTACCAGCACAATTCATGTTTGCCAGGTCATCAGAGTGGCTTCATCCTTTGCACTAACTGTACGGAGGTGAGGTTCTGCACAACTTCACAGCAAAGGTTTGAATTTACCTGGGGTTGCCAAAGGGCTCACAACACTGCATTCCCAGGGCCAAATTCAGCTCTGCTATGCTCATGTAAATTCAGAGCCATTATGCTGACTGTCCCTGTTGACTTTGGGAGTTACTGTGTATTCACCTGGGTGTAACTGAGCATTATAAAAAAATAAAAAAAGCAACAACGAATTGGCCACCATCAGTCTTTGCTTTAAGTCTTCTTGGCAAACAGAAATATAAATTATATCACGTCATACCTTCCTGGTATAGCTCTTGGAGGTTGTATGAGCAAAGGCTTGGCATTCCAAAAATGTGACATTCAAGTCACAAAAATGTATATGTTACTTTATGGCATTGGCCAAATATCCATTAGCTCAAAGGTACTTCATCCTAACATCAGTAAGAGGTGAGACATCATGGAAAGCAGTAATATTTTCTGTTATGCTGAGGACATTGTGGGGATTAGGATCATGGAGTTTTTCCTGCATGGATCCTCTTCCAGGATGCACTATTAAAACCACAAGGACTCTGGGCGAGATTCAACTGACTCCTATAGAAACCTTGGCTGACAGAAGTGAGGGTGGAATGAAAAGAAAGGGTCTGAGGGGAAGATAAAAGTAATTATGAGACTGAGATAACGAAATAACTTTGTAGGATGCATCACACCTTAAATTGCTGTTATTTTCTTCTCAGGATTTGAAAAAGTTGGCTGGTATGAAGGACTTCAGGAGAAATACAGCACAGCAATACCAAAGATCATAGTCCCAAACACAACCTGCCACCTCCCACGTGCGGATGCCTTTCACTTGTTCAGGGATCCAGTCACAGGAGACATTCCTTGGCCTGGCCTTATATTTGGCCTCTCTGTGCTGGCTCTTTGGTGCTGGTGCACTGACCAGGTAAAGAGAGTCTTTCCCTCTGCAGGCAAACCACCATGCTATTATTTACAGTCCACTCTTCAGCTGGTGGATCTGTCAGCTGAAACATGACTGTGTCTCACTGTGCTGGAGTTACTACCTTTTTACTGGTCTAGACCAGAATATCTCACTCCTTCCACCTTCTCGGCAAGCTGCTAACTTTGTGCACTTCTGAATGCAGAGAACGCAGGTTATATTCTTTCATCTTTACCTCACTGTGGGCTGGTGAGTACTGGGAATCTTCATGCAGTTAGTGTGACAAGGGTATGAAAATGAGGATGTGGAGCTGGCTCTGCAGTGACCTTGTACAGACCTCCAGACAAGCCATTCATATTCCTGAAGGTCTCACATTTCTTATTCTTTTCCAAGCTACAAACAAGAAAAAAACTGTGTTTGTTTCTCAAGACACAGTGCTTTTGTGCTTTGAGATGGGATAATTATGAAAACCCACCACTGAACTTTTACCAAAACACACACAGTCTGCTTCATCCCTTGTCTCTCACTGCCGTACAGCTGCTGTCTCCAGTCCTCAGGGTGGCTTCATTTCAGTCAAGGGCGAAATGATTCCTGTAAAGGAAATTTCCACGCTGCCCTCCCTTATAGCCTGTGCACTGAGCTCTGAGCAGTGGCAGCAGGCTGCAGTCAACCGAGATGGGAAAGTTGCCATTGGCATGCAAAACACCCTGGGATCCTGCTGGATGAAAGTCATCCTCGAGAACGAGAGTCAGAGAGGATGGATCCTGCTCTCTCTGTAGTGCTTCTTTCTGTTTTACCCTCTGCTCCCTTTCTGCGCTGATTGCAGGTGATAGTCCAGAGGTCTCTCTCTGCCAAGAACCTCTCCCATGCCAAAGGTGGATCGGTGCTGGGAGGGTATCTGAAAATCTTCCCTATGTTTTTCATTGTCCTGCCAGGAATGATCAGCAGAGCTCTTTACCCAGGTAAGCCTTCCCACGTTCCTTGCCGCAGAGCTTTATACCTGCCATGACCCCAACCCCCCCCCAGGTCTGCCAGCACCTTTACACCTCAGAAACTGCTGACTTCCAGCCATATTCACGTAGAGTCCTGTTGTACAATGGTGTTCCCGTGCCCTTCCTCTAACTCCAGTGCTCTCACAGTGGCAGAATTCACTGGGAGGATCCATATGGGGCATATTTTGCCACTGGGGTCATACAGCTCTGTGCTGGGGATGTTGCATGCATCCCCCTGTCTGTCTGAAGTCAGCGTGATGAAATGCACAGAGCACTGAGGTTGTCCCTCAGGTCCTATGGATTATTTTCATTAGGTGTTTGGTGAGAGTTTTAGCAATGTACCACGCAGATTCATGCATTTCCTGGTGGATTATGCAAAACACCCCTTTTTTGTGAAAGACCAAGGATTCCCCTCCTGTTGTCTCCCAAGAGGCTCTCATTGATGGTTTCTCTGGAGCCTGCCACTTCCCAGGAAGAATACCCTGGTCAGGAGGAGCATTCCTGGAGGAAAGTTCCTCTCTCTTAGATTTCCTCAAACGGGAGTAAGTCAGCCTGCAACATCCTTGGTAACCCAGCTGACAGGTTCATGGAAACAGTCCATTTCCCACAAATATCAAATCAAGGATTACAGTTACACAGTATTCAGAAGAGTTATAGCTATACCCTGAACAGAATTGCAACATGTCACCTTGAAGTTTCACCTTTACCTTACGATGTAAAATATTCTTTAGCTCCACTCATTTTAGCTGTATTCCAGCTGCACTTCCAAAATTTATATGAAACCGCACAAGGCCTCAAGATTTGTTCCCTCAATTTAAACAACCCGTGGCTCAGTGGGTTTACGCTGACTGCTTGTTGTTCTTCTGTCTTCTACAGATGAAGTGGGCTGTGTGGACCCGGACATCTGTAAAAGGGTCTGTGGAGCTGCAGTGGGTTGTTCCAACATTGCTTACCCCAAACTTGTGATAGAACTCATGCCCGATGGTGAGAAACCTTTACACTTGTGGAGGTGGGCTTGAGCCACGCTCTGTGTGAGGGGATCAGGCTGCCCTTATCCATCCTAAGGATGAGGAAATCTTACTGCAGTTACCAGACATCAGGATGAAAAAACAATGCTGAGGCGCCAAAGGTCTAGTCCTGATTTTCCTTCTCTTTTTTTGCTCCCCCAGGGCTCCGTGGTTTGATGATTGCTGTGATGATGGCAGCCTTGATGAGTTCCCTCACCTCCATTTTCAACAGCAGCAGCACTCTCTTCGTTATAGACATCTGGCAGCGGATCCGCCAAAAGGCTTCAGAGCAGGAGCTGATGATTGTGGGCAGGTCCGTACATTTCTTTACGTCATGTTGCTCTCGCCTTCTGATTTGAGTGCAGCATTTACATTCCCCAGTCTGGACTCACTAGAAGAAACTGGTGCCTAAAATATAGAGCAGGAATACAGCCTGGGAAAGAGCATTACATTTTCCAGCTTCACCTCAGTGAGAGCTGGTCAAAGGGAAACGCTGAGTGTACCACTGAGCTAGGTAGATCATTGCTTCTCCCTTCTTTAAACTTAACAAAAGTACTTTCTTAAATGCAACTTTTAGAAAAGCCAAAGTTGCTCTGGAGTCACTGGTCTCTGGAGGTCTCTAAGAACATGTTATTTTTGCATCAGACAGGAGTGATACTCTACAATTACTTCTTTTTCCCAGGGAAAAGTGCAGAGAGTTGGGCCTCCCAGCTCTCTATCTCTGTGATAAATTACAGTGCCCTTTGTGAGCAAGCTTTGGTACTGCATTATATCAGGGGCATCTAAAGTACTCCTCCTGACAGCAGAATTTAAGCTGCATTCTGCATGTTTGTGGTGCTTTTCTCTCCAGTCATGAGCATTAAGTTTTAAAGTTTGCTTTGAGGTGGTTGAAGGCTGCAGGTAATCTCATAGTCCACCACTGTAGAGTAGTGAGAGGGGAAGTACCTCTTGTTCAGCAATATGGAGACACCTCTATAACATACAGTGCAAAGGTGGAGGGCTATGGTATGCACCTGAGACCCCAGAGGCAATTTTAATAAGCAACAAATGAGTTGGAATTTGGCAAAGGCACTAGATTGAGCATGTCACCTGCTTGGGAAGGTGGCAGAAAGATTGCTTCCACAAACTTTCAGCTCCCCCTCTCTGTCACATCCAAGAGCTAGTCACTCTCTAGAACATACCACTCTCTAGGACACACCAGGTTGAAGGGCTTGCCCTGATCCAGCTCATGGTGGGAGCCACCATGTCCTTATGGCTCTCTTATGCATGTTGACTGGCAAGTCCCAGCCCAACTTGCTCTGAAATCTGTGAAGTTAGCTTTGGGAAGTGGCTGACTTGATTTTCTAGAAGAGAACAATTTTCACTTTTCTGGTGTACACAGGGAAAGGTTCTTCTTGGGAGTGGTCTGTGGATTTTTTCTTAGGAAACTCTGAGAGCAACTGGAAGGGTGTTTTGAAGCAAGATTTCATTTTTGGGTGGAGTCCACTATCTGCAGAGCTAATACAATTTTATCCTTGTCTTCCAGAGTCTTTATCCTCATCCTCGTAGTCATCAGTATCCTCTGGATCCCGATCATTCAATCAGCCAATAGTGGGAAGCTCTTTGACTACATACAGTCCATAACCAGCTATCTAGCCCCACCGATCACAGCTCTCTTCATCTTGGCAATCTTCTGCAAGAGGATTAATGAGCCTGTAAGTGGAGTGTCAACAACCAATTGATATACATATTTAATTTGATAAAATAAATAAATAACTTTCTCCTCAGTACCTAGCCTTTGAGACTCTTCAAACTCAAGGCCAGTCCAGCTGCAGAGTTACGAGGAGGCAGCCTTTTCCTGGCACGTGTTAGTGGATCTTAGCCCAGTCCCTGGTGTATGTGTGTTTGCTTCCAAGAAGCTACTGCAAGTGGTACTGTTTGGCAGTCTCATTTGAAAGCACGAAAGGCAAAGTTGTTCCACACTTTATGGGTGATGTATCAAAGTCTAGTTGGAGGCATGTTTCTAGGACGAGACTCTTGCATTATCTGTGCTCTGTATGTTCCATGTTCAAGGGCAGAAACAGAAAATGAAGATTTTTAACTGAAGACATCCTCTTTTGATGCACATCAGTGTGGGTTTCCATCAGGCATAAAAAGTCTTGGTCTAAGAAACAGCTGAAAATAAAAAGAAAGGAAAGGGAAAGGGGGAAAGGGGGAAAGAGGGAAAGGAGGAAAGGAGAAGGGAAGGGAAAGGAAGGGAAACTTCAACTAAAGGTAACATCCAATGACCTTTTCTTTATGCTTTCCTTTTCTCAGGGTGCTTTCTGGGGCCTCATGATCGGGCTAGCTGTTGGTCTTGTTCGGATGATCATCGAGTTTATTTATAGCACACCGTCTTGTGGTGAGGATGACAGAAGACCAGCTGTGCTAAAGGACTTGCACTACCTCTACTTTGCCCTCATCCTCTGTGTCCTCACTGCGATTGTCATTGTCCTCATTAGTTTCTGCACCCCACCAATCCCTGAAGAAAAGGTAAGTGACTTGCAGTGGCACCCTTTTCTCAGACCCCCCATTTGGTTTCTAAAAATCTCTGAAATCTGTCCTTTTCTTTTCCTCCCATGGTTAAGAAATGGTGTGTAATACAAATGCTGCAAAGAAGCCCTTGCTCCTCAGCTTTCTGTTCCCCAGGTCACATAGGGTTAATGCTTCCCGAGGCACTGAGTGCTTCAAATTGAGTGTGAGTTCCCATGCTGTGCCTAGAGCTGGGCAGACAGTCCATCATAACTGAGATAGAAAGAAAAGAAGAAGGGGAAGAGGATGAAATCATATTACAGAGCACTGCTGAGGAGGAATTAAATATATCTAATTGTAGCATCTACCCTGTTTCAGCAGAGCGAGCCATCTTGCAGGCAAACAAGATTAATATCTTTTGCAACACGGACATTTAGGAAAATAACATTTTGTCCCAATGTGATCTCAGTTACTTTTAATAACTTTGGGTCAGACACAACTTTCTTTTACTTAATGCATTAAAGTGGTTCAGCCTTGGGAGGCTTTATATAATAAAACCTTAAAGCCGGTCCCAAGTTTTAAAGCAGCTGTCAATATAACAAAACTGCCATCTACCTCCAAGCAAAGGTTACTGGATAGATTTAAAAACCCTATTTTTTTCCCCCTGTCTAACTGCATGGGGAAATGACAGTGATGCCATCACAGCATTTGCTATCTGTTGCTTCCTCGTAACTTGTAAAGCATTAACCAGTTCCATCAATGATTGATTGAACGCTAGTGGTGTCAAAGATGCCCAGCTCCTAAAGATTACATGAAAGCAGGTGCTCAGATAGAGGAGAGGAGGGGAGAGAGAGACTGTCTTTGTGTCTGCTTTGAGATAAAGTCTCAGCTTTTATTAGCTATCAGAGGATCCACATGGGAGAAAGAAATACTGGCAAGGAGGCACCATTAGTTCTGCTGCTTACGTTGTTCGCTACTGCTCAGGGGTGGCCAGATGGTTGCCAGCAATTAATTACTGTGGTTTAATGAGTTCCCACTCATCATCTGACCTGTGATAACTAAACATGTGCAGTGCTCCCTGCCCACAGCAATAGAAAGATAAGATGTATTAACATAGCACTGGCAAATAGTGAACATCATGCCAACAGTTCAGGAAATGAAGAAACTGGCCGCAGCACCTACAGGCTTTTTAGTTTGACCTCGGAGGTATTAAAACATTTAAAGCACATTTTAAAAGGGGGGAGTTCAGGATTAAGACCTGTTATAATAGCATCAGTGAAAGAGAGGTTATGATTGTAAGAGATTCTTTAGAGGAGATGTGCAGTAGAAATAGGTGAGTTTATAGGTGCTGGACTTAAGGGACCTTATTTGACACATTCTTCAATGAGCCAATGCTCAGGAAAGGTGGATTCAGGCTGGAAACAGTCCAGGGAGGAAGGCCAGTGGGTTTGTCAGGGAGGACAGGATTTTGTCTGAAACAGCTGTGTGTGGTTTTCCCAGACAGGCAAAGGATGAGGTGGGGTGGCTGAACCCCCAGGTACATCTGGAGAGCCAGGGAGAGAGAGGAGAGCTTGCTAAATGGCAGTACTGGCCATGAACAAACATAGGCTGGGATTTTTGAGAGAAGTTTCCTGAAACGAGATGTTCAGGATAACCTTTTGGTAGGCTATGGACCCCACATAGTGCTGAGCTCAGTGTTTGACCTCTGTATAAGAGATTGTGTTGAAGAAAATTAATGAGAATTAATGATAATGCCTGTGGCAGTGAGAAGCTGGACACAGAGACCCAGATCAATCATCTAATGATGTGTTGACCACCCATGTCCCATAGGCTCACACCCACCCTCAGTATCTTCCCACCACAAGGAAAATGAGATGAGCTGCCAGGCAATTTGTGCTACTAGGTGGTAGATAATTCCCTCTTCCCATAACTTGGTAGGAATGGGAGAGTCTGTCCCCATTTGGTTTTAGTCTGATTCCCATTCAGTATTTATCCCTAGTTTCAACAGGAAAGGTCTGGCCTCGTTCCTCAGAGAACAGCCAAAGTGAAGGTGTGGGGTTTAAGCTGAGGTAGGTGCCAGCACTGCTGGGTTGCTGCTTGTCTGGCATCAATCTGAGTGGGCAGCCTTAAACCCAACATTTTTCATTTTCCCTCGGTCAGGCTTACCCCAGTTTTTGCCCTAGCCATGAGCACAGGTGCAGGTTTAGACCACTGCTCCTGGTGGCATGGTTTCTCATGGTGTCCTGCAAGCAGGGCTTGTCTTCTCATCTCAGGTTAGTCCGCGGCTGTGCTGACGTGGCTCAAGAACAGAAGGGTTTGGGGAAGGAAGGGCAGGAGGTAGAACACAGGATGGATGTGTCAGGCTTTAACCCTCTGGCTCAAAACCAGCCCCTGAGCTTTGTGTTTGGCCATTGGCGCCCTGGGGTTGCTGGGTTTTGGTGTGCAATTGGCAAACCTTTTGTGAAGAGCCTGTATGTCCCCACGATAGCGACTGGCGGGGGAGGCTGTGGCAGGTGTCCTGGCTGAGGGTGTCTGAAGCTCTGGCGCTTCCCAGTCCCATGTGTTGGTCAAGTCACTTTATGAGCCTCAGATATTTCCCCCGTAAAAATCTCATGGGGCTAATGCTGCTAGCCCTTATCTGTGCAGCGCTTTCAGATGTAATGATGAAAGACACCGTGTAAGAGCTGGGAATTACACCATTTATTTTGTCAGGCAAAAAGAAAAGAAAAACAAGCC
The DNA here is from genome assembly GCA_035590215.1 of Microhierax caerulescens. Lineage (NCBI taxonomy): Eukaryota > Metazoa > Chordata > Aves > Falconiformes > Falconidae > Microhierax > Microhierax caerulescens. Next base: position 26,606,194 of record JAVJGJ010000030.1, read on the forward strand.
ACCAAAGAAAAAGCCAAGGAAATATAGTGATAGATCATACCTCAGCAGATGTAAATCAGCATAGCTCTATTGCCTTCAAAGGCCAGGAACAGCTGTTGAGCACAATTATGCAGCTTTACACCAGCTGAGGATCTACACCAGACAACTTTAAATATTGCATCTTAATGCTTTTGAGATAGTAAATGGACAAAAGAAGAAAAGAGATTTGTATCTTATGTTAGAGTGGTACAGCTAATGTGCCTGGCTTTAAATGAATTACAATCCAAGAACTGCAAGCTGTAGCATTTTCTCCTGCTGTTTTGGACACCCTCCCATCCCTGTGGTGATTGATGCTGTGCTGGAAAACAAGTATGCAAGGAATTTGTTTGGTATGCTCCAGAGTTCATATGTCTTCATTGTAGGTAGTCCATATTGTGTCACGCTGTCCTTGAAAACACTGCAAAAGAGCTTACAATTAAATTTGAGACTGTGAAGCTGAAACACAACTGTCAGGTGCCAGATGGCATTTTGGAACAGAAGGATTTATTCTAGTTTACAAACAACAGAAGAAAAACTTTGCTTAGTTCTTGCAAACTCCCTTGTCCAAGGAGGATGTGAGGGTGAAAAGGGAGAGAAACAGCCCACAAATCACAAATGCTACGTGAGCAGGTCACCTCCCCAGGGGTCAGGGCTCACCTAGACAAGCTGATGGATTGGCGATGCCACCTGATATACTCTGATATACTCTGATATACTGATGGGTTTGGGGATGTTTTCTCTGTGTCTTGAGGTCTGGCTTCAGTGGCTCCTTTAGGTGCATAGCCCAGGGGGAGCACCAAGCCTGCTTTGGCTGGCCTGAACCCACACCGTGGTTCACCCAAGGTGCTGTGCAGCTGCAGCTCCCACCACATCGCTTAGTGCCACCAGGAGCAAAGCATGCTCAGCTCCAGTGGGAGCCGGCACTCACAGAGGAGCAAACTCAGGGGGGACACAGGGCTCCCCAGAACCGGCCACACAGCTGCCCGCTGCTCCCCTGCCCTTGGGCATGGTGGCCTGGGGCAGCATTTCCAAGGTCCAAGCCAATTATGCTAACACAGCTCCCCCGACAGCAGTTCTCCTTATTTAATGTATTTGCTTGCTCTCTCCAGGCTTGCAAAACATGTGCCATCATCTGCCTTCCACGTCCCCATCACTGGGTGAGTCTGTGCCAGGGAAGCGTAGCCAGCCCCGTGGTGGCCTCCATGGCCACACAGTGCTGCCAGTCTGCCACGGCATGTGTCCTTCTGGCCATGGCAAAGAGCAGAAAGGGGTGCCTCCAGGAATTCAGCCATCCAAAACGTGCTCAGGGGAGCTAGAAGCTGGAGCATTGGTGTAATGCTTCACAGAGGGGCCGTCTAGGGTGGTGATTTGTTTTATTTGACCATGGTCAAAGCAGCTGCTCCTGGGTGGGTCAGTGGGATGATATGTGGTGAGGTTACCTGTGTGTCTTGCTGCTTTCCGTTGGGAATCGCTTCCATCTGGCAGCGTCTGAGCCCTAAGTAAGCTCCAGCCCTTGCAGATTTTGCTGCAGTGTGAGGAGGCAGTCATTCAGTGACATGTGGGAAGAGAAGGGGAAAGAAAAGTTTTGGAAATCCTTTAGTACCCTGAAACTTTGCTATGTTCCAGTGACATTTCCTAAATGATTAAAAAAAAAAAAATAGAATCCCTGAGAAAGATGAGGATCATCATATCAAAGCAATTTAGCACATCATGACAAGAAAGATTAGCCCTGCCCAATGCTCATCTTGGTTGAAAATGATTTAAATAAAGCTATAAATCTTCTAGAAATTATGCAACGTTTTGTGTCAGCTGGAAACTCCTGCCTAGATCTGTGTGTGCAAACCTCAAAAATTAAACTCGCGTTACTTTGTGAGTGACCCATTTGAGATGTTCCTTTCCATATGGGCAGAGCAGGGAGGCAGCTGCTTGTCAGGCACACGTGATGTTTTGCCTGACCTGCTGTCACCACGGCAGCTTTGGTGCCCCAGTCCCATCCTGCAGCTCCTCTGCGGGGCAGCCGATGGGCTGGGGTGGGAGGGCAGCCCGTGCACCTGGGCAGCTGCGCTCGAGTGAGGTTGGTGAGCGTGGTCCTCGCTGCCTGGCTTGGCCAGAGCATGCAAGGCTTAGGAACTGCCAATGCCACCAAGCTGCTTGGTGTCCCATGGTCAGCCACAAAGCAGCTGACCTGCTTAAATTCAAAGACCTGAGCCCCAGGGACAGTTCACCCCACCCCACAGCAGCAAAAGACCACTGTGAGGTTTGCAAGGTTAACGGCTCCTGTGCACTGCCTGTGTCCCAGGGAGGAGAAGGCTTTCAGGCTAGCCCTAGGATAAGAGCTTCAGACCTCCTGGTTTTGTCAAGCAGAGCAGGTTGCAGCCACAGCAGCCTGTCCAGGACAGATCAGCTTTCATGGCTTGCAATGATTCTTTCACTGAGAGACTGCAGAGAGAGGTAACGTCTTGTATTGGCCCAACAGAGAAACCTGGAATTTAAAAAGAGGAAAAAAAAAAAAAAAAAAAAAGTCAAATGAACAAAGAAGCCAAAAGGTGTTTGGATGTGCAAGTCTTACAGTGTGTGCCCAGAGTTCTGTTTTTTCTGCTTCTAACTACACCTGTTGGTCTAATGTATGGTATAATCCTCCCTGCAAATTGTGACTTGATACTAACTGTTGTGGCTCTGTCTGCTCACATGGCTGCACTTCCTGAAGGCATACTTGCAGCTGCTGAGCAGGGACACGATGCTGCTACTTTTCCCACTCAGGGCACTGAGATAAGCTCATCTTGAAGTGCCAGTTGCTGCTTTGATAGGAGCTGGTCCCAACTCCAGGGTTTAATGTTCACTTGGCGTTTTCTTTTCCTAGAAAACAACAACTGAGATGAGACAGAAGATCCTCCAGTCCCGCCCCATGCCCCGAAGAAGCAGCTGTTCAAATACCAGTGTTTCCATGGGCATGTGTCTGTGTGATGCCCTTATAGCCACATAAATGTGTCGTGCCCCTGCAGCCACGTACCCGCATGCTAACGCCCGGCTAGTCCTTCTCCGCTGGCGGTACAATTGATTGCTGTCTGAGTGACTGTATCCAGAAAGGGTTATCTTGGCTTTTTTTTCTTATTTCTTTCATTGACTTTATTGCCCTTCCCTGTTGGAGGGCTGCCATCCTGGATGCAGATCATCATGATTTCATGTCAATCAAGTGAGCCTAGCAAATAGAAAGCTGCTTCTTCAATGTCTACTAAAAGGTTACTCCTGGTAGAGACAAGGATGGAACAGGTTAATTAAAAAAACAGAAGGAAAGGTACCAGGTGAATGCACGCTTTTTTTTTCCAGCTTTTCAGCTCCAACTGGATGGTACCAGTCTTCTTTTCCAGGATGTGGGCACCAGTGCAGAAAGGAAGTGAGAGAAAGTGGGGGCACAACCGTCACCCCAGAACGGGTGCCTCAGCACCATCTTGGATCCATACCCCCCAAAGAGGGAGGTGACTGGCATGCCACTTCGAGACTGACAGGCAATAACCGGTTTGTTCTCTGTCCCACTTTGCAGCTCGCTCGCCTGACGTGGTGGACAAGACACCAAAAAGCACCGGCCGGTGACCTGAAAAATGACAAGAGTGAAGCAGCACAGATTAATCTAGCCAACGGAGGGAGTGACTTGGCCGACAGTACGGATTCAGGCGATAAGGAGGAGGAAGGTAGGGTGGCTCTCTGTGAACAAGCACACTCGTGTGCATGTGAGTGGACAGCCAAGATCTCATGCGAGTCCTGCTCAAGTTCACGAGAGGTTATCTGTTGCATTTACTGGAGCTGGGGCTTGTATTTATGGGTATAGCAGTTATAAGGATGTGGCAAATGAAAGTGTTGCAGTCCATGGTTTTCCAACATATCTTCTAGCATTTACCTTCATGTTGTAATCCTCTGAATGGCTCAGAAGAGCTGCCATTCCTAAAAAAAAACCACCCCCCCCCCCAGTCAGTAAAATGCTTTTCCTCCTCCTCTCTAGAACAAGTTATTGACCCATGCAGACTACCCCAGTCCAGGTCTGCCCAAGTCACGGTGTTATTTTAGCACTTCAGGCCTGAACACTTCATGGCATGCGAGACTCCTTAGATGGGAGTCAGTGGCCACTTATGTGCTGCTGGGACACTGCTCCTCACCCTGTTGACACTGGGGCTTTGTGCCATGACACTGCATCTATTTGTCTGTCTCACCAAGACCCTTTTGAGGAGCTCCATAGCACCGCTGCAGGCATAAACAAAACAGCAGCTACACCAGCACTATGAAAGTCACGGCAGGTCCGTAATTTCAGCTTTCAGCATGTAAAAGTGGCATCCCTTCCTGTCTCCATCACTGCTAGGAGATAAACCCCTTGTGTTTGTGTTTGAGATGCTTCTCCTGACCCCTGTGTGGGGTCTGCTGGCCAAACTCATCCAGCAATGCTGTAACACACTGTTTCAAGTATGTTACAGATGGCACATAGATCGAGTAGCATCGATCATACAATAAGATGCTGTAATATCATGGACCGAAGGGACCATGAGACACTGGGCGCAGCTGTGCCCTTTGTGGATGTCCTAGGATAAATATACAAGCCTCGGTTCTCTCATTACGTTATACCAATAGTATCTTCCATCTTCCCTTAGGAGATAAGCCATGGTTAAAACTCAGCCAAACTGCTTGAATAGCTGTGTCCTACCAAGGGTATTTAATAAGAAGGAAGGCAAAGAGTCAAACGAACTTACAGACTAGAACAGGAGCAGGCGATGCTACATAGGCAAGTTCTTTTCAGAGTCATCAGATGTTTATTCTGCAAACCCATTAAAAAAGTGCAGCTTTCTTGTTTTGAGCTTAACCTTCCAAAATTACAGAGCAGAACTCTCAGAAGAAAGGCACATACACAGGATTTCTTCACTCCTTCCTTTTGCTGGTCAGTCCAAAGGACACTGGCACAGATTACAGGCAACCTAAACAGATGCGGACATCTAAAGAAACCTCTTAAGTTGTTTCCCAATAGAGTAAGTTTGGGTTTAAGTTGAATGCAGCCATTCAGCATTATTTCTTATAAATTCCCAGTTCACTTAACTAGCTCAGATTTTTATAAACAAATGTCTTGGTATTTTGGTAATTAGTAATGATGGGAAAGGAAATGTGAAATGCAGCACTTGACAGTTTAATGAGTTTTTGTTTTGTTTTTTTTTTTCTCTGGGTAACACCTTTTTCAAGGCCTTATGACATTCTGCATTTCAAAAAAAGGTTATATTTGGAAAGAACACCCAGTGAAATACACACAGCACAGGGCTGACAATTAAAACACATACTTCACCTGGCATGTCACGTGTAATAAATAAGCCAGGATATCTCTAAATGGACCATCATGCTGTCAGGAAAGTGGATGGAAGCTGGGTCGGGGAGGAGGGGGAAGAGGTCTGTTAATTAACTAATGAGCGATTGGTGTTGCAATCAACCAACTGTAATCAGGCTGTGCTGTACATGGTTGAGGCAGAGCTTTCTCTTTTCCCTTCTCTTCCCACCTCCCATCATCATCTAGCATCTCCCATACAAGGTGCGTCTCAAGCTTCCAGACCGGTCAACGCACCTCCAAACCAGTGGAAGAGGCGAGGGAAGAGTCCCAGCTAGATGACACCCATTTTTTGGTTTGTCTCTTGCAGCAGCCAAGCCTCCCTGCTGGAAAATGCTGTACTTGTGGTTCTGTGGTCTGTCCACTGGCCCCGTGCCCACCTTGTCCCCGGAGGAGAGAGCTGCCCTGGAGCGGAGCCTCACCAGCATTGAGGAGAAGCCCCTGTGGAGAACTGTCTGCAACGTGAACGCTATTCTCCTCATGACTGTAAATATCTTTCTGTGGGCATATTTTGGCTGAGGTGGGGTCAGGCAGCATGTGGCTTTGGTTTCTCTTAGGGGTCCTCATCTTCATATCTAATCCAGAAGCATCAGGTGACAGAGACCCTCATGATGGTCCCTGGAGGTGCCGGGACACCTTGGCGAAGCCCTTCCCGGGAGGCACTGCTTGCTGGAAATGACTGTTAGGCTCGGTTTCTCCCTAAGACGAGGTGCGACCAAGACTCAACACTGGACATATCCAGGGTGCAGGGGATGTGGGACAGCATGTGGGTCAAGTCAGGAGACCTGGAGTCAGTTTTAAGGTACAGAGCTGAGCCCAGCAAGGAGAAAGCCCAGCTGTGCCATGACTGGGTCCTCGCTCCCCTCATGCACTAGCTCGGGGCTGACTTTGCACCTCTGCTTGTAAGGGAAAGGCTTCTGGTTTACGCTGGTGTAGGGAAGGAGATTTAAGCATTACCTGCAGGTTTGTTTTTTGGTTTTGTTTTTTTTTTTTTTTTTTTTATATGGCCAAAATTGAGATGGGGTTAGTGTGGGATCACTGGATTAGCCTTGGCTCCCACAGCCACCCCAGAACCTGTGCTGGGGACACACACACACACACAGAGCCCCTGCCAACACCCCCCTGCTGTTGGCATTGGCAGTGGGGGCAGGGTCTCCCTCACCCTGCCCACTCTGCCGTGTAATGGTGGCTCTTACAATAGCCTGAGCCTGTTTATCCATTGGGCCGATCCTGCCCCTTAACAGCATTTCCAGCAATAAATGTGCCTTAGCAACTAAGCCAATTCCGACCGGGTTATTGTGGTTATATATCCTGCACTGACGCACAAAGGTCTCCCTGGGAACACGGTGACCTGGCTGTGGTAGCTGAAAGAAATATCCCTCCTTGGGCAAGGTCTAAGGCTGGACATTGCTTTTTTGAGCAAGTTCAGGCTTCTCTGACCCATCTTGGTACCATCATGTAATGTGGCATGGCCATAACCTTTTAAATCACCTCCGGAGGAAGAGACGGCAGTACCCACTGTTAATATCTTTGTCTGGTGGTTAGGATGTTCACCTGGAGAAGGCTAAAAATGCCCATGGGGATGAGGTCCTCCACTCCAGCATCCAAGGGGTACAGCCAAGCCATCAGGGGTGGGCTGTGCGGGGAGGTGATGGCATGTGGTGAAACACAGTGCCATAAAGATGATGCAAATGAGTCATGATGCAGCAAGCAGAGGAGAAACAAGGCTCTGTGCCCACCTGGCACATGGAGCCCAGGTCATGGTTTCCCAATTCATCCTCAGTTTGGCTGGAGAAGACTGAGCCATGCAGGATGGGGTCTGCGCTGTGCTGATGAAGGTCAGTACAAGATTTGTTTTTTCTAAGAGGAAAAAGTAGATTTCCTTTAAATAAGGGAGGTCGCAGCCCCGTCAGTCGCCTGCCCATCTCCGTGGGGAGAGGCACACGATGCAGAGCTTGCCTTGCCTTTCTACTATCCAGTTTCCAGCAGGTGCTGCCCACATCAGAGGGCGCCTCAAACCATTTACAGGAAATCAGGTTACCAGCTCTGATTAATAGCTGGTAAATGTCTAATAATAACAGACACATTTCTAATGCATTTAGAAATACCAGGGTTTTTTTTTCGCCTAAAGCAGTGAGGTGCTGAGTGCTCCTGAGCCCCAGAGCCCCTCAGCAGCACTTAGCTCGATGACTTTATTGGCTTTTTTGGACCACACATCCACTAAAGCTGTGGGGAAAGCAACACGGCACAGGATGAGGAATACTTGGGGCAGTTTTTAAAATGTTTGAGATTATTCTTTTCCTCTAAAAAAATATTAGCAGTTTAGCAGAGAATAGAAATTATATTTACTACACTTTTTTTTTTTCCTTTTTTCTTTTTTTAACAACACAAATAGTTTTGATCTTTAGATATATGATTCTAACCTCTTCCCCTCCCCACCTCACCCTACGGACCCTGGAAGATGATGTTTCTTTTAAAATTATGGTGTCTATATCAGTTAAGCGATGTGATTTGAGATGTGACTGCCTCTCTGAGCTTGGCCCACAGAAGGAATGGAGGCATCCATGCTGCCAGATGCAGCCAGCTGTGCATCCCACAGGAGAAACACAGTTCAGTGGTAGACTTATTTGACTTACTACTCTGCTTTGAACAACTAAAGCGAAACGAAAGAAAAAAGAATGATCGGGGAGGGGGAGTCTGAAATTGCTTATTGAAATAAAGTTGTCTCTTAACGTCTTGCTCTTTCCTTGTATTTTTCTAGGAAAACATCATATTTAGCTGAAAAAATTAAAACCAAACCAAAAAGAGATTATATTTTTCCTCCTGGTTGAAGACTGGCGATGGGGAGACTTTCCTTTTCATGTTATTCCTCATTTCAGTCCCTCTGCTTTGTCCTTCTTGTCATTGTCATTTGTCCTTCTTGCCTACATCCATCTGCAGCTCTTCCCTTCTGCATCTCCCAGCCCCTCCTTCCCGGCCTTGATAATTTCTGGTTTATGCTCCATCTCCTCGTGGGCTGCACCTGAACACACAGGGTCCCTCCAGCCACAGCTCCCACTAGCAGGACCTGCTCACCCCAGCAGCCTCACCCCGACCTGCCAAGGAGCTGCAGGGACAGGGATAGGGAAAAGGATGGGGACAGAATGGGACAGGGTGGGATGGGATGTTTCTCGGCTCCCTGCTGCTGCAAGGATGATGCTGTGGCACAGAGCACTGTTGTGAGTGTGCAGCTCCTTGCACCATCTCAGGTATGTTCTGGGGGTTTTAAGAGGGAAAACCCAAGAGAGGTTCTGCAGGTGGAGCGGCTACAAGCCCAAAATCAAACACCCTTTTCCTAAGAGGGATGATCAAGGTTGAGAAAACAAGGTCCCACGCAGCATCTGTGAAGAGCTTTACCTCTTAATGCGCTGCGCATCCAACGAAGCCGAGGTACTTTCTAAAGCTGTGTCAGCTGAAGACATGTAAGTGCTTAAATGCCTGTGGCAGGCTCTGGAGGAACCTTTTCAGAGATACATGGGCTGGGACGAGCACAGCCTGAGCAGGAGCGTGTGCCACACACCAGCTGCTGCAGCCGGAGCCGCTCAGTGCCAGGAGCTGCTTCTCCACCAGCGCTGCTCAGCCCACACAGCCAGGGCAGCGCTGCCGAGGGAGCAGGGGTGGTCGGCGAATCCAGCCAGCAACAGCCCCCACAACCACGAGTGAGCAAATCCATGTGGTCCGGAAGAGTTTTTACCAGTGACATGGGGGAACGCACGTCAGAGCCCAGCAGAACCGGCACTTCGGCGATGACAGGCTCATCCGAGGGCGGATGCGGTGGGCTGCGGCGCGGCCTCGGCGCCGGGCTCCTCGCGAGCCCTTCCTGGGGAGCAGCTTGTCATCGCCCCGGGAGCGCTGCGCAGCCTCGCTCCTCACAGCACGTGATGAATTGCAATATCCTAACAAGAACGCATCGCTTTCAGGGCTGTAACCAATATACAAGTCCATTGGCAGCAGATGTTATTAATGATGTCAATACATATTTTCTTATTAATCTGCCACACTAGGCTTGTGTCTATCTGCAAATGATTATCATTCATTTTCCTGACAAATCTATCAAGATCATTTATTACTGTTCAGCAAAGGAACTTCTTTTAAACAGAGATTAATAACATTGCATTTTATCTGGCTGGCTGAGCCAAAGGAAATGAAATTAACAATGAACCCTACAAACATGTCATCACTTTAATTTATCGGAAAATATTTTAAAATGTTATTTAAAAGAATATACGCTATGGTGGGCACAGTTTATTACAAAGGAAAGAAATGAAACAGCATGCATTTTAGCAGGGTGGAGAGTAAGTTAGTAAACAGGGCACCATGTTTTCTCTGGATCCCTGTGCTCGTTTTTCTGGGACAAGGAGGGAGCAGCACGCACAGCCTTCCTGGTGTGTGGAGATGGGCACCTGCCCATGTGAATTGCAGCTGGAAGTCACCAGTTCTGGGTTAAAGTGGGTCCTACCTGGGATCACAAGCTCTCATCCGTGCAGGGAGCACCGTCCTCCTGCGTTCCTGTAGACGGAAACAGCATCAGGGTAAAGCTCGTTGCGATCTGAGCGGGAGGCCTCCTCACGTGTGTGGCAGAGTCCCAGCACAGCACCCTGCTGCACTTGTGGTCCCTAGGAGGAAAAGAAACAAAACAGTAAATTTACATGGTTTGATCTCCTTTCTTCTGCATTCTCTTCTTACTTTCCCCTCCCTTTGAGTAAAATGGTAACAAACAATAAACATACACTAAAGAATGTATCACACACCCCCCCCCACACACATTTTTACTGCAAATAGTAATGCAAAACCTTAATATCAGCTTTTCTTTTGCATTGCTTTGTTTATACCCATGAACTTACAACTTTAGCCCCATTTTCAAGCAGGTGCCCACCGCTGTGTCTCTGCAGGACTTCCCCCACGTGCCTGGCTCGGGGCTGCGACATTTCCAGCAATGGGAATCCCATCACTCCCCTCCACACCCTTGTCTTGGAAGGTGTATCCCTCCCTCTGCAATACTGCAGCTCCCTTGTCTGTTTCCCAGTGCCCAGTGCTTCCAACACAAGCTAATTACTCCTCTTCCTTGCCCAGCAGGAGAAGAGGCGGCTGCTTAAAAAGATTTTGAATTACGTGGTCAAGAAGTGTTTCTCCTATAGATAACAAAGTCAAAATAAAGTCTTACCTTCAGCGGAGCGTATTCATCTGATCTGACCCAGATACCAGGTTGGAAACAATGTTTTAAACCCCAGACAAAAGAAAATAAACTTGCTAACCTCAAGCTGTAGCAGTTTCAGAATGCTAACATATTGGCAAGAGGATTTCCGAGTGTGCATTTGTGTATCTCTGCAGAGCAGCAAGAGCACTTACTGAATTGGCTGGCATTTTACTGTACATTTTACTGCTGTATAACAACATCTTCTGGATTTTTTTTTTTGTTTTAATTAAAAACAAAAGTCATCAATGTAGCATAGGTCTTGAAAAACTTGTAACAAATAAGACAAACCTGAATATACCCCAAAGCAGGGTTTGGCTTGCCGCAGATTAAACATTAACATGTTAATAAGAGAAGCAAGTTGTCCTTCTGTCCCTCTGAAGACACAGCTGGAGCTGTGTCTTCACTTACTTTGGGGACACTGTAGTTCACAGAGAGGTGACAGCTCAGGTTGCACATGCCCAGGCCATACACACTGAACTAGGACCAGACTGAGCTTCTAAAAGGTCTGGTCTTCTGCTTTGGCCTAACATTTGCTGGTAGAATTTGTGGTCTTTGACTGAGCAACAACTACAATGCATATGGCAGCACATCCCTGCCTATTTCTTGATCAAACTGACAGCTTAGCCATGTTTCTTTTAGCATAATTGTCAATCCTGGCATAAAGACTGCAAGCTAAGAAGAAACCAGTCTCTGGCTAAACTGCTCTAAAAGCTAAATGCCCATTACATTTAAAAAAAAAAAAAAAAAAAAAAAAAAAAAAAAAATATCTGCACCTTATTTCTAGTGTGGCTGCAACTTGCTCCAGCTTTCAGCTGCTGGGTTTCATCAAGCCTCTTCTGTTACATTAAGCAGCTGCCTGCTATGAACTTACACCACATAAATAAAAATCACAGTGCATGCAGAGAAACAGGGCTTTATAACCATGGAAAGGCAAAAAAGGGGACAAGCCAAAAGGAAGTGGAAAAGGACAACACGTAGCAGATGCAAAAAACAAATTCGAGCCTCACCTCACAGTCCTGTGTATACATTTAGTACAAATAATTTATTTTCCCCATTTCAGATCAATGCCTGTGTAACGTGGGAGCTGTCAGCCAACCTCGGTGACTCCCCAAAGCCCGGTATGAACAGTTTTTTGATTGTTTGCCTGGAGCAGTAAGAGCAACATACCGCGTGTTGTGAAGGCAACACAAGGAGCAACAGATGAAAGTGACTTTTTTAGCATAGGTAAAATGTTGGTGTCACAACAACGTGAGATTTTTGTACAACCTCCTCTGAAGCAGGTGAACGTGAGCGAAGAAGCCAGATGTCAAGCTGTGTCCCACCAGGGTGTTGCTGCGACGGAGGTGAAGGCACCTTCTCAGGCTGCAAAAGATTGCAAGGAGACGTCAGTGCCTGGTCTTCAGAGAAGTGAAAGATGACAGCTCCCTCATCACCTAAATGTATCTTTGCCCCCATGGAGATGGCAAATCCACTGGGAACATGAATATAGATGGAGAAATGCTTAAGGAGGAGTCCTTGCTGGTGTTGGCCACCATTGCCCCAAGTTCCACTGCACACAGCGCTGCCTTTTCCCAAGTGTACCCTGATCCTCGGGGTCACACATTTTCTCCACCTTTCTGTGAGCCAATGAGTCTTGAAACTCTGGCAGGCGAGATGGAGAACGCTCCTGTCCCAGAACAGCCCCTCAGCCCAGCGGTGCAGAGGGACCGGGCGCTCCTCAGGGTCTGTAATAGGGTTTAAGTCCTTCGAAGGGAGCAGGGAGGTCTGCGGACGTCCAGCAGCTCCAGTTCCTGACCCGAGATCCCATATCATACAAGAAGCCATCTTCACGCCTTCCCTCCACTTACCTCAAATGTGATTTCCAGCACCTCTGTGTGCCCATCTCCGTCGCAGTCCATGGAGGGGGGTGGGGTGGGGCATGTGTGTGTGTTATCTAAGCACGTGCCATCTGGCCAAGGCTGGCATCACGGTGTCACTGTGCCATGCGAGCACAGCCCAAGATTTCATAAGCAAAAACTGAAATATCATGCGGTGCAGTACTACAGATAAGCTGTCCAAGCAGGACCAGATGGCACCGCCACGCCAAGGACAACAGATATTAAGTTGTCAGAGTACAAACCAAAGTCAGCCGGAGCTGCTGAGTTCGTGCCATTTCAGTGCACGATTCCCAGGAAGGAGGAACAAGCTGTCCCCAAACCCGCTGCAGAAACGCCCCTGGGGAGGGCACTTGCCCAAGGCCCTGTGAGGCGCAGGGTGTTCCCCGAGGCGTCCCGGTGCCACACAAGGGTGGTGAGCACAGCAGCGTGTAGCAGTACACACGGGTATGCAAAACGTGAGAGCAACTGCACTTGCAGCGCTCAGTTACTGCTCCGTGGTGTGGTTTCTCTACTACACTGCTACCAGTTGGACTAACAGCACTCCAGCCTCGGTACTGGGATGGAGATCATCGGGGACAATTCCTCCGCCCAATTTCTGGTTTAGTCTAACACAGCAAGCTTTATTTCTGAGGGAGGAGGACAAGGACCAGGGTAGCCATTTTAAGAAACCTGTAATTTCTGCTGATCTGTTCAAAAAAGGTACGTTGTTCAAAACGTTCAGCTGGTGACTTGCTCCTGTAGCTTCCAGAAAAGCAGCATCCAATTTAATATGTGAGACTCATAACCAGCTCGTGCAGTGCAATAGTTCTCATCAGTTTGAAGAAAAAAAAGTCTGCTGGAAGCACAGGGAAGTAGCAGTGTCAATTTTTCATTAACCTACAGCCACTGTCTCTGTAGACTTACAGCTATAAGTAAGATTACTGTTATAATTTCTTCTGGTCCCTAAGGAGAGGGGAAAAAATCTTCTCAAAACTTTTAAGGTCATTAAACACCCCCACCTTTAAATTGGAGGTAGTTTCAGTTTACTTTCATATTTCAAAATCAAATCTCAGCTTCAGCCTCACATCAAAGCAGAAATGTCAGTTGCTTTGTTTCTATGTCTGCCATGAAAAAAAGTTCCATCTTTTACATGAGCTGAATGCCAAGTAAATAGATTTTCCTGGGGAACAAATGCATCTTTTTTTGTTTGTCTTAAACATGTGTAAATAGTGTCCCAGGAGCTGAGCTGCCTGTCACTTCAACCAGGTTTATAATCATGTCACTCCAACTGGTTATTTCTGACCCACCTGAGGTCAGAACCGCAGAAGTTTCCCTCCCTGCTCCTCTCTGCGCTGGTATCAAGCCCTTTCCCTCCGGCCTCATACCTCAGCAAAGGGGAACCAGTTTAATATGCACTCCCTTTTAACCAGTTTCTGGTTCCTTCTTTTCCTTTTTTTTTTTTCTGTTTCTAAGCTCTAGCTACAGAATCACAGCAATGCTTTGGTCCTCCGTCACGGTCACTGAGACAGATCTAAAAAGCTTTCATCAGATCAGACCAGTATCTGACAATATACGGCTACTACCAATAAGCAGCCAGGGCTGTGCTCCTACATGCCAAGAGTATACTAAAGACTGATGGTACCTACTGGCTCATGGCCAAGATTACGGGGGGCAGGGAATGGAAACCAGAATGGATTTGTAAAGGAAAATGACTTTTTATTTTTTTAAACAGGAGGGCACCATCAGTCTTGAGATGTTGCTTTTCAGTACCAGCTTTAAACAACGGAGAGTTACTTTCTACAGAGCCAGAAGACAACAAAGAGGAGTACAATCCCTTAATGTGCCCATCGTCTATTAAAAACAAACAAACAAACAGAAAAGCAATAGTAGATCAACACAAAATTAAGGGCATTTAATGCTTGTCATTTCCAAATGGCTTGGGTTATATCTCAATCTTCAGCACTTGTTTTGGGTGTAATAACTGGGGAGCACCAAGGAATGCATCACTGTATAGGTTATGCATAAATCGCAATTAAGGAAAATCCTCAAGTACAAGAGAAACCTCAATTTTGATTGGCCAAGTTACCAGAACCTATTGATAATTCAAATCACTCAAGTATTATTCAGTGTTTTCTTCTCCCTGCTTTTTTCATCTCTTGACAAGTTTACAAAGAAAAGAATGGAGCAGAGCTTAGCTGCGTTACATCCAATATGCTGCCTACACAAACGCCAGAGAAGCTAAATGAACCCCAGAACATATGGCACTCTGCTGACAGAGCTCAGAAACTGGTTCTGCATGAGCAACAAGGAACATCTTGAAACGCACAAGACATATGTGTTTTAGGAAGAAGATTGAAGTGTTTCATAATAAAACAGGACAAAGTGAAATACAAGTGCTGTATAAAATTTTAATTAAAAACTGGTTTTACCCCTCAATGTGAATATACAATATGTTTCCCAGATGGATTTCATATTTAAGTATTATCCAAACCAAAAACGTAAATGAGACAAATAAAGCCTTCAAAAATGGCACAGAGGCTAAAATGTACGTAAACACTAGATGACTGTGGTGAAAACAAGGAAGCAGGCAAAGCAACCTTTTAGCAAATGTTTACTACTGGAGTACTGAATGAAATAGTTCAACTAGATAGTTTTAGTAACAACACAATCAGCTAAACATTCAAAAATTCAAGTCAGTGTAACCATACAAATAGAAGCATTAGAATTCACCACTGTTCAGTGACGTACACGGTGCTTTTGTTACTTGAAAGCTTCACAGGTTATTTTATACACTGGCAAGTCACGGTATAGAAATGCACAATTCATGACGTGCCACGCATCAAACCACTCGCGGAGTCACCCCTGCTCCCCAGCCTCCCGCCCGGTGCAAAGCTCTGCTCCTTTGGCGGCATCAGCCCTACAGGGTTACGCAAATGCCTGACCACAGAACCAAAGTTCTGTGCTGCCTCCTCAGGATCAGTAAATTCTTACAAACCAAGAGGGATGTTGTTTCGCAACAGCAAACTCCTTTCCCTGAAGAGGCCAGAAGCAGGCTCAGATCACCACTTCTCAGACTGCAGAGAGTTCTCTGCTAGGTCAGAAGCAATCACCCAGAACTGAACGGCAATAGACACCAAGAAAAAGCACAACCTCCACATAGATCAAGCAAAGAGAAAGATTACAGGGCCCTTCTGTCGCCATCCAGACAAATTACCACTGCACTTCAGAGAATTTCTCACTGAAGACAAACAGGGCACAAACTGCACGTCTTTGGCAAGCCAATACGGAAACAAAAGGAGCTACAGCCTCGTCCTTTAAGGGCTTTGGTTGATGATGTTTTGGTTTCTACCACTTTCTCCATGGAATTCAATGCAACCAATGGGGCTTGTGATTAATACTCCTCTTTCTATTACACAGTAAACTACCAGGGGCTCCCAATCACTTCTCACAACACTGGTTTATCTGTTGAAACTGAAAGGAATTAGGCAAAGACCAGTTATCTGCTGCTACCAGACACCACCACCTACACCAGACATTGCTTCTGTCAGCGAGGGAGCTCGTGAGGATCACCCACAGAAGTGCTGTTTCCTCTTTGCTTCAATCATTTCCACTGGAACCAAGAACCTAAGTTTCATTGATTTGAAAGTTTCCCCAAATTCCTTGACTACTACACAAATCCCTGGAGATACTCTCAGCCCTCTGACACGGATCACTCCATAACCACCGCTGTAATTAATGACACGGTAGGCCTTCCTATAACCCAGAAATTCCTTTTTTCCAGAAATTACAAGACTGACAGAGTCAAGTGACCGCTGCTAAAAGGCTAAGAATTCTGTTGCATTAGTTCAATGTTTCAGAAAACACTTTCAAGCTTAAAAATTAGGAAGAGCAGAATTATATAATAAGCTATTCTTTGCACACAGACTGAACAAGCAGCGATTCCTTCCAACTTACTTTTTCTAACAAACCTTTGGCACACCACACAAACTTTTTCCACTGTTGAGTTGCACACACCATTGCACCCCTTGCTCTTGGGAAAGAAGGAGAACAAATGATGCAATAGATGTTAGTGGTGCTTATTAGTACATATAGCAGACAGCACTAAGACATCAGGATGGCAAAAAAAATTATTTATATTAAGAAAAATAATTATGAGAGCAATCAGTAGGAGTATGATTAACCCGGATCATGCAGGAGACAGAAGCAGAGTAGGATAGCAACTGTAAAGATTAGCTCCTAAAAGCACATGTAGTAAAGCAGTTCATTATCTTTTTCAGCCATCTCTTAGATTTAATAGATTTCTATCTTGATAAGATTAAGACTTGCTTAATAATTGTCTGATTAAAACATAATAAACCTGGGAAAATTAAAATAAAGCCTTTTTACTAACCTGGAGATGAGATGGGACTTTTCACCCAGGCTTCCACAAAATAATTTCTGTAACGATCACGTCAGGATCCCAAAGCACTTCACAGCCATTTAATTAAGCTTCAACGGAGCACAAACTCCCCATTTTACAGCTGAACTAACAATGAGAGGGAGTCTGGAAAAGACTATTTAATACTGAGGAGAGCTGAATGTTCTCTTATTTTACCCCCAAAATAGATTCCCAACACCTACAGGTAGATTTCTTTCTCCCCTCACCATTTTGGTAGCCTCCAAAGTAACAGTAAAATTCAAACATGCGATGCACAATCTAAAGAACACCCTCATTGTCTTCCAAGCTGCCCAGATTTGGAGTATAAACACTGCCGTCCATCCATCTTACAAAGGTGCCCCTGCCTGACCACATTACTTCAGCCACCCCTATGCCTCTTGTCCCCAGTGGACCAATTTAAGCTTCCCTTCCTCTGGCTGAAGACTTAGATAAGGCAAATCATTAGAGAGTTTGACATTTTTGCCTTTAATCCACAACAGATCTATTTCCAAAGCCACTACTACTCAACAAAGGATGTGCATTACTACTGAACACTGGCAGATAGCTTGTCTAAAGCCACCCCAAGATCCTAAACTATACCAAGTTATTTGTAGGAATGAGAGAAGGGAGCAAGTAGGAAGCAGATTCTGACCTATTAAAATGAAAGTGATTAAAATATCGCACTGATTGCACGCTACAAGCAATACTGGATGCTGAATAGGATTTGATGAGAATACTCATGGCTGTAACAACTTGGGGAGGGCAAGACAGAGAGACAGACTACAGAAAAACACTAATTTACTCAATCTGGCCCATTATTTCTAGATTTGAGTAGGCAGCTTTCCTTTAGGAGGTAAAATGATGGGGGTGGAATTATCCCATCCCACTGTCACTAACAGACCACTTTGTGGATGGCAAAAGATAAGGAATGAGCACAGAAAATGCTATTTAAAGCATCACTCAGAAACCTGGAAATTTGCATTTGATAGAAGGGATTTAAATTGTATTAAAGGCAAGGTGCACCAAACAATTACAGTTTATTACTATGTTGGTTCACTGCCTGAACCTACACCTATCAGATACCGCAGTAGCAAAGGAGCAGCAGTGCTCAGTGCACTCATTAATACGCATATTAACAGAGGGTTAGCTGAGCAAACAGGGAAGGGGCCAAATTCTCCTGAAAATAAAGTTTCTTGCAGATTTTATGGACAGATCAGAGCAATTTGGGTCTTAACTCCCATTTCAGAGAAAAGTTTTCCATTAACCAAACCAGATTTCCAGCACAGTGCTTGGATGAGAACCCTCTTTGCAGTATCACAGCATATAAGCTGTGGAATGACTGACCCAAGAGAAAAACACATCCTACAGCAGCTGATTCAGGAAGACATTATACACACTGTCTCCCCTTGCAGCTGGAGCAAGGCCAAAGACACAGAGACTATGCTTCATTTCTTGTTATGCTGCATATGAAAGCTACACTGAGAATATTCATACCAGTCAAAATTCAATATATGACACTGCTTTTTTCTCCCATCCAGTTTTCACCTTTGATGAAAAATTTTTCATCTTTGATGAAACACTGAAGGTTGCCATACTACCATTAGCTAGGGGAATTAGACAGCTTATACCCCAGCCACTCCGCTGGACCATCTGAAAACATTACCCTGTTTTTTCACAGTGGCCTCCAACCTTCCTCATCCCCTCTTTGGGTCTGGAAGTCATGGCAACTTGTGTCCTTACTCATCCTTTCAAAAAACGCCAAAGCCTCAGCATTCAGGCCTTCCTATGCATCGAACAAACAGGGACTAAGATCTGCTGGATTGCTGGGGAGGGAAAAATGGAACAGTATCTCTATGTCACAGAACCAGATTAAGTCAAAGGGGAGCAGCCAGCCTTCAGAGGACTGTAACTTTTACTAAGCTATGACGCTGGTGAAGGAAAAGACAGAGAACATTGAATGAAAACAGTGGGATACCATGAGAAGAACACTAAATCTTATGGCTCAAACACACACAGGAAACTGCACCAACCTTCAGATTGCAGTAGATTCATTTGAAACCAAAAGCTTGGAAAGTCTCTCTCAGAACGTGCCCTGCCTATTTAGGATCCCTTTGAATACATCCACTTTCCCGAACAGCATGGAAAAAGAAACTTCCTTTACCAATATGGGGTCACAGACGCAGGCTAATCAATGAATACCAGGTACTGGTAGCACAATACTCCATGGCCACCTTGCCTTCAGTGGCAAAGCTTGGGTAAGTTTTACTTTTCACTTCTGCAAAAATAGCGTACTACTACTTCACAGAGTGACTCAACACTTACCCACAGCGTAAGGCTTGTGCAACTAATGCCCTTTGAAAGCACTAATGTGCTAAGTGGCATCAGGGACAGGAAGTTATCAGTGTTAATCCACTTCAACTGGTTTAACAGTTACAAGGAATAGAAATGTCTATATGCAAGACACTTCCTCTGAGAGTCCCCTTTCCTGAAACAGAAGCACACAGCCTTTCAACGTGCTTTCCCGCTAGCATAATTGCTCACCAACTGCTTTCTCAAATCAATTATGTTGTCTCAGCATTAAAGGATGGAAGGCAGAGGAGACCAACTTTTTGTTTATCTAGGCACACTGGCAGGTTACAGTCATATGTTCTGCCATCTGTACTACTGGCTTTATCCTTTATCCAATCATAACAGGTAAAATGGCACTGGTGTAACTGAATCTGCTCGCTCAGTCAGGGAAGGAGCCAGAACAGGCATTTGCTTTTTCCCCCCATTCTGAAAGGAAGCAAGAGATGGACACTCTTGCCCTTTTAAAACATTCTGTTTTTCAATAGATGGGCAATTTGCCCTGGTCTGCTAATGTGGGATCTGCTCAATGCAAGGCTGAAAAGGTTCCATCCCCAGGGAAGGCATCGAACTGCTGATGAACATTTGGTGGCCTTTAGCAAAAGCGATGCGGCTTCTGCCAACAGGATCCCAGCAGACTGGGAAGGACAGGCTCCAAATTAGGTGGGATTGTGATGCAGGAACTTCAGAAGGCCTGTACAGGGTATATGAGGAGCTTGTTGACTAGCTCCAGTCTTTGCCCCTCCACACTCTTTTCTTAGTCATATTTTTTAAAATTACAAGTATATTGGCAAATGTCATGACTGCATACAAGAGACCTGGAAACGTCCAAATGCACAGTGTGAGAAGATAACCTTTCTTCTGATACAAAGGCTGCTGGGCTGGGTGGGTTTCTTTTAAAATTTGACAGTATTAGAAAATTTGTGACTAAAGGTGCTTGAAACCACATCTATAGGTCAGTATCAGTTTCTGCCCTTCTCAAAAATAAACAATCCAAAGGCAATTTTCTAGAAAACAACTCCCTTTGTCCCAGATGGGACACTTTTAAATCAACACTCACATTCAGCTTCCTCTTTACACCCCCTCTCTGAACAGTAGGACATATTGCTTCTTCAACCAATTCTAAGTTACTAAATAGCTTTAATTATTTACTAAGAATTGGCTGCAGCTGAAACCTGAGTTTATGTCAGACAGGAATGTCCAGCAGACCTATTAGTCTTCAAATGACTATCTCTTCATAGTCTCAAAGGAGAAACACCCTCTTGCTGAACCACAGAAGAGCTTAGTTGCTGTTGGTTTTGGGTGTTTTTTTGTTTGGTTGTTTGGTTGGTTTTTTTGTGGGGTGGGGAAAAGGGGGAATGTTAAGAGTTTCCTTTTGGCAACCCAGGACAAACCCCCGTTTCTCCAAAACCCTGCCCAACCACAACTGTACCTTAAAAATACAGTACAAACACTTGCCATATAAAAATAGTTTTCATTACAAATATGAACACTGTGTACTGTGCATTTCCAGGTCAATTGCTATCAGGAGCGTGGGTTTTGGCCTGAAACAGTGCCAGAAGCTTTTTGGTACATGTTTCTGTAGATTTTCTCAAGACTCTCTTCAAAGATCACTCTGTGAGGCTTCCCTTTGTATACAGCTGCACGACTAGACCAATATTCACCATTATCCAAGTGCCCAGTAGTGTTCTGCTGCACTGGTAAACTGTCAAAAGAAAGAAAAGAAATAACAAACAAATCAAGATAAGGAAAGGGAATCAGAAGCAAAAAATCAGCAGAAATCCAAATGTAGAGCTGCTAAACACAGATTACCTTTCACAAATTGAAACAAAAACTACACTGCAGCTACTTCTAAGAAATAGGAGCCCCACGTCATTCGTTCACACAAATTCTCCCCCACTTAACCTGAGTGCACTTGTTAATACCTCCCAAATAGAAAGAATTAATTTTCCAAGAGCATGCAGTAATTTTGCTGTATTTTGATAGGCAGTGTGACTAGGCACTAAGCCTATGCAAGAGCAACACAGTAGGATTTTTGTGTCCTTTGAAGGTTAAAACGTAACCGCAAGCAGCTATTTCAATATGAAGACAATCTATCAGAGGTATATTAAATTACTGTGGTTGCAGCTGTAAAGTGCTCTATCGGAAGCATCTTGGATTAAGTATTCTACCAAATACATTATGATATAGTGGCAATTGAGTGTTCCTTGCCCACCCCATCTTCTGTGTCACTGTTTTAATACTAAACACAAATACATTCTCATATTTCAGTTGGTTTGAGAAATTATTCCTAGATCTATGAAATGAAATCTATTCTCTGAAAATCACTACAAAACACTGACAAATCTGAAGTATGTATATCTAATTTTCATGACTATTTCCCTTCTCCTGAAACTTTCAAAACAAAGGCTTGTGTCATATAATGAAATGAGCCATATTAATTTAGTATAGCATGAAACTACTAGCTGAAAAATCTTAAGCAAAAATGGACTACTGAGGCGACATTTTTCACCTCTATCTGCTCAGAGATTTAGGTGCTTAAGACACTTAAAAATTAGGACTGAGTTATCTTCAGCCTTTCTTGAGCATTCTCAGCCTAGGAAATCAAACTGGAAATGTGAAGTTTACAGTGACCATCCTCACTTTGGAAACAGATTGCATTTCACAGAGAAGCTTTGTTTTTTCTTATATATATATATAATTTATTAATCTACTATGATCAAACAGTACTTAAAACTTTGTCCTCAATATCAGTAAACACCTGTAACAAAATGAAAGAAACCTTATGTCAAAGGAATCAGAAATACACGTGTTAGCTGCATCAAGACACAAGGTTTTCACTTTAAGAATGGAAAATGGTGATGGAATAAGAGGAAGATGCATGATCAGTTTTCTAAATTCACATTTCTGAGCTTCCACTGTCCCATGGAAAACAAAAAGAATTTTTGCTTTTTTTTAGTTTTTGCTTTTAGACTTCTTACATTCAAACATTAAGGTGATTCCAACTTTACCACATAAACCAACAACAAAATCTCTATGTGGCTCCAGTATCAAAAGGGGAGGAAGGCCACTCTCACACTTTCTCAAAAGAGCTCCAACATTTAAAGTCAGCCAACAGCACAAAGCAAATTTAAACCTGTTTATCATCCTGGAGAGAATGAACTGTGCTTCACAGTTTGGACACAAAGAAGCCAACCTACCAAACAGCAAAATCAATAGAAAAGTTATACAGGCCTGTGTTAAATGTAGACAAGTCAATACCCTGGCGACCCATCAACAACTGAAGTTTTACCTCCTCTTTTCTGCAGTTTGTGTTACTTCAATTCTGATGGAGAATTCTCAGGCCAACAAAGCAGCACAGCACTAGAAGTGGCACTTGTAACTATAGAACAAACAGCTCTGACACTCTTTTCCTTGGAATCCATTTCCTGCAGTCAGCCTTGTGCTTGCCTTTTCTTCTACTAAAAGCTTAATCTACACAGAGACACTCAAAATAGACTTAAAAAACAATAGTAACTTTTACAAGTTCCTTATTCCGGTACCGACAAAGACTTAAAATAAAAGACACAAGCTTTATTTTCCCTTCTCTTTTTGGAGGGGTGTGTGTCTGTATTTCCATTAGCCAGCCCTTGCGCATGAGATACTTAGCACTGGTGTGGACAAAGATACAGCCAAGCCAGGGAACAGTCCCCCTCATGTCTCAACTGGAAACCAGCTGACAACCTGAGCTAAGCAATCTGGGAATTACACTCACAAATCATATTAACAGCAGGATTTCTGCACGCAACTCCCTGCTCTGAAATACCTGTCATATGCTTTTGTTCCCTCATACATCTCCTTTAAGAGTCCCAGAAGTTCTTTTCTGAGTGAATCATATACTAAATATTTCACAAAACACGGACCTTTTCCTTACTCCCAGTGGTTTTCAATCATCTATGTACTTTACTGCCAACATTTGGTCGACAGTACCATGTCCTTCGATGAACTCTGTCTCTGTCCTTGTATCCTGTTTATGAGCACTGTGGCAAACACTCAGCAATCAGACTGTCCTTGAGTCCTTTTATGTCTCGCCCTTCCGTGAATGGGCCTACAGCTGCTGGCCTCTAAACCCAAGGAGCAGTCCTTTCCCAACTTGAGTGCCACATTTCATATCCCATCACTTCATGATTCTGTAGTATTAGGGTTTGCTTTTTTTCTTTTTTTCATGGTCTGCAGTTTCAGCATCAATCTCAAAGTCCCAAAGCTGCCTCAAAACAAAAACTTACACTTTCTCTCTCACAAACACATCCTACACAATTTAATTGCAGCAGCTGTCAGAACAAAGGATAAAGAACCAAAAAGGCTACACGCAGCATACAGGAGCGAGCACAGGTATAGAAATACTAACAACTGCAGCAGCAACTTCACATAGGTGTGCAAATCTGACTTACTAGATCCCTTGCAACGGAGATGACTACAAATTACAGGAATTTTTAAAAAAGCCAACAAGTCATAAATGAACTTTTTAGAGCTTACTAATTGCAAGTAGAAGTTCACTATGATATGCATATTGAATTACCCTGCTTTCAGTGGTATGCAGTGCTGGTTTGGGAAGCCTTTGTTACAAAATACTGCATCACATTTAATTATCAAAATAAAACCTCTTCTTCCGAATGTCAAGACCTTTCAGATTTAGCAATATAGTTCTAGAACCTCTCTCTTTATATTATGAAGAACAGAAAAGCCACACAACCCCAAAAGATGTTTTACATTACTTAGCATCTTTCCTCAAACAAGTGCCCAAAAAGTACAAACTACTGTGTGCATACATAGAAAACATCAATGTTGTTAACTTCTATTACAGAAGTTGTCAAAATCAACTCAATTAATGTCTTAAGTAAAATATGAAGCCCTAGTCATACATGTGAGTACACAGAATAATTAACCTGTGTAATCCAGGTTTTCAAGATGTCTTCTGAAATATGGCATGCCGAATTACTAAACAACACTATATATATTTGCAATTGTTTTTTCTGAAGATGCTGATCTCTTCCAAATATGTGCTTTGGAAAAAAAAGAATAAAACAACAAAACAGCCCCAAACCATATTACTAAAACTTCAATGTATTATTGCATTCCCACAGTTTTAAGGAAAAATACCCATTTGGTTATTTTTAAAGTGAATTTGCTCTCTGCTTGACAAAATCCAAAACCTACTGCCCAAGGATCATATTGATGACCAAGTCTAGTTCCAAAATCAGTGTTTTATGAAGACTATATTGACACAGCACCAAAGAGTATGAAAGGCGTAATTATAGTTAACTGTATTTTGCTTTCAGGTGAAAAAGCTCAGTAGAATGAACTCCTACAGAAGCCTTTCCCCCATGCAATATATTACATAGATCAAAATAGGAAGAGAATTTTTTAGCTAAATTTAAAGGGCAATATCATGACTGTTCTGTCTTGGTCAGAGAAAAACTCCAAACCTGATCTGCAGTTCCCTCATGGATAAGGGTGCTTTATGTGAAGATTCTCTTGTCTTAGTCAAGTCTCCTTTTGATGAGTTACTCTCATCCTAAAAAAAACCGCAAAAAACAAACCAGAAATCAAATTCTCATTACCTTGGTTTCTGATTACAATGATCTCAGTTCAAAAATGCATTCTTTCCATTTAGTAGACTATTAAAGTGCTTACATTTCTTGGGGGAGAAACAGACAAAGTGTAATGAGCCAAATGCCATTTATGAAGAATTTTAATTAAGTTCAGTACAATTCAGCTAATAATTTTCAGGTAATAAGCTGGAAAGAATTTCTAGACAGTGTAGATCTAGAGAACTACGCAGACAGCACAAGCTTCAATAATCCCCAACAAACACATTGGCAAAATGTTATGAAACCTACTCTTCACTGCTTTACTTCTGTTTCTTGTAGAAAAGGGGAAAGAGAACCTAAAACTTATTATTTATTAGCTTTTATAATGAGCTACCATTATCTATTTAATGTATTTTACCAGGCAGAAGCATTCTACACATCTGAATACTTCGATTCCATATACAGGGCTGAGAACATACTTACCCCACTTTAAAAAATGTCTATGATATAATTAATGACCCTTCAGTGGAGCTGCTAGAAAGCAGTCTTACCTTTCAAATGCTATCTAGGCATCAATTAACCCATATTTGCCCTCTTAGGTATGTAAGACACAAACCAGCTCATCTGAAGGGAGCCAGTTGCTCACCTGAGACAGAATAGTAGAAATTCCACTACACACAACCAAGTTCACTCTACTCTGAAGAGCAAAGACACTACTTAAGAGGTGACACTAAGTGATGCCTTCAGCAGAAGCCAGCTGCTGTAAGAATTAGTAAACAAAATCATCTGGAAAATCAACTGGAACAAAAGACTGCAGTAAAAATAATCACACTTGCTGGTAACATAAGACTGGGAGAAAGACAATAAATATAGTGGTAGATCTGCAATAAGATGCAGAGGAAGCTGAACAGCAGGCATATGGATGAGGAAAAACCTAACACAATTTATTGTGGTGAAATACAAGGTAATAACTGTATTTGTAAACAGGAAAACTCTCTTCCTTCAGCAGTCACAGACTACAAAGCACTCAAGAGGAAATGGGGTACAGTGGTAAATAAAACTCTGCAGCATTTGCTAGAGGCAAATTATGTTCTGGAAAGTAAAAAAAGATGGAAACGTTACAATACTGTCAGAATGTCACAGCAGAAAGTTACAGTGGACACCCTAAGGAATCTGCAGCAGAGCTCCAGTCACACTATTTTTACAGAGCACTGTGGAAACAGAATTTTGGAAAACACAGCTGGATGGTTCCGGGAATGATTATTTAGCATCAGGCTCTTTAGAATGAAACAGAATAAGAGACACTTTTTAACCTTTTGAAGTTTGGAAGAGGATCCAGACTGGAGCCAAAATCTACTCACCACATTGCCAGTGCACTTGCCTTACTACTGCCTCAATTTCAAGATGAGCCATTTACCTCATACATCCACTCTGTAGCAATGCAGCCTAAATTTTGGGCCATTTGGGAAAGAACAACCAATCCTGGTGTATTTTACAGTACTCACTGCAAGTAGACTCAATTTTTTTTTTATTTTTTTTTTTTAAGCAGGTCAGCTGCAGTTAGCACAGCTTTCACAAGTTAGCTGTATGCAATTATCAAACACTGTGAGACTTCTCTGTAACATCCTCCCACTCCTTTTGCTCAGTGGAAGGAAATGGAGTGAGAAAAATGGTCATTTTCCAGCATTGTTCTGACCAGGTTGGTAATTAAAGACTCAAAAATCTTACCCAATACCTGATATCTGGATTTTTTAGGGCAGAAACACGAGGCTTTCCAACAGGAGAGGAAACAGAAAGGCATCACCTCTGATTATTAATCCATGTGAGTATTCAGCAAGTGTCCTATACTGGAAGTGACAAGGTGCGCTAACAGAAAGTCAACAGCAAGTACCATGCTTCAAGAATCTAACACCACGCTTTGCAAATTTGTGTGCATCAATATTGCAGTAAGAAGGGAACATCAGTGTATGTGTAAGTCATTATAAAGTAGAATGTTTTATATTATACAAGTAAAATACGTAAAGAAGAAGAAAATGATCAAATTCTCCTTTACCCATTATGATATTTAATAGTCTTTATGGCTGTATGGAGAGACTGTGTAATATGCTATCCAGCTCTCCTAACAAACCAGTAAGTCTTTTATCATAAAGTCATGGTCCACTGTTTAAGGAAAGTAGTCAAGGACCACTGGAGATAGTTCAGGCTGTGCAAACTTTCATTACGTGTAGGTGCTGGACCATCATGAAATCCCATTTGTTAAGTTCACTGAAACATCAGAGAAGCATTTGACGTGATTTGTACCTATTTTGGGGTGGCTGAAACACACAAAAATATGATGGGCATCTTCTATTTGAGAGGCAGCAGCTCACAAGATCCTAACACTTGTATAAAAACTCAGGGAGGTACACAGCATGAACTAGATCAATCAGTCTTAGCGCACGCAAGAAAAGGTTTTTCAGAGTTTAAAACAAAAAGCACAACTAAGCTAAAAAATAAAGATTGAACAGAAACGAAAAAATAATCAGATTAAGAGAGCATGCAGGCAACGCAAGGAGCTGCCTGGGATGGCTAAATGTGGGAAAATAAGTAAATAAGCAGAGACTTCAGAGCTAAGGCCGATGTTCTTCAGTACATCTTACAGCAGCTGACTGAGACAAGAACCTTCACTTCTGCCCCAGCACTCTGCAGTGGTTTTATGTAGTCAGTGGAGTCACCCCATCGCAGCCAGCACGGCTGGTGTGCCAGCACGCTAGTGCTACGCCTGTCACTCCTGTGCTGAAGCGTGAGGCGGGGAGGCCAGGGCTCTCACGCTCCGTCACGCTTCCCACTAATACAGTAAACCAGGTCAGAGGGGAAAGGTGGACAGCTGTAAGTTAAAATTGCAGCGACATTCAAAAAGCAGGCTTCTGTCAACACTCCTTTTTCTAAGAGGAAACCGAAGCAAAAAGGATGTCCTTCTCCATTTTGAGAGACTCGTGTCTCTTCTAACCAATCAATAACATCTGTGTTAGATTGTCAGACAAAAATAATTTCATCCAAGCTCCTAATCTTAATCTTGCCTCTCATCCTTACATCCTTCTACCTTACCTTTCTTTTACCTCGGCTCACAGTTAAGACCCTAAGTCCTTTGCAGATGAACAACCTTGTTGTTCAGCTGGTACAATGCTTTGGCCAGGGAGATCCTGTGCCACAACGAGGTTTCTCAAAATCGTAATAGCAAACATTTTTATCTGTCTAAAATCACACTTCAAAATTCCATCAGACTCAAGGACAAAATATTTTGATCCTGAGCATAATCTCATTCGATAAAGAGCTCTGCTCATTGAAATCCAGGTAACTAAGGGGAAAAAGCACACATCTGAAGAATAATATTAGCTCTAACAACAGCTGGACACAAGCAGCTGCTGATGTGCAGCTGCACATGTTAAGCCCTGATGTTCTACAGATCTGTAATATATTTTTCGCTTAAACTGGAAATGGAAAACAAGATATAAAAATAAACTTAATTGTCCTCAATAACCTGCAAGGGGGTTGGTTACCTATACCAGCTGTCTATAAAGGCTACACATAAGGATCCTACTGAAATCAGTGTGAAACAGTTCAGCTTATACACTGAATCCACATTTCTACAATCAAGGCTGCCCCAAAGGACAACATTATAATAAATCCAAGACTTTAGGCACAGTTCTTTTCCTCAGCCATCTTCGAGAAAAGAAAGGATTTAGTTTGCCATCAAACTTACGAATATTAGGCGCTGTCTAGCACTGTGCGTCCTTAAAATATTTTTCACTCTTTTATGGATCTCATCTCCATTTGCTGGTGAAGGCCAACCAGAGCTAAATCTGCAAGAGGAAGAGGAAAAACAAACAGAAGAAATACTTTCTTGTTGAAAAGCTCAAACATGTTTTTAACTCAGATTTGATTTTTTTTTTTTTTTTAAATTATGAAGCATACATTACTTCCTTCTATTTGGAACATAAACCATGTTCAGATTTGATTCTTCTTCTCCTCTGGGGTACAAGTAAAGAAACATTTAAAAGCTGTATAAATGGTATGCATCCACAATACCAACAGAAGATGCAATACATAGAATGATTTCGTAATGTGAGTAATATTTCCATAATGTTTGTACTGTCCCTACAAAATAGAAAACCTATACAGATATTGTATTCCCAGCAATCAGGTTTTGTTTTCCTCTTTTTAAAGCAAGTATTACACACATGAAATTCTTTTCACTGGAATAAATCAACAGTAACCCAAATGCATGCAAATTTGAAAGACCATGGAGTTAAAAATCTGCGAATTCCCAATCTTTATTTCACAAGATGGAACTGCATTTTAAGTTGCTTTTTAACATTAAAAACAAAGTAGCTAGTGACTTAAAACTAACAGCTACTTTTGGATTTTACCCTTTTATGTTTTGCAGCACATTTTTTTCCACGTTACTGAAAAAACCCAAACCCATCATCCTCAGCAAGGCCAGGAGTTAGCAGAAATTTCCTCTCAATAGTATTCCCAGACTGTTAAGGAAGGCAACTAAGATTTTAGGAATAGGATCATTTAATCATTTACAAACCAACCATGTTAGTACACTCAAAAATGTGTAAAAAAAAATAATAAAAAAAGGAGATCAACATAAGTAAAGATTTACTGTGGAAAAGTTATGAAACGTTTACTTACACAATCTCATCACCGTGGACAGAAACAGGGCACCAAATCAAGATTGTTCATCTTCACTTCAATGTTTCCTAACCCTTGAGAACCTGACTTTGCACCCAGAAAATAAAAACTCATGATGTGGTATCATGCTAATATGAATACAGGTCACCAGGCAAGCTGTGAGCTGGCAAGCCACAGTGCAGCAGTTTGAGCTGATGGAACTACAGCCAGCAGCAGCACTGGGCTGCCATACTCTGGGTGGATTAGGAACACAAGAAACTGCAACATGCTTTGACAGTTGGCTTTACAAATTTGATGCAGTATATAAACACCATGACTCAGATTCTACAGCGGGCTCTGGATGGGTTTGTGTGACTGCGACACTGCAAGCCTTTCTGCCCTCTTCTCTCCAATTTATCACATTCCCTGTGTTATCCAGTCTATCAGTCTGAAATCCCCAATCTGACTGTGCCTGGCTTAGTTTACTTTCATCAAACTTCTAGAAATCCCAATACAGCTAAAGAACCGTACAGCTCCTTCCAAAAAGGGACAAACCAAGTACATATAAAAGCTTACAGTTCAAAACAAGAAACTTGGCAACATTAAAATTAATGGAAGCAGGGTTCTGAAAATGGAAAGTGCCTTGAAGGTTACAGGCAGGGCGGGGAGCTCTTTGCAATCTTCTGCACCATTCCCTTTATTACCAGAGAGAGGCAGAAATGTAAGTAGGAAGTGACCAGTTCTTTGCTTCTGAATTTGGACTCACTTATTATTGCTTACCTTTCCAAAATATATCTCTCTGTTGTTAACAGACCCAATATTTTCAGCCTATTTATGAGTTTTCTTAAATCAATCTATCTCTGAATTCTTCTATTTTTCTGCAAGAAAGGGTGCCAATAAATGACACAATATTGGAAGGATGAATTATATTTTCTATAGGAGGATGTATTTTTCATATTTCTAATGACATTTAACATTGTTCATGTTTGAATCATTACAGGCAAGAATTTTCACAAAGCTAATACAATAAAAAAACCCCCATTTTTATTAGCATCCTGTTATTAGAATTAATTTCAAACCCAACAGCATGTATGGCAACCATACTGTTCAATTCTTTTGCATACTAGAATCTAACAAGCTATTGCACTAAAAGATCTCACCTAACTTTCTAAAAGAAAGCAAAATGGTTTCTGAATTTTGTTAGGGGAGGAAAGCATTGCTTTAAAAGAAACAGAAGTCTGTCTCTAAGCAGGCAGGAACATTCATTTCCCTAACAGAGTCAAACCCAGTTTGATTTACTGCATTAAAATGCATGTGCTCCATCACTAGTGTTTTTTGTTTTGTTTGGGTGTTGTTTTTTTTTCCAAAACACAAAACCAAGAACAACAACAAACAATCAGTGATTTTTTTTTTCTTTTTTCCTTTGAAGAAGAAAGGTAAAGGAAAGGGGCTGGAGTAGCACTATTACTTTATGGCTTTCAATTAGCATTTATAAACATTTATTAATATTGAAGAACCTCCAAAATACCTGTTCAAAAATCTGCATCCTAGGTGCAGTAAGAGTGAGTCATTTCCCATTTGACAAATAAAAGATAGACCCATGAAGTCATGGCATTTTCTCTTATTTATACAGCATCTGCTGTTCTTCCAACATCCAGGTTCCTGGCACTGAGAAGTTGGAATACATTGCCCTTGGGAAATAAATTTTATGAAATTCATATGTAAGATTTCAGATCATTGTTATTAATCTTAAATTTACAAATATCCTTGGAGATAAATGTATTTACTTTCGGAAAAAAGAAAACCCAGCTTGTTATTGAATTCGTTTAGAAAATACGTGGCTATGTCTGCAAGAAGAAGAAGATTTAAGTACTTAATTCAAGAAGTATTAAATTTCTTTCTTCAGGTGATTTTACTGATCAAGCCACTAGTGCGCGCTGTGGTATAAGAAACGTTGGCCACTCATACAGCCCAAACCTGCTTCACCGCCCCCCAAAAAATAAAAAAAAAAGGGGGGGGAGAAAAAAAACATATCAAAACCTTATGTATGACTGAAAATAGTATCAGCTTCTTCTTAATTTGCTTTTCTATTATTGTTATTGTCTAATTTTAGTAATAACTATAAGTCTAATCCACATTTAAAGTCACAATGTTAATATTTACACCAACCACAACTCAAACTAAAAAAAATCATGCCTGAAATGTAACAACCATAATCTGAAGTGAAACCTTTTTATGATATTCTAACTTTTCTATTGGAAATATTTCATAAAACAGGCCTTATAGCACAGCTTCTTTGAGTATAAATAAAGGGATTCCATTTGCCCCAAATCACCAATAACGAGTTTCTAAAATGACTAGCTACTTATTTATGTGATTAAGGTGTCACTATCATATTGCAATGTTGAAAGGAAAGTCATTTCATTTCAATGACTGTTTGTCCTGATAAACGAAATAAACTTCTACAGCTGTATTCTTTGTCATACTTTCAATTTTCCCTGGGACTTGCAAACATTCTGCAGTTACATCAGTTTAAATTGTTTATTGATTCCAATAGATTGTATAAACACTTTGGAAATATAGCTCAGTGACCTAGAAAAAGCCAGATCAATCAGAGAACTTCTCAAGATTAATTTCAAAGATGTTGTGTCGAGTCTGATCAAGGAAACAGAACCATTTTCCCTTGTAATGTGACTAAAGGCATTTATTTTCTTTTATGAGATAAGGATTTTTTTTTAAGGTCAGACAGACAACATCTACCTTGATACAAAAAAAACCCAACAACCCAACACCCAACCAAAACATGCAGCCAAGCAGACAGTCTTTGTGCTAAAGATTAAAGTTATTTTCACATATAATTTTATCCATTAGGATGAAATACTCCATTAGAAATACAAACAGGATACATCCACCCATGTACTCTAGTCAAACAGCAGCTTGCGAACTTGAGAGCTGTAATAAATAGGAATTTTCAAATGTCATACAACCCAATCATCCACTTGCACATAGCAAAAATGTTAATATCACATTTCAGCAGGAGATACTAATACATTTCATATCAGCAGAATTAATGCAAAAGCCTACTGCAGAATATTTGCAATGCCTATCGTGACCCCTTCCCCCACCATCACACCTCCCAGCCTTGTGAACAGCTCTGTGGCATGTGGCATCCATGAAGAATTCATCAGCTTCAAAGGCACAGACTTCATGCTGAGCAAAAAGGACAAACT
The DNA here is from genome assembly GCA_035590215.1 of Microhierax caerulescens. NCBI lineage: Eukaryota > Metazoa > Chordata > Aves > Falconiformes > Falconidae > Microhierax > Microhierax caerulescens. The sequence goes on from JAVJGJ010000030.1 coordinate 26,638,879, forward strand.
ATCAGAGGACAGAAACCAATGAAGTCCTGTAGTACCAGATTCAGAATTGGAGAGAACACTACTCTAGCTGGGGGGAAGAGGGAGAAAGAGCTCTTAAAGCTTAGTATAATCTGAAAAAAACAAACACTGCGAGAACTTGTATATGGAACAAAAGAGATGCTCAAGAAAATCAAATATATTTAATTCTGAAATAGAAAAAAATCCTCACAGATTTTATATCCAAGTAGGCATTTATACAGTGTTCACAGTAAGTGGCAAAGTTTATTTTTTATTTTTATGCTTTATTCTCATTTAAGAGGACATGAAGTGGTAATTCAGTATGATGAACTGGATTCCAGTGTATGCTGATCTGTATGGAGGCATAACAGAAAGGCTGAGCTACGCTCAGGAGTTTTACTGGTCTACTTAGTAAAGGATGCAATTTTGGTTTGCTTTTTCTTAAAATGACTGACAGCTATGAACCTTAGTGTAGTTGCCCCACAAAAGTGTTTTAGAGACTCTATTAGTACAGACCAGTTCCAGAATTTTAGTGAAAATATACAAACATACAAATCCTTACATTCTCACAATATGTAAGGTAGAGGAAGTAGGCTGCTTTCACAGTGCCAGGATACTGCTATGAAGCAGAAACAATTACACACAGACAAGGCCTTAAATCAAAGGACAGAAGCCTAAATATTTGGAAGCAGAAGCTGACAGCTTAGCTGTGTAGCCATTTGCTCTCCCTCTTCAGTAAGAAGTCAAAAAAAGTAGAAATTTCTCATCCTTTCTATATAGTTTCTCTTATTTTCAAAACCCCTGTTTACAGTTGGGCTGTGAAGCACTAGAGATACATTCAGTACTGGGCTTTTAAATTAATAAATGCTTTCTTTTCCCTCCCAAATTTCATATCTAGCCCTTAAAACTGTGGCAAGATACATCATCCTCAAGTAAAAAGTGAAACCTAAGTGGCAGACTGTTTCTGAGATTTCAAGGAAGGCCAATACTCCAGCTGAAGAGTTGCCCCAAAAAGTTGTTTTGGTACTAAGTCGTAAGTATGTCATAAATGGGCTGCACCTCCTTACTGTCTTTGGAAGCTTTTCCATTAGCTCCCATCTTTTCCGAATTCATTAATTTATACACTTAAAACAGCTTAAACAGCAATAATTTTCAAATTTACTTACCACTGCAGCAAAATAAACCAATGAAGATGACAAATAGTAAAGATGTTGGTCAAAAATACGGAACAAGGCTTAGGTACTGCTCAGTTTTGCAGAATACAGTATGAAATAACTGTTCTTTAAGCGTTGATTCCAGAAATTAATTTAAAGAATGCAAAATATGTAAACTTCCCCAAGAGGTAAGACTGATAAACCCAAAAGATTCAAGAACAATCTGACTACCAAAGTAATTTCCCCCCCAAATCAAAAATTATGTTTACATGGTTTGAAATTGATAGGAAATCTAGTTGCAGCCTCTCCCTAGAGCAAGCTTTTTTAAAAAAAGTCTGCTAAATTTTTTAGTGTTCCACTCTGTAGTAGAAAGTTCTCAGAACTTAAACATACACTGTCACAGAAGTAAACCCTGTCTTAGGATGCATGCCACTCTAAAATACTAGCTGAACTACCTGTGTCTGGATTTTGCTAGGCAACAAAAATAATACCCAAGACCCTGGGGCGACACATTTCAAGATCACTGAAGCCAAAGCTTCTAATAACTGGAATTTTCAAGGAGTTCCTGCAGGATCTAGTATTTCTTTACATCTATCATTAGTAATATCTAACTTCATGCTGCTATTTCCCTAGTACTTGGAAAAAGATAATATGAAAAGATGGCAGTGAACAACAGAGGAATATTACAGAAGGGTATCTGATGCAGACAGCTAACCTCTGTCTTCAAGCAGAACTTAGGTTTTTGTTAAATTTTGTAGTAGGTGAGATCACATATCAGCAATATAACCAGAAGAACATAAAAAAAGATACTGAGCTGCCCCTCACTCTGGAATAAAAAAGCAAAAGCCTGCCATTTCCAGAGTAGGAAAAGGAATCCTTTCATCCCAAATATAGGAGCAGTAGCTTTGCCTCTCAACATAACAGCAATGGTCAAATCCTCTATGACTGCTGTAGTCTCTTTTGTGCCAGCATAGCTCCATTCAAAGGACTTCTGTCATTACCTTACAGAATCCATCTATTTCTCCTTTTCTTTATGAAAGGTACTTTGCTGCAGGTTTGAGCGCTGCAAGGAAGGTTTAGCTTGTAAATTACCAAGAAAAGCACCATCTTTCTTCTAGGAGTCCATGAGGACACACACATACCATGCAAGGGCTGGACTTAAATTTTGCTTTCCTGCAGCAGTGTTGAGAGAATACAGCGCTATACTCTTTCACAAAGCATACAGGATACTTACTTATGCACTAAAGAATATTTATCTACGCACAAGCAAAGAGACTGTGGGGACAAATCAACTGCATTGACATGCTGCTGGCCACACATCATGGGCAGGAACTAATGAGTGTGCATGTACCATTAGTCTGCACAAGAGCTAGAATCAAAATGGTAAGTGAAGCTGTACACACACATCACTGCCGAGTGTCAGTCTGCAACACCAGTAAATGCTTTCCTTAGGTGACCTAAATAATGGAAAATGTAAAAATACAGTAGAAAAACAAATATTCAAAACTTTGCTGCCTTGTTCAACAGTAAATCTATTTATAGTTCTGGTTCTGGCTCAAACCCAGTGGAAAAGGGGAGAGGATTGATTTGTGGTCTCTCTAGCAGGCTCACTGGAAGGGACTGGAAACCGCTCAAAGTGATACAAAAATGCTCAGAGGACCTTATGCAAGACACGAATTTCTGTATCACTGAAAAGTATCATGGTAGCTTACAACTACTCAGCAGGGCTCTGGGAAGTATTGCCAAGAATGCAAACATCCACTTTTTTTTTTTAAAAAAAAAAAAGGAAAAAAAAAAGGAGAACTAAAGGTCGTGGGGAGTCAAGTTTCATATTGACTGTGGGTTGACTAGCATTAAAAAAAATACCCTGGAAATGCTAAGCTCTTTGTCTTTGTAATTCAAAATAAAATTGAGGAAATAAATACCAAATACTGTGAAATAAGACTCTATATTCTTGCAAATACACTAACACTGATACTCTTTCAGTAGTACTGATTTTCTCTGTATTGCTGTGATCTGAACAGCAGTGTTTGCATGTATTTCCAAGCATTGACCTCTGATCCATGTTTGTCATTCCAAGTATCTCTCAGTATACACTCAGCTAAAACCATTATCATCTCAGCAGCATGAAATAAAGACCAAATTTTTTAGACTCTGCCCTTTACCTTCTCATTTTGAATTTTTTCTGATGACAAAAGTAAATGCTTACGTGTTTAACATAAAGAGATGTTACATCTCTAAAGAGCTGAGAACATTTCTTCTAATAAGAAGAAAAAACATAATTTCACAAGACCACAAATCTCTTCTGGAGAGGAACTCATAAAGAGAAAATGCAGGAATGTTCAGATAAGTTGAAGAGTAACTGTCAGATGACTAAATGACTACGCACGTAACAGCAGCTCACGGCACACAAGACTTTCCTGCTATCAATGTAACGGACCCTGTCAGCTTTAAATATATTGCATTTTAAAATTCACCCTCCCTCCCCAAAACAAGTCCAGCTGAAAAAAGGATAAAGGCCCTCACCATTACAACATCTCTTCCCAGACTTGGGTAACTAAGGCACAAACATTGTCAGAAGAAGAGTGGGGAGGCAGACAAGAGGACAAAGAAACCTCCACCAAACCCCAGATACATCCTAATCTCTGTGTAACAGTTTCCAAGAAATGCTACTACACAGAACAACAAGCAAGCAAGTTTTCAAGCAGAGGAAGATATTACAACGCCAGCTTGATCTTCATGAGTATTAAAAATTCAATCCCCATCTGCCATCTGTCATTTTTCTCTTCAAAGAAAAAAACTGAGGCAATTTTTCTATTTTGAAAAAAAAAAAAAAAAAGCATTAGGCTGTGTGTAGGCTATGAAATGCACCCTGTGAGCACTGACTGAGGTACCAAGGATGAAACAGCCTGGAACGAGTGTGAATTAGCCACCAAAGTACATCTCTCAGTAGGGCCTCAGGAAACACTTTGGCATTTAGGGCAGGACCTCAGTTCAATCCTCAGCTTCTCCTGATTATTTTATGTATTTGCTTATCCAGGCCCAGCTTTGTATATAGCTTTTATGCTCCCACAAAGCCATCTAGTAACTTACTAAACTGAATGTACAGTAGGAGCATTGCACACCAAGTACATATTCTACACAGCAAGAGGTAGGGAATACTCTCTCTGAAGGACTGGAGGACTTAAGTATGAAAAAAAATCTGTTGCTTTTTGACATGTCTTCCATCTTATTCCAGTGAGACCCTGAAGCTGTGAGGCTTGCCCAAAATACTAGCCCAGGGATTGAAATCCACTGAACTAAGGCATGTTAGAAACTGTCTCCACCCCAATCCCAATAAAGACTACTAAGAAAATTACTTTAAATACAGCAATTAATATACACACAATTGCTGCAGAGGCCCATACACCAACTCAAACAAAACAAAATGTTAAGATGTCAATAAAGCAGAAAGATTGGAAAGTAATACACTGACTAGATTAAAGCTAGTGTGCGTAACATGCTTGGGCTAGTCACACATCTCACTACAGCACAGCCACAAGTATATGCTCACAAGCACAAGTCAAAAGTCAGAAGGAAAAAAAGTTTCCAAGTACTTCCCATAAAGCCTACTTGACATGTATTTCCTGAGATTCTAATTGTCTCTGAAACAGTGAGTATTTATTTATTTAAGTATTCTTTGCTTTAGATGGACATTGGCAACCTGGACCTTCATTGTTTCAGAGAAGGTTAGCAACAGAGATGTCAAAGATCCTTTTCATTGCCATATTATTAGGATCGTATTCATTAAGCAGAGAGGTGATGGCCAACACAGCACCTGAGGAAAGGTCAAACGACAACATAGCTGTTAGGGAAAGATTTTTCAGTCTCTTCAGCCTGCACAGCTTCCAACATGCAAACTATAGTCATGCAAGTACTGTTATCATCTGCTCATGTTAATAATTCCAGAATTTCACAAACGAAACCAAGTCATTACCTTTCCCTTAGAGAAGATCGATTTAGCACAGAACTTGGAGAGTGCTTCTGAAATGCTGGAGGTGCTGAATGCTCTAATGAACACACAGAATGGGACTGTCTGTTGGGTGGATCTGAGATCACAGCCTCATTCCAAACATCAAAACTGCCACAGTCTTTTCCATGAGGAGATTTTGCCTGTAAAAAAAAACAAACACCACCAAGTCTTGCTAAAATTTATTACCAACATCAAGATGTACAGTTCTCATGGTTTCATTTTTCAAACTAAAATGTTAAGGGTTGTACGTATATGCAGGAATACCTGCTGGGGAAAGAACAAGGACCCTTATTTCATAGAAAGAGCCCTGGTCCAAATTTAATCAACAAGTGGCAAAGGACTCTTGGTATGTAACATACCATCTTACAGCAAAGTCTACTATAGCAGCCCTTTTATCACCTTTTCTGACTGCAGAGTTCAAAAGCTTACCCTTCCCTGGAATCTCACAGATTCTGAACGATGTCTGAGAGTAAACAACTCAAGCCTCAGACTTCTCCTCAGTCTAGACTCCTTGTTGTTAAGACTTCCGTTTTTATCTCATGATTTTATGTTCCTGAAGGCAAAACTCAGGCCCATCTACTCACTCTTCACTATACTAGTTATTCCTTCATAGTTCCTCTTAACCTGAAACCTCCCACTAAAATGTCTCCATGGGTTATCCCCTTTTACCTTGCATCAGGACTTCTACAGAACCTGCTTCCAAAGCTGAGGAAAAAAAACCCCAAACCCACAACAAAATAATCAAGTTATTTATTAGGTCTTTCCAGATTTTCTCCTCAGGTTTGGGAATCAGCTCTGCTCAAACAAAGCTATACTATATTTCTGGCAAAAGATAAACTTCCTTCAACCCTGATTTTGTGAACACCAAAGAACGTGATGAATTAACCTGAGCTCAGTTGTCTGCATTCTCCAGTTACTGCTCCTAAAATCTACTTTCCCACTGAGAAGTTGGGGGCAGAGGGCAGGGCAGAGGGATGGCAAAGATGACACGACCTTAAAATAACCAACATTTAAAAAGAAATCCAAAACCAGATAGATATTTAGCATATTTAGTAGAAATTATCTATTTTCTTTACAGTTTCTCATTTACAGCCATGGAATGATCCAGAAGTGACACAATATATTAGACTCACATGGTATGCAAAACTGCAATCCTTGGTAATAAAAGTTTAAATTCTGACAAAAGTGTGCTTAACGTGTATCAAGGTTTATCCTTATAATTCCCCTTTTTTCCTCCTCTGTCTTACCATCAGTTTTCCCAGCCATTAGGAAATCTAAGAGGGCATATATAATTAAATGCTTAAATCCACATTTCTACACTACTTCAGGAACACAGGCAAAAACAACAAAATGAGGATGGAAAGAGTAAAAAATACCCCAAAACAAAGGAACTCATGTCACATTAATCTTCAAATCCATTTACTAGACAAAGCAGCTAAAATCTGGGAAAGGAGGGATGTGAAATAACAGAATAGTGGCTTGTCAGTTCTGCCAGTGCTACCTTTCCATACAATTCCAGAATCAAACGTGCTCTCAGAATGACTGGGAAGACAAATGCAGACTGCCTTTAAAGGCTCTTCTACAGCTTTGTCCCAACCCTTAAAGCTGAGGAGAAGCAAGTTCTGTACCTGCAGACATGACTATCTTATAAAGCATTGTTTCACTTTTCTATTTGTAAATAATCTGTCAGCAGGCCTAAAGTGAGTTAGGTCATATTTAGAACATTCTTTCTTTTGATAGTACCACAGATAAAATTTCAAAAATACCTATGCGAGACAATCCTTCTCACTCAGACCTTCCCAAGAAACAATGTGTAAACAATTGCACTTCACAGTACTCACTTTGGCTTTTTTGGGTCTGTAGCTGCCAAGAAGAGAAGGATCTGGGGAAAGAAAAAAGGTGCATCCCAGAAGAAATTAAAAGGAAAATTCAAATGTCCTAAATTTTAAGAAATCTTCTACAAAATAGCTTACCTGTCCTCCTAAACAGTCCTAAATTTATTATTATTATTATTATACACTATGAAAACCTAAGTCTCCTCAGAATATTCCAGGAAATCACTTTCTTTAGCTGAAAGCAATGACTCCATATTTAATGGAATACAATGTTTATAATAATGAATCAGTGTACACACAGTCTTCTGCATAGACAGAAGTAGCACATTTTGTTAAGCTATTAATTGCCCAAATCAATATAAAACTCAAGCTCTACCACTCCCCAAAATTCTCATGAAAGCTACGCTACCCTCACTAATCTTCTCTGAACAAGCTTCCCTATGACCACCTCTGCCTCCTCCTATCACCTTTTCATTCCTTCCTTCCTTCCTTCCACAAACACAAGTATGAAGCCCATGGATACATACACGGAGAAACTATTGGGTCCACACCTCGTTAGGGTTTCACCAATGTGAATACGCACCTCATCCCTGAGGGACTGCTATTAAATTATGTCTGCCTTCTTGATCGGTTGTATCAGGCTGTACTGAACAACCCTCACACTGTGACCCAAGCCCAAAGAGGGACTTCTACGCTGTACAGCAAAGTCACTCCTCTATTAGCTACCTGCATGCCAGCAAAAAAAAAGGAATAAACTGTACTGCCAATATTAAGATTTCTAATCCTAATTAGGATTAGAATCTAATTTTTCCAGATTTTTCAAAAATTATATTTAAGCCTCAAGACACAGGCAGGTGACCAGTGAATCCTCTTATTAATAGTGAGGTAGATTTCAGTCTCCTAGCTGCTGGCCAGAAACCACCAAGTCATTTTGTAAGTATGCAATGGTATCAGATGGTAATAGGCCTGTTATATTATCCAGCTATTGCAGATTGCTAAGTATGACCCCAAAGGGAATGTGAAAATTTTTAAATCCTGAAGCCAGTGCTACTACAAAGAACAAATGCAAAATAACAAGTTCATAATGATTTGCTGTATAAAAATTACAATTAGTGAGACGGCGCAGTAAAAATGAGGCAAAGCACACATAACAAACATATACTGATGAGACTCATTAAAACCCTCACATTGTCAGACACATGCAATAAAATCAAGTTTTAGGGTACTTCGTTAAATTTCTGGTCCTGCACTTTTTATTAAACCCTCACTTACTAATAGCAATGAATGTCAAAGAAGATATTGGAGCACATCCTGGATGCTCATTAATAATGGTAAGTCACTGATCCACTACTCACAAATACTGCTGAAATAAACATTATTAATTTTTGAAGCAACTGAGCCCTTGAACTTCAAAGTGATCAATACCCCAAGCCCGATCAACACACCTACAGACTGTGGTGCAGATCTGCTCCACTATCCAACTCATCAAAACAAGTGGAGTGAAACACAGCACTTGCCTGGGCTTTGGTATTTTCTACTCCTACTTTCATATAATGTAGAACTACGTTCCAAGTTTCATGAGGTAAAGGACTATTCAAAACCACCTTTTGCAGCAGAAGCCTATTCACTGCTCCTCCTATTCCTAGGAAGAAAGAACAGCTTTTTCTCCATAATAGACAGCCTTTCTAATAATGAATAAAAAATCAACCCACCCACCCCCAACAAATTAACCTCTCACTAAACTACAGCAGAAAAAAAAAAAAAAAAAAGCATTAGTAAGATACATAGCAGAAAATACTGACCATGGTCTATCCTGGTCCAGGCTTCAGCTGTGCTTTCTTGCATGGGACACCAGGGATGAAGTTTAATATCAGGACTTGCTTGTTCAACCTGAGGCAAAAATACTGTTAAAATACTCAGTATCAGATGTATCAATTCCTATTTTTTTCTGTTTCCATTCATAAGATTACATCTACTCCTTCCTGAAATATCTGGTTCTTACTTAAAACTATTTTCACAACACTTTGCTCCTATTATGTGTATTATTAGCATTACTGTGCATAAAACTAAAACAGTGCTAGAAATATCCAGAAAACTCTATCATATTGTCCAAATTAAAAAAAAAATGCAGATAGTTTCTCCTTCATCTACAATGTCTGCAGCATTTTTAAACAATTCTTGGTATCTCATATTTATTCCAAACAGTTCAGATCTCACCAAGAAAGATCTGAATCTCTTCCTAATTAAAAAAGGTAAATTTATCACAATCTGATTTTAATCTTCATGTAACACAAAATCTCCAGGCCAAGAGTCCTCAGCAGTAAAGATGCCCTAAAAGGAGCACTCTCAATCTAGAAAGGCGGTAACAGTCAGGATATGGTACATTAAGGGCTTTTTAAAATTTTTTTGTACAAACAACTGTGAACTTCACCTATAGATAAAATCCAGAAGAACTGATTAAGGGGGGGCGAGGGGGGTGGGTGGGGAGAGTTGATGATTAATGCCTACTCTTAAATTTCTACAAGGTATATGTAGAATAAAACTTGGAAAGTAATTCTAACATTTGACAAGATATTATTAATCCATTTGTGCATAAACTAGTAAAAATTAAATAAAGTGAGAAGCAAACTAATTAACACTAATTATCTCAAATGGCTGTGTCAAGTGTCCAAAACTGTAGACAAATGATAATGTCATAGCACAGAATCAGAACAATCCCATTTCTGCCCGACATATTCAAAGTTGTCTTCTAAAAATAAAGGACTGTTGCAATCATTAGAAAAATTACAAGGAAAAAAAAATTACAAGATTATCCTCCGAGGCTGGGAAATCAGGCCCCTTTGTATTAAAGCACTTAAACACAGTTTCTTTAAGTAAGTGTCTAATCTCAAAACAATTTTTCACATACAGTTAGCAAAAAGTCCTTATGCGGATGCTGAAGTCTCGTTGGTTATGAACTCTGAGTGAAAGTGTTAGAGATGTAGCTCTGAGCAAAGGAAGTGTTTCAAAGATCACAGGATGCCAACATAAAAAAAAGTTGAAAGAGAGGAAGTGTAAGTGTTCATAATGTGACTAGACACTCTTTAAAGTCTTATTCAAGAATCTCTAATACTAATATCAATTACTTTCAAGCTGAATTTATACACCTATTATCCTGTCTAGTGTGCTGGAAGAAAAGGAATGGGGCCTCAGAGAATTTAACCAAGATATTCATGAAAGAATTTGATCTTTGTCTGTTACTAATGCAGATAAAAGAAATTTTATTTTAGTTAATTTTACATTTAAATCACTGTGTGACAGACTGTTAAGAAGAGAAAAATTATTCATCTAAACTAAGAGCTGAATGAATTTTTGGAGGAGTATTTAGTGAAAGAACAATATTTGATCTGAGCTTAAGCTGGAAGCACTTTGCAGAGAATACAAACCCGTCTAACTACAAATGGAGGTTTATCGGTTTCTCTTCTGAATTCATAAGGACCAAGGTTTAAATGGGCCAGTCGTTGCCTGGCTTCTTCTGATAGCTCACACATTCGTCTTTTTGTGTATGGAGATGGAGAACGTGATTTAGAAGCTATTGTAGGCTGCTCGTAGTTCTTTGTTGCTAAGCTGTGCCTGCTTTTCTCAGGTGAAAGAGCATTTTTCTTCGGTAACTTTGTTTGCAGTTTTCCATTTGGGGTTGAGTGATGTACCCAATTCAAATCACCCTGAAGTGAAAAAGAGAAATTATCTGGTTTGACAGCACGCAGAACAAAGATCACTGAAAATAATGCAAACAGGGGGCTAATAATTTTAACAGAAAGAAACGCCATGTCAGCTGAAGTTCCCCTCACAAAACTATAATCAAACAACAATTTTAAAACCAACAAATGTATTTACCATTTTCTCTGAAACCAGAAGGAGGTTAAAACACACATTACTACACGTTAGATGTTAAGGCTAAGTGTCTGATACTTACGCAATTAGCTTTCTCACACAGTTACTGTACAGAGACTGTAAAAAATTGAATTGAATTTTGTCACGAGTTCATTTTAAACAAGCTTTACTTGGATCAGACATACACAGATTTGAAACATTTTTTTCATCTGTTTAAACTTTTTTTAACCTTTTAGAATTCCTACCCTTTAAAATAAAATACATAAATTAAAATAGAAGCCTGCTTAATAGTTTAAATTATATGCATTTAGAATGGCCTAAAGCCTCACAACAAGTGCAATTACATTCTCTGAAATTTGCATTTTCTTGGATCACGGTGAATTTACTAGTTCTTTAAAGAGTTATGATCAAGAAGCTATGTTTAGTAAAAAAAGCTACCTTCCCCCCCCAAAAAAGAAACAAAAACCCTCTCAACAACTTCAAAGACCATCTTCCAAAGATCCTCTCAAATCATGTGAATACTTTTGTGCAAAGGAAGAGGCAAAGCAGCTTTTTATTTGAACAACTGGCACTTGACATACAAAATACGGATTTTGTAGCTAAAATTTATAAAAATCCCACCATTATAAAAATATTGTCTTAAAAGTCCATCTCTGAGTTGATAACAGCTTTTAAAATACCTACATATAGCAGAATCAAGGAAAGTGAAGAAACAATCAACCTCACCACCTCCCTTCCCACCAGACAGGATGGTGGTGGTGCTGTTGTTTTTGTTATTGTCACCAGCAAAGCCTACCTAACAATCAGGAATGACACCCCTTCCAAATAACTTTTTTAGTGACCTATTTCAAATTTGGGGAAACTGTTCCTAACATTGAAGTTTTGTTTGAAACACATTATCATTCCTTTGTAATTCCTGGCATTCAATGAGCGTTCAATTACTCTACAAGCTTTGTAAGTCAAAATACTCCAGATTATACAACTCTTATCAGGCTACTTAGTCAGCAGCATGTTTTAACTTCGAATACTGCAGTATGGATAATTAGGTTCTTTTGTCAAATCTGGCCCAAATTCATAGGTTATACAAGATAAAAAAAAAAATGGTATGGGAAGACTTTCCTTCCTGTTAGAAGTACCTTTTCAAGCTTGAGAAAGCTCACATTAGTCTTCAACCTGAATGTTGCATGCACTTCTTCAGCTTTGAGGACCCCAGAAACAGTGCCCAGCTTGTCTTCAAGCCCCTTCCCTTTACACCCAGCCATGAATGAGGCTGAGCCTGTGTTTGGTTTTGCATCGGCATAGTCTGAACCTGGCATCACACAGACTGTTCAGAAGCACTGTCCTTCTCACACCTGTACTAGCACTTAGGCAGCTGGTAGCAAGACAGAGTACGGAACTGACCCAAACAAAACCAGACCTAATTCTCTAAGATTAATTTCAATTTCACCAGAAGTAGGCTCTGCTTCTTCTGGCTTAGGCCAATCATGAAACTAGACCTTCAATGCAACACATGCAAATTTGATATGCCATTCATAACATACTCAGTACTTTTAAGGACATTTTAAATTTTAAATCAAACTGCCCTTATTGAAGTCACTTCAGTGAAGTTAGTTTTCTGACAGTGACACTGATTTTTTTAATTCCTTATCTAAGTGTCTCAATACATTTCATTTGCTAAATTTGAAAGAAACTTCTCAGATCATCAGCAATGCCACAAACTGGTCAAAGTTACCTAACCGTCTTTGCACACAAGACTTCCTAACAACTATTCCGTTTTAATGGTGCTGCACCATTTTCAATAATATACTAGAAAAAGAAGGATGTAAAAGAGTAATTTTATGTGACAGCTTGTGACAGCAAACCCAACCAAAATTCCAATCCACGAGACCAAAGAGCACTACCAAATGAACAAACATATCAGAGGGTTTTCCCCCCCGCAAGTCTCTTCAGCTGCTTCACCTTTAACTTTGCTCATTGCAGAAGCAGCATTTGCAGATTAATATTGGTGACAGTCTTTTCAACAAAATCTTCATTTCCATTACTGTAAGTGATACTGTTATGGAAAACAAATAAATTAATGGGTTTGTTTTTGATAATGTACTTTCTCTGACTTCACCTAGCTTTCACTGTCCTTAATTTTAAGTGTCAGTGAGAAATGGTGAGAAGGCATCTTCCCACCTACAAACACACCAGGGATTGACACTTCAGCTGATCATAGAACATAGCAGCTGATAATTGTTTCAGATTCAAGGAACTCTCAGCGTTTACTGTCATGCACCAAACCCACTCTTTACTCATACTTGATTAAAAATTTAATCAAGTTGTCAAGCACCCATGATAACTGCTTTAACCACAACAAAAGAATGAGAAAAGTTTGAAGTGAGCAGCACATGCAAAAATTGGAACCAAGGCTATCAATATTAAATCTAGAAATTAAATTGCAAACAATTAAATTATGCTAACCTGTATGTGACTCCTTCCTGAGCTTAACAGACTTTGCGTAATAAGGGAGCTTGTAGAAAATCTCAATTTTGGTGCAATTCCCTAGAAGAGAGACAATAATTGAACATCAAGCTCCAACTCAAGATAAAGGGTATCAAAGAAGTAAATGTCACCTAATGTAACAAACCATTCCTAATTTTCAGCCATTTCCTTTGTTAATTTCGGCCTTTAATAAAGATAATTAGAAAAGACAGAACAGCAATGGTAAATGTCAAGATGCTAACATTTGCATTTCTGACAATTCAATTACAGATGATTATATTGCTTTCGTACAACAATTAAGGTCTGACTTTTATTTCAATACATTTTTTTGTCAAAAGCACTTTTAAAGATTTTTCATGCCATACTATATAGCATCAATAAAAATTCCAGTCATGCTCTAGAAGTTTCACTAACACTAACTTTGGGAACTTAATTATAAGTAGTCTCAATTGTGCAACCTTTTTTGTAAAAAGATTTTGAGATAAGTAAATTACACTGTAAATAAAATAAATTTCTAACAATATGATCAAGAATACCCTTTAGTCTGTAGCCATTAGAGCAAAGCCTGATTTCTGTAGATTGTCTCCCATGTTCTATAACCACATACAACTTTCTCTCAGTCTCCTCTTACACATGTGGCTGGGAAGAGGCAGCCCTAGTTTGACCAGTTTGGAATCAGTGGGGCCCAGCTGGGCCTCCTGGTCAACAGCACACATGTACTAATGGCCAGCAAGTCCCTTCATCTTTAAGTAGCTAACAGTTTCTGTTCAATTCATCTTCTTTTACTGCAGCCATGTCTAGAAACCTAATACCTCTGAGAGCTCCATTTCCTGTTAAATTTAGCTAGAATTGGCCAACATACAAAAAACCTACTGGGTGTAAATGGCAGAGATTACGAGACACAAGTGTTATTTCCCAAAACAGCAACATTAAAAAAGGCATAAAAGAACTAAAGGCCACATATGCTATAAACAAGCGTGAATCATCTATGTGCATTTTATACAGCTCTGCAGAAGCACAGACAGAACCAAGTGTCCCTAGAACTTTCTACCCTCTCTTCTTTCCATATGGATAGAGTTTGCTGCCCCGAGGCATCTGTGTGCACGGGCATTTGCACATAAACATAGAGAATCACTGAGAAATGAAAAGGAGCTGGTCTGTCTGTGACTCTGCCCTACATTCTTAAGATTTATCAGGAACTTCGTGAGTGAAGACTACTGCTGAACCAAACTATTCTCTACCACCTACCTAAACACTGATTTTCCATAAGAGAATATGATCTGGCCCCAGATTAGAATATGGAAATGAAATGACAAAAAATGCCAAGAAAGCTCAATCTTAGCAATTAACATAGTCCGGAATCCAATCAAGTCAAGTTATGGCATATATGAGAGATTTTAAAGCTGACCGTCTTTAATCAGCTCATTTTTATTACTAATGAATTGTCAAGTGCTATCAACAATTTTAAAAAGGACACATCAAAATTAGTAAGTCTTCTATAAAAAGCAACAACAGAGCACCTACTGCTCTTACAGAGACTGGGAATAATTACAGAATTGTTAAAGGCTCACAGCTTAAAAAAAAATAATCACACAAATCACACAAAACCATGGTTTCTTGGGAGAAATAGTTTGTGGAGAGGGAATACGAGATGGCACTTGGAAACACAGGCAGGTAACTTAACAGGCCAAAAGAATCAGAGGAGTTCTGTTTTCTGCAGTTCCCAAATTAGGTGTTGCTGAAGGATATTCAATATGGTATTACATAAACACTGCCATATAGCCCCCAACATATCTGTAAATGAAAACCCAGCCAGAAAGTTTTCAGGATCTGTTCTTCTGTCTCCGGCTCAGTGGTGTCTGCAGTCCTGAGCAGGTTTATTAGTCCTTCTCTACCAGTCATTACATAGAAGTGATATGGACATAATATTAATTTGATCACAGAAAAACTGTAAAGGTGGTTAATATTTATAACACAACTCAAAACCAAATCTACTATGTGCTTTTGATGCATGTGAGTACAAGCCTGTAGCTTAAAAAAGTATATATGTATATAATAGAAGGTCTTGTATTGGTATGCTAATCAAAGATAGCATGACTAAAAAGAAACTGTTTTAAGTAACATGGCAAATACTGCATGAGGGTGGGGAATAGAGATAAGAACGTCTGTAAGAAGCATCGCCAGTCAAAGCTTAAACATATTCTTAAAGGCAAGGGTTGCAAAGAAATACAGAAGAGCCAGCAAAAGCCTCAGCTGGGCAATACTGGACCAGGAGAGATAACTTGAGGCACATCTTGTATGCGTATTGTGTTTGTAAGCCTCATAAGACATTTAGCCAGAGACATTATCAGTCAAGTGCCAGATTTCTGGAGGAGTTCTGATCCTCTCAACTTGGGAATCCTTCCAACTGGCAGATTAGCAGTGTTAATCAGACACTGCTTGTCACTGCCTATCTGAACTCCACAACCGTAAACTTGCTGTTGCTACCTTTATTTTTTAATAAAAGGAAAGTTTATTGGGAATCAAAGTGCCACTGAAGCACAGCTGTCAGTCAAAAATACTCCACATCTCAGCTAGCTATAAATAACGTTTCATGTGGGAAGAACATGGCTTCACTAGCATAGGAATAATGTGAAGGTTCTCACGACCTGGTTTAACACTTTCCCTTTTGCTTAGCATTCATATTCAGTGCTTGGTACCGACAGAGTTAGCAGGAGATACAAGCCAATAAAGCTTAGGGAACACTAAAAGATGGAGGCATTTGAGATTACATTTCTACTGGAAGTAAAAATCCTCTCACAGCTATCCCATTTGGCAAGCAAGGAGAGGAACCACAAGACATTTTGGGAGCCTCCCTCCAATTCCATCAAACACGGCTTCTTTATTATTCCTGAAAATGGGGTCACTATGCCAAAATGCTTTCTTAAACAGTTCTTTCTGTGATTGAGATGGAACACAGCAAGAGATGCTTCTGCAGTCCTCGTTCCTGGGCAGAGATGGATTTATTTACACTGCTCCCAAGGACACAGAAGTACATTTCCGTCTTACATCAGCCAACTTTTTAAAGGTACTACAGTGTTATCATTCAGTTACACATCCAAATGACTCTGGTCCCATCTTCTCACAGCTCACAAATTATGGCATCTTCTCTTCAGTAGAAAACGCATAATTTTTATACTGAAGGACTCAGTCCAACAAAAAAACCCTCAAACTTCTCTAGTGGCTCTGCTTCTACTTCATTATACTGCATTTACAAAAAAACCTGAAATAATTTTGCCAGTACCACCTTATTTATTACTACCTCCCTATCTATTCTTCCTCGGCACAAGGAAACCACCTATTCTATAAGTAATATGAAAGCAATCCAGTCCCACTCCCTATCGAGTCACCACTAACATGCACAGGATAAGCTATATGAAAGAGATGGTATGGCCACAAAATAATGGCTATTTTTGCAGGGAGAGTTTAAGCTGCCTCAGAACCAGACATTTGCTATGGCAAAACCACAGCTTTAATTCACTCAAATGTAACACAGCATCACACATCAAATTAGCACTTCTACTTGCAAGTGACTGGGCAATTTCCAGGTTGCCCTTGCAGGGGAGAGATTATACCACCTAAAAGACACCAATGACTTCTAAGTTAGCACCTCCCTCCTGCCATGTGCTTTTAATCCACTCACAACAGACAGGGCAACTGAGTTGCCCTCTTCCCAATCCAAATGTCCTGCCAACCCACTAGTAAAACATAACCAGAGAAAGACAAACAAAACAAACCTCAAAACACATCTCCCACATCACCACCATCATCTTTGAAGTGCCTTTCTGAGTTATTCCACTGACACCTAAGATTCAACAGTCAAACTCTATGAAAGGGCAGTGTGAGATTAATTCATTTTCATTTACTATGTACTTGAGCCCTTATCTCCAGAAAACTAGCATTAATTCATTGCACTCATTCTGCCCATTAGTTGTCGTTTATCATAGCTTCTTTTGAAACTGTAGAAAAGGCAAGTTATTAAATAAGTGTGAATGTCCTGAACAGACCGTAAGAAACAGGCTTTGGAACTGAAAAACAATCATGCAGCACTATGCTAAATTTCAGTTACCTGCTACAGGTCAGATGGCATAGCACTGTAAACTTGTACTGACTGTCACTGTCCTAAACAGCACCAAAAATGGTCTGAAACAGAATGCTACAAAGAGAGTTACATGGTTTATCTGTTGAGAACCGTGAAGGTGGTACGACATCTCCCTCTTCCCTTGCCACCCCTTTGACTACCAATTGCACCACAGATTAAACTGAATGAAGAGCTGTCCGTCATGGTGCCACACTGCAAACCAAGTGGAAACTAACTTTTTCACATTAAATAATTTCTTGAAGAATTTTCAAAAAGATTATACCTTCACTGAAGTTCAGCTGTGTGGATTTGTACATTCAACACCTGAAATGGCAAAATCTGTTAGAAGTAATTGCTTTTCATTTGAAGTAGTTCAAGGGGTTTCTTCAGTGAAACACACTGTATCACAAATACAACCCAAAGATATTCACTCACCGTAAAAGAAGAAGACCTCTTCATTAAAATCTCACGATCTAAACCATGGTGCCCATGGGTAAGCTTAGGGTCAGGGAACAGGAAATCTCTTGTATTTTCTTCATACGTAGCTAGAATTTTTCCTACTAAAAAGAAAATACATACTTTAATTGAAAAACAGACAAAACCATGTAGTACAGATGCCACACACAAGACCATACTGAAACTTACGATAAATTTTGTTCTTTACAAATGAACAGCATGGCTCTAAAAATCGTATCACCCTAGGACAGGGGTCCCCAAACTATGGCCTGCGGGCTGGATATGGCCCCCGGGGTCCTCAATGCACCCCCCCAGTATTTACAGACACCC
>JAVJGJ010000030.1:26657239-26667376 GCA_035590215.1 Microhierax caerulescens
CCCCCGCCCCCCCGCCCCTGCCGAGAGTTGAGGGGGGAAACCAAGCAGCCGCAGATGACTGCCTGCCACTTAATCCACACGCCAGCCCCCTGTTTAAAAAGTTGGAGGACCCCTACTCTAGGAAATAACCTTATCAAGTTAAATCATCAGCAGCAATGTGCAGAATCTACTCTGAAAGCATGTTTCACTGTTACTGTTTAAAAATAAAGAAGATTGGGTTAACTGTTCTGTAAGAGACACATGAGAAGTTTTCTCTAGACAATTCAGTAGTTTTCCTCTTTCTTTCCCTTCCATGCCATAGAAGAAATCAGTACTTTTTTTAATGGCAGCCAATACTTAATGAAAAACTTTATCATTCCATATTACAGAATACTAACAGCAGTGCTAATAGTAGGCAGAGTAGTAACAAAGAAATGTAAGCAACATCAAAATCATTATCTCCAGATTTTCTATTATCCTGGTTTGCTACTTTAAAAAAAATATTTAAAAAACCTTGAACATTTATTATAAACAAATTTATATTGTGCTAACACAGTCATCTTGTCAGCTTATGTTGGGCTGTATCACACCTATCTTTGACCCCTGAAACTAAATTCCTTATGCAAGATCTTTTACCCTCCCATGACAAAGATCTACATTCAGTACATTTCTTCAAGTAAACAGTGGGGTGAGTCACCTGAGAGGAGCAATCTTTTCCTTGAAAGTACTACGGACAAGTGAGAGTGCTTTTAATACCACAGTTTCCAAATGAGTCCTCTTTAAAACTTGACTTTATTTCCAATAAAATGTAGATTTACATTATTCATGGGAACACTTGAATTTCATTAAAATAGATTTTTATAATCACACAAACCAATAACAGAAGTATGACAAATCACTATTTATTATCTTCACATATCCCAGGAGACCCATAATACTTATAGTGAGGATAAGAGTTTTCCCAATGGTCACCATTAAAATGGAAGGGAAAAAAAGTGTCATTCTGAGAGCAAGATTATGCACTCTGAAATTTCACAGACAGCCACTTCGCAAGTGAATTGTGATGCAGTTAATAAGTGTGCACTGGATCATTCCCGTTTATTTTCCATTTTAAAAATATTATCACTTTTCGAAGTCTGAGTACGGTACATTTCAATATTCAGTTATTATTCTCTTTCAAGAATGAGATCCTCTTGATCTATTAATATTTTATATTCAGAGGACTATTTGCTGAAGAGCTTTCTATGTTGTTTGTGTGTTGGAAAAAGTGATTGTGCTGTAATGGGCAATGTCCTCATGGAAATTCACCTATTACATTGCATAATTTATGAAGAGACATACAATACCTGGAGGAACAAGCTGTATTAGTTCAAGTACTGCTGTGTCATCTACAAAGGAAAAAAGTTTTTTCATGAGTTAAAAAAAACTAAAATGGAAAGTAATTCTCAGAGTCAAAAACCAAGAGAAACAGCTCACTGATTTAAGCTTCATAGCACTGTACTTAGCTGCACTATTTCCATTACACCACCACCAAGCGAAGATTAAAACCAGCTTGCATAAATACCACAGATGAATACAATTGCATTAGCGGTGTACAAATGACAACTCTAAATTTGACTTAGAACTTGCTAAGTTCTATCCGCTGCCAAACGAGTCTTTCTTTTAAAGAAGATGATGCAAGTTTTGCCACTTTTTCAGATAACTCCCAGTATGAGGAAGCATGTTCCTGGAGTTTGAGTTCAGAGTCACTGTTGAATCACTATAATTCATTATGCTCCACATGTGGCGAAATAAGTAATTTTCTTAAAAAAAGAAAGGAGTAATTTTACCAAAAAAAAAAAAAAAATCAAAGATGTATGCTTACATTATTTGAAAATTAATTGAGAAAATGATCAAATAAAGGAATCCATTGCCTATCTGGATAACTAGCTGGCTTTTTCAGAAATTAGGACATTTTACCCTTTTCCCGTTCTAAAGCATGTAGCATACATTTCTAGAGGTATTTTGTTCGATAACAGTATTTTGGTTAAGTTACTAGTCACCAAAGATAGTAAGAAACCTCTGCCTGAACTTACAACAAATCTATACCGAAAACCCACTAGTGCCAGGGTCCTACTGATATAGTACATGATCTACTATATTGGTTATGCACTAGATTTTCAGAGAACAGGCTCCTGATTGAAAAAAGTATCAGATACTTTAAAAACATTTTGGACATTTCGAGCCCATATATGCATGACATTAAGGCATACAATGAAGTACACATAAAAAGCAGAACCTACGTTCCAGTAACTCCACAAGGTCTCCAGGATCAACTATATCAGCAAATGCCTGGAAAAGAAATTAATAAATAATAAGAATGGCACAGTTAAAGTCATCAGATGGACCTCTGGGGAAAGAGAAGGAAAAAAAAAATATTTCTTGACAAGATGGTTAAGAGCCCTATCCCACTGGAAAAAAGAAAGAAAATTGAAAAAATTTCAAAAGAAGAAAAATGAAATTATCATTTGGTACATGATCAAATTCATTGAAAGCTAGCAGTTCTTGTCCTGTGCTGTCTAGCCATTCAGGGTTACCTCCCCATATTTAAATCAGAAGGTATTGTGAAGAGTTGAACATGTAGAGGTAAGTATTGTCTGAGAAAATTTCAAGAGAGAAAGATGAATTCCTGAATGCACTAGAATTCTGATAGATGAAGAATATGTTCTTTAATATATAAGCAATGCTTTAAACTTCATTTTCATGGAAGTGACTATTCATGTAGATAGTACTGTTCAGGGTTTTTTCTAACCTGAATCCCATGTGAATAGATAGCAAGGAATAGGGGGGGTTGTTGCACTGGATATTCAGCAGGTAATAGACTTCCCCCTAATTCTGTACAAGAGTCTCAGCAGAGTGGTGTAGATCACTTTGCTGTTTAAGGTACCAAATACTAAAAACCACCACGTACTGGTGCTCCACAATTATCTAGACCATTAACAGCTATTTTTAAGATGACATATTATTCTCAGCTCTCTTGTTCACCTCTTTCTTAAACAGATCCTGGTGTCTTGGAGTTCCCCTAAATTACACTGAAAAGAGTATTCAGTACCATTCCCCCAAGTAGTTTGTGGTACGTTCAGCTTTAAAGAACTATAGTCTTTTTTACTCCTCAGTAGCTGCTGGAATTATCACTGCATCTCACCCACAACACTAGAGCATCATTGATGTTTACTCAGCCTGGTTTTCAAAGTGCTAGGGGACGCTTAACGGAAAAGAACTAGAAAGGGCAAAGTATTATTATTCATAGGTAGTCAAGAAGCCAGATCATATCTGTAAGATACTGTGTTTCATTATCCCTGTGGAACTAATAATGAAGCTAGTAGGGACTCAGAATATGTGATAAACAACTATAAATTATAAGGCCAGAGTACCAACCTGGGAATTCTGGTGACAAACCATGAAAAAAGTATCTCAAAGGGAGAAAGATGTCACCAAAAAGGCTTGAGCTGCTATTCTATCTTTCTACTAAATTGACTCTCCTATATTATATAGCCTTTGTTCTTCACCTTGCCATAATTTTTAGAACAACAATGTTCAGTTCCTTCCATGCCAGGAAAACAGACACTGAAAAAGGACAGTTTGCAAAAATATGAACAAATACCTAAAAAGTCTCATCATACATTATAATATTCAGTACGCATAATTCTTGAGTCACTGTGTGGATAATACAGGCACATACCTCCTTTGTGCTGAAGAGAAGCAGGAGTTACAACACTACGCCATTCTCAGTGCGATTACTTGTGCTCAGGCACTTTGCAGTGAGTTTTTGTGGAGTTTGGGATGGGTTTTATTTGGCTTGTATTATCTCTTGACATTATCTTACCTTTTCAAATACTAGTTTTTCTTGAAAGAGGAGTGGAAACACTGCAGGGACACATTGAGTTTTTTTGTACTGCCCAAATACAGAGACACTGAGATAAAGTTCCTCTTTGTCTTTCAACAGCACTCCGGGACAAGTTATCTGTAAGAGGAACACATTCGTTAACCAAACTGGACTTTAGTTATAGAAGTAATGGCTGTTTTCAAGATAAAAATGAAATAGTCAAGGCTGAAATGGTTGACCTCTGAGAGTCAGATGTTAACAGACTAAAGTGAAAAAGAATATTTTCTAAAGCTATTCTGTTTGTACAGACTGACCAGGAAAAAGTCGCCATTTTCAAATAACCAGGACCAAATTCTTCTTACTGTAAGTAAACATACTCCATTGTCTTCAACCAAAACTGTAACCTGGTATCCCAATCCCAGGTTGGAACAGTTAAAGGCATGCACTGACTATGTAACTTGGCAGTGCTAGGTCCATGGTTGGGCTCGATGATCTTAAAAGTCTTTTCCAACCTAAAAGACTCTATGATTCTGTAAGAGTTAATCATCAAGGGTTACATCAGGTTCTATATCAAGAGTCATGTAGAATGAAGTCTACATGATGTCAAGACACAAAAACACATGCAAATTTTAGCCTAGCTACAGAGAGAATGAAGCTGGTAAATGTATATGCTTAGATATCCATACTTTGTCCAGCCACAAAAGAGGGCAAGTTTATTTGCAAATATTGTATTACCTTTGCCTTCTAATATGTAAATAAGAAAAAGCAACTGTAGTTCCGTTCCTATCAGACACATGGCAAGAAGTTTTGTGTGAAATGTTTGGCAACCTTGGACTGTATTCAAGGCAGTGAAGGCTCCTCATTAGGTTGCAGATACTGACATTAATCTCTTAAATTTCTCTGAACAATTCTTTAAGTAAGAAGTTGGCATGTTTTTAAAGCTCTGATGAACATCAGACGTTCTTACTCATGTTTTCACTGCAAGGATGTACATAACTCATTGCAAAACTATTTGCTATTTTCTCCAAGCCATGTGGTTTTATTCTATTACTCAGTCAGAGAATTGTCACCTTTCACTTCAGTTCTACTGCTCACTTTTTATCACCATATAATAAATATGAGGTTGTCTCTTCCAACATAAGATTGCTGGAGAAAGCGTTCAGACTTTCAATTGCCAGGTAGAAAGACAAAGGAGGAGAGTGACAGGAATTAAAATAAGTGCTTTGGTTACAGTCTCCAACTCCCAAATGAACATTTTACTTCAGAAATCCTAACTGGATTTAGAAAAGCCCTATATAAACAGCAGGAAAACAGCCTCTGGTGAAAGAAATAACAGAAACCAGTATGTGATAGATTATTATAGATGCAGTATAAGCTAAAAAACCAGTGCTTTACTCCTAAATATCCATGGAGAGGAAAAATAGGGTTTCCTCTCCCTGTAAATGAGGGCTTCAAATCTGCAAGAAAAGTGCCAGCATAAAAGAAATCTCAACCAAAACAAACTGTCAAGCATTGAAGAGCTTGTATGACACTCATGCAGTTGCAAATGTGAATAGGAGTGAGAGACAGATTTCATTCATACAAAGCAGGATCCCCCAAACTACATCCTACAAGCCATATTAGCTTGGTTCTTGCTTTTTTTCTTGACATTTTTGTAGAATTTGCAATCCTTTTTAGCTGGGGTTTCCTGCCTTTCACCTTAGAGAAGGCCACCAATATTTGCCTATCTATTGAGATGAAAAGTGAGAGGTTTAAAGACATCAGAGAGGGCAAAACTGCAAACAACAGGTGCCATTTATTCTGGCTATCCTGTAAAAAAAAAAAAATTCTTACAAATCAACATGTGGGGCAAGACAGTACATGTGTGAACTTGTGCTTCTACTATCATTGAGATAAACTGCAGAATTCACTGCCTGGGCTGGAACACCAAGTCTACCTGTTCATGTAACTAAACCAGCTCCAAAAATGAATGACATATATTTATCTGCAGTTCGCGAAATCTGTTTTGTAGTATGTGATGCATGGAGCTGCACAACACTTAAGACACAAACTGAAGCTCTTATCTGATTTAAAACTGTTCAGGCAGGATAAGGGACCATTTTAAAAGGTGTAAGAGTATTATCTACAGATCAGCTAAGAAGTGGGATATCAATGCTGCAGTTAGAACTGATCTTACAACTAACCAGGAGGACACATGTCGATATATTATACATAGGATAAATGTCTAGGACACAGTTACCCTGGACTTCTCTGCTGCAGTTCCCAGGAGGATGGAAAATGTGTACCAGCCGTATTGCTGGGACATCATAAATAGCAATAAAGACATCACTGAATTCATTTCATGGAAAAGAACAGAATTCTACTGATACACAACCCCCTACGGCATTTGTTCGTTACACACAGTCCTTATGTAGTCCCTATGTAGCTGCACTTGTGACCAATGAAAAAGGCAGGCCTTGGAAATTCCCCTTAATTGCCCCTTACTATCAAAACAAGAAGAGTTCCCTATGAAGGGCAATGGACAGTATTAACTTCTGCCAAGTGCAAGCTTCCAGACAGAATAGCATTTTAGACTTAAAGAGTTGCAAAAATAATCTTCTCAATGTGAAGAGATGCCATTTTAGTCTCCTTACCTGGCAGTAATCCACAATGCTATTAATTCATCTTAGTGCTTAAAGCTTTACCTACCTTCACTGCCACATTTGTGAATTCTCCATGTAGCAACGGCATGAAGAATAATGTGAATTTCATTTTGTTGCTACATGAGCAATCTAAATGCCAGCAGCAGAGGTAGGCACCAAAATTAGTCTCAAAAGAACAAATAACAATGAAATCTCAGCCTGAGCAATCATGAATTATTCAATTTCAATTAATGGCAGGATAAACCAAATAAGGTCTTTAACTAAGGTTTTCCATTTTAGAAGAGCAGTCTTTCAGAAATGAAGAAAACTAGCAGTGAGATAAACCAAAGAGCTGGTGGAATCAGATCGGAAAAGATCTTGGAATTTCATTAAGTCAAAAGGAACAAAGCCCATCTGTATCCTAAAGCAAGAGAAAACCAAAGAGGACAGAGCTTCTGACACAAGTGGATAGGTTTCAAAGAGGGTTGAGAAATATGCAGAGCATTGTAAAAGAACAGGAAAAGGAATCAGAAATTTGGATAAGACTTCAGTCACAAATAAAGTGAAATAGGAGAAAACAAGTGGATGTAGGATAAACCAACCAAGATGTGAAAACTAACATATCTATGTCCCAAACACAACTAAATATTTTTCCTTGGTTTTAATGATACTTAATACAGGAGCAAAAAACCCCAACAACTTAAAGAATGAATGATGGAAACAGAAGTTACCCAATATGCACTACGCCTGGACCAAGAAGCCAAGGCAAGGCTGCATCATAGTCAGCTTAGGTTCTAAAATAATGTCTTTTTTTTGCTGAATCTATACATAAATTAAACCTATGTTATGAAGACAAGGACAGTACCAAATGCTGAAAAATAACAAACATAAGGTCCATGTGAGGCAGAAAGAGAGAGCTGAAAAATTATAACCCCATCAATCCGATTATTTAAACATACAAAAGTAAAGAATAAAGATATGGAGGGAAACATGACTAGAAAAAAGCACAGCAGCGCATATTCCATTAAAAAATAGATCAATGAAGCAAAACTTGACTTTTTCTTGAAAGCCTATTTTCTGGCCAAAGGATGGTGTCACATGAGAAATTATTACTTACGATGCACAAGATGAGAGTTAGTATTAAAGTCCTGAAGTGGTACAGAACTGGCCAAAAGACGGCATCAATAATGTGCAGTACTGGGAGGAATCAAGCTGAGGGCTACTATTAAAAATGTTGCTCTATACATCCTGGGATCCAAGCATATTAATATTTTTAATGACCCTGACACAGGAAGTCAGAGCGTGTTCATAAAATGTTTCCAATTAAAAACCAGAAATCATCAGAGGTCAAGAAAAACCATGCAGAAAAACCTGTTTGCAGGATCACAGTAATGGAGAGAAGATGCACCTACTGTGTATTAACAAGCTTTTGCTTTCACTGGGGGGACTAACCTTCAGCATTGGCTGAGGGAAAGATGACGAGTGTGTTAATAAATGAGTGTAACTGCAGCGCAGCTGTGAAGAGACTACTATTAAGAAATATAGGATGAATATTGGATGTTTTTCCCCTGACATCACCTAAGGCAACAGGGTGATCCCATCTGAAATGCTGAATTCGATACCGATCCTGATCAATGCACATTCAAATTGGAAGAGTAGCACCCATCTCTAAGATGATCAGAAGACTGGGGAGACTATCACACCAAATACTAGCAGAAGAACCAGGTCTCTTTAGCTGATAAAGATCAATTGTAAAATGACGGAACAGTTGCCCAAAAAATACATCCAGAGAGCAAACACCAAGGAAGGAAAAAAAAAAATATTTCAGTGAAAGACTAGCGTTGACATTTCTCTAAGAGTAGGGGCATCAACTAGCCAGGAGGAAATTTAGGCTGGAAAATTTTCAAATCATCACAGGAGTGAAATGCTGAAGTAGGCTCCAGTGGGAAAAAAAACAAGAAAAAAAAAGTGGTTCAAAAACCAGACTAAATACACTTGTTAAAGGGTTATCTGAGAGAAATTATATAGCATAGCATGGATATAACTGAATGACCCCCGTGTGTTGGAAGGGCCACTCAGATCTGTGTTGTTGATTTCCTGTTCTGCCTTTTTCCACTATTATTTGTAGCCTTGAGAGCAGGGTGAGTAACAAATACCCAACAACTGAAGAAGCCTGACCCTGGGGGGAACACCTTCGCTGTACACTCTCCTGGCACACAAATAGCTCACAGCAGTAGGAATAGAAAAGGAAAGCACATCTACTCCTTCCCAGAAACAAGGAGGCCTTTGCATTATGAAGATGAACACTAGCTGTTGAGACAGTACAGCATCACCATTAGGGTGATACCCTCACCATCTATGTGTAGAAATTCACAGCTCTATTTTAGAGCAGCCACACAACTTGGGAACAACGGGGGCCAAGCAATCACGAATACCGGGTCCGTTTCCCCATACGTACTTTCTAGGTCTGCACTTGAATTTTTTGGATGGCACCTCAAGTTTTCCTTTCAGCAGCAAGTATTCTGGCAGCACGTGACCCATGAGGAGGTCTAACCTCTGGATTACAGCGACCAGCGTGTATGAAGCCAACTACACCAGAGTAATGGAGCACTGTCTACTGCAACTACTTCTTAAAAGTTATCACGAGAATGATACACTCTTACTTTACTCCCAGCTTGTATGTAAGTAGAAAACTTTGCAAAGTGCACAAGGCACATGATTAACGTAAAAACTTTCCACTTTCACACCTACTGACCTCACACGCATACGCACACACCCATGTAACAACCAGGTGCTTCAGAGCTGCCCAGTGCAGGGACCTCATCGCCCACAGCGGTGCATACACCATGTACAAGCTGCTGTTTCCTGGGGGGAGGGTTTGCTCTGTTTTTTTCAAGAGTGCTTTTCCTACACCGTACAGCTTCCCTAAAATCACTGTCTCCTAAGCCTTTTCCACAGGAAAGCGAGAACTGTGAAGGAGCATGGCTGCCGGAGCAGCAACAGGGGCACAGGGTCGGGCTGGCGGAGGACGCGCACACAGGAGGGGCAGAAGCTGCCCAGGCGCCAGCCTGAGCGGCAGTTCTGGCGGAGAGCGGCCCCCGCTCGGCAACGGGGCCCACACCAGCCCCCCTGAGGAAACCCCAGGCCGGGAGAGAGGGGCGGCGGCTGAGGCAGAGCGGCGAGGCGGGAAACGGCGCCGGAAGGGCAGAGCGCGGCTTCCCCTGCAGCCCGGCTCGCCGCGCCCCGGCCGAGGGCGGCGGGACCCGCAGCCCGGGCACTCACCGAGCGGACGTCCAGCTGCAGGACGCAGCGCAGCGCTGTGCGCGGCATGGACGGCAGGGCCGGGCCGGGGACCCGCCGGATCCCAGCCCGCTCCGGCTCCGCCGCGCCGCGGGGCCGACGCCGTTGCCACGACAACCGGGGGCTTCCGGCCCCGGGCAGTGCGCCTGCGCGCCATCCCCCACGGGCGGGCCGCGGTGGGGCCGGGCCGGGCTCTTCGCCTCCCGCGGGTGCCGCCCCAGCCCCGCTCCGCTCCACTGCGCTGCCGTTCCGTTCCGCTCCGCTCCGCACCGCACCGCACCAGCGGCTCAGCCCCCGCCTCCCATAACGGCCCGCGCTCCCACACGACTCCCACAATACCCTGCGCGGCCGCGCCTGCCCTTCCCACAATGC
>JAVJGJ010000030.1:26667472-26694521 GCA_035590215.1 Microhierax caerulescens
CTCTGGCGCCCAGGCCGGGCGGCGGCGGCCTGTGGCGGGGGCGGGCGGGCGGCGGTCGGGGCCCGGCAGAAGAGGAAGGGTTTCCGTCCCTCCACGCCCTGCAGGACAGCCCGTCGCCCTGGCGGGTGCTGTGCGCAGAGCTGGGCCGCTGGTGCGAACCGTGGAGCGGCCAGCGGAGTGCGGGGAGCCGGGCAGGCCGCACGCTGCCGTGGGGCATCCGAAAGGAGCACCGGGCTCGGGCTGTGCCCGCAACCCAGCGGCCTTAGGAAGGTGCCAGGAGAGCCATGCGTTCCGAAAAGGGGGACGCCGAGTTTAACACAGCTACAGGGTTTAACAGCTAAAACCGACTAGGCTGTCATACTTAGTTTTGCCCTGTTTTTTGCTTTTGACGTGTGCTTGGATTTCACCTACATCCTGGTTTAGGCATTTGAGTGCTTTTGACTGTTTGAGGTCCCTTGTGGGTGAGATGCAGAGTGGATGTGGTGTATTCTGACCCGTCTCATCTATAGAGTCATGTCTGCACACTCATACCTGAAACTTGTCTTTCCATGCCTACTCTCCTGCTTACATTACTAGACAAATTCAGATTTTGTGCCACTGATTTTGATCACCGTTATGATCACATAAGGGTATTTCCCAATATCTTTGCTGCTAAGTTGTTCTCAGAGTATTTACAAGCACATACAACACCAAAATAATCTGACTTTTATGTTTTGGCACCTGCGATTCATTTCAACCTCATACTGTGAGGGGGTTTAAACCATTAAATATTATTTCCAAATTCACAAGTACAGCTGTAGATGATGGGGGTAACTCTGGACACTTTTAATTGCTTCCAAAAGAGAGCAGTGGCTCAAATGCATCCCATGGCTTGCTTTATTTTAATTTTACAATTGCAAAGAAGAATCATGCTAAGTGATCTGGAAAGAAACAGCATTCTCAATATGTTTTGATTTAAAGTATTTTTTTTAAAAGGAAACTATACAAAGAACAGAATATGTCAGTGCAGACAATAGTGAAATCTATAGATGGATTAAATACCACTATCAATACTTGATATCAATCTTTTAAAATAAATTAAAAAATGACTGGAAATGCAGGTCTTATTTTTATTAGTATGACTTTTTGTCTGAGCAAAAGACAGGAGTCTGTATTTAGGGCCTGTAAAATATTTTTGAATCACAGACCTCTAATACATATATTAAGGAGGGGTTGACACTTGGATAAAATAATTTCCTTTGCATTATCAGTCTCAAGGTTATGAATAGTGTGCCAGGGTTAATGAGAAGAAAATTTTCAAAAATCCACAGCCCCAGATGGTAACAGTATTAAAATGGTTTATTGCTTATTTTCGGTTACCTTTCATATACATGCTTTTTGGAGGGAAAAATAATGTGTTACAGATTGTGAAGTATGAGATATTATGGTAAGTGCGGCCATATAAGAACAGAAGATAGATAAATGCCGAAATCAAAAATGGCATCATGTTTGTGATGAAAATTTAATATCCATGTGCACTGCCCTGGAAAAAGAAGTACTTTATAACCCTTGAAAAAGAAGCGCAAGGCAGGACAGAAAGCTTCTCCAAAGCGATAAGGCAGCAATAAATTCCAGTGCTTTTCTGTAGTAAACCAAGGAAAATCTGGGGTAGACTGCAGGGATATGCACTCTGCACAGAGATGCTTCTCCATCCCTCTGGTCTGTGCAGTTTCTGCCACTTCGCCCCGCTGGGCCTTGGAAAGAAAGGCTGCTGCTGCAACGTTTCCTCTGCAGCCCTTTCTGCAGCAGCGTGAGATCCATCTGGACCTTCTCATTATGGTGAAATGCATGATTCACTCTTACATTTGCACTGCGGGAGCAATGATGCAGGAATTTGGGAGACAACGGGAAACCCTGACTTTCAGCACAAATCCGTTTGCTAATAAGCAAAGCTGATAAGCAAAACCACAGAAAGTGGATGCTACTTTAATAGACCTGAGGTTTTAACTGCTATAAAGTTTCCCTGCTGTGAAAGCGTATGAATTGCTTTGCTTTTACAAAAGTAAATCTTCTTGTAATGCTACTTATACTTAGTTCCATGTAATAAAAGAGCATGGATGACAGCTC
Source organism: Microhierax caerulescens (assembly GCA_035590215.1). Taxonomy (NCBI): domain Eukaryota; kingdom Metazoa; phylum Chordata; class Aves; order Falconiformes; family Falconidae; genus Microhierax; species Microhierax caerulescens. The sequence continues at coordinate 26,669,579 of JAVJGJ010000030.1, forward strand.
TGCATTATGTTGAGGTTTTTGCAATCTCCTCCATTTAAAAGCTTCATTTTTTTTTCTGTCCTCCAGGCCCTCCAACATGCCTGCTATGGAAGAACCCTGTTGTCATCAAAATATTCAATTCTGCTCTTACTTTTGTCGTTGCAGCCAGGGTAAATGATAAAAGAGTTAGGTTGCACTAGTTTAAGATAATTATCACAAGATTTATACCATATTGTTGCAGTGCTCATGACAGTCAGGCCTCAGGAGCTTCTATCTGTTGAAATATGATACAGAAAGGGTAAAGTGGGGAAAATGGGGAGAGTCAGGTTTGCAAACAGTGGCTGTTCTAAAGTTCAGAATCTAAAAAATACTGTGGATTGGACAGGATTAGATCAGATAAAACCGGAGATCAGAGAGCAAGTCTGAAATCACTGAGGTGGTCAGAGACTCACTTGCGAAGAAGCCAAGACTAATTTTCTTCTTAAGCTTGGGAAGCATTACTCTGGGTGCAAAGTGGCACTGCACAGTCATTCTGGCCATAAGAATGCAGGAAATAAAGGAGCTTTCCATTTTTCCACCTTCTGCTTTAGCTCTTACGAGTGTTGTCAGAGAGCGGTTTCTGCGTACTTTAAGCCCCTGATGTTGACAGAGCAGCCAGAAGAGACCTCGGTTTTACTGCACGTTGAGCCCTTTATTTAGATATCATCACTGGGTACGATACTCTTGTCATTAATAACGGTGGAGAATTCCAGGAAGACATCTGCTCAAATAACAGCAACGAGTTTTGAGATGTGGAAAGATTTCCATACTGGAAAAGGCAAACAAACAAAACATTAGGACTGTTTTACTTTGGAAAGGAGAAAAGTAAGATGTAATTCAAAAGAGGTACATAAGGGATTGAATAATATGTAGAAATGGGTTCTTCTATTTACCCATGCCTATTTATCCTTTCAAAGGACACATGCAATGAAATTAAAAGACAACACAATCAAAACTGATAGAAGAAAGTACTTTAGATAGTGGAACTCATTATCACAAGATACGTTCAGCAGTGTTCAAAGCAGAATCAGAGTGCTTTAGGGACTCCACAGGACAATACCCACACACATTACTTATTTTGATCGTCTCACTCACTGCTGGGTTAAATGTGCAGTTCACAAAAGTCAATTCCTGTGCAAAGAATTGTAGTTGAGGAAAACAGCCAGCAGAAGTTAAGACTAAACAATCCCAGTACACTGTAGAGCAGAGCTGGAAGAATTTTGTAATGTGAGAGATTCTAATAGGATCTAAGGGGACCAAAGTGAATTGCATTACTGCAGACAGTAATGTAATGGGGAAGGTAGAGTGTTAGATTATTGATGAGGATGGAGGATGGAGATCACCTGAGGGTGTCAGCACACTCTTCACGAAATACATTTTCATCTAATCTTTCTGCTTTAAAGCAGGAAAAAATGTTGCCCAGAAGTTAGCACTCATTAATATCTATTGCTTTAGAAAAAGGCCACAATGATTTTGTCGATCCCGTCTTATTGAGCGTCTTGCTCTTTCTTTATGTGCAAGGACACAGCTGGGCAGAGCTGTAGGCTTCCTTGATGCACCTGCAAGTGCTACAGCAAGAGGCCATCTGGTCGTGGTGTTATGAAAGCAAAGCAGCGACCTTTCTTCCCTGTGCCCTCCCAGTCTCACTGGTGCCTAGTGAAGAGCATTTTTCACTACACATCTGGAGAAACTCAGTGCCCCTCTAACATTTTTTTGTGGCTCAGCCGCGACAGAGCAGTTCTGCTGTATTGCTGCTAAGCCCATACTTGCTTTGGTGGATGTACTATTAACTTCACTGATCCGTGAGGTACGTCATGCCTGCAACTACAACAACAAAACCAAAAAGGCAAGCGACCTAAAGACACTGAAGTTTTCTAAACATGTAAGCTGTTTTCCAAGTCTGCTAAATTCTTCCTTGGCTGGTTGCAGCTGAAGAAAAAATCAAATCTGATTTGATTACAGCCACTAGAGGAATATTCCTGATCTTGAATTCAATTGTAGTAATTGGAAACTCGCGTTGTAAAGGAATGATCTAAATTCATCTAAGAGAGAACTTCTATGAATTAGTCTTATGAATTTACAAATGGTACAGATACAATCAGCCAAGGCAGCATTAGCTTTGTAACCCTAGAAAGTTCCTGGCCTCTTCCTTACTCAGTTCAAAAGGGGTAACACTTTCTTCTGTGTTTTGCATATTTAAGAAATTGTCTCAGATGGAGACATTGCCCCAGCAAAGTTTTTTGCCTGAAACAAAATTCTTCTAAGTTATAAACCCTGGAAAATAGGGGTTTATAATGGGACTGCTGATAGACCCTTAACAATAGCATTGTGAATGGCGCTGCTATAATTAATGATACTTCAGAAAGATTTATGGTCCTTAGACAGAGATAAAACAGAAATATCATTGCTTCTTTGCCTCCCATCATTTTATCCCCTATGAAATTTCATGTGAAATAAGTCAAATGAAAAATGTAAGCTCTTAATCTTTTCCCAGAGTCCTGTCTCTCACTTGATGAACACTTTTGCAGAATAAATTAGAGCTTTTTATTCCTTATGTATGTACAGCTTTGCATTTAAAAAGCAAAGAAAAGAACATTGTCGGGCTGGCAAAGCAACTCAAGACGATGGTCATGGAGGAAGCAGAAATTACCAACTATTCTTGTCCATTCCTCTGCCACCGCAGAGACGACGACTCTGCTCCTGCAGTAATTCAGAGCAGCTGGCTTAGAAATGTGTGAAAGGGCACCTGTACTCTGCACTGAAGCTCTGCTGCTCACGGAAGGTTGGCCGTGACGGCTCTCACTGCAGCGCCAATAGCGCAGCGGCTGGAGCAGAAAGCCAGAAGCCGTGGCTTGATTACAGTGGCTGGGGTGTGTTGAAAAATGCAGGATACTCTATGGATCTTTAACATAATTGGGAAAGGCATAGAAAGAGGCAGTTGCTAGAAGCTGAAGCTAGAAAAATGTGAATTTGATACTGGGCATTATATTGTAATAGAGCAAGTGAGGAACCACTGGAACAAACTATCAAAGGGAAAGTGAATTCTCCATTTTCTGACAATACCAAAGGAGAATGAAGAGCTGATAAAAGAGATGCCTTTGAATAAAATACGTTTTGTTTTGACTAACAAAAAGAAGAGTGACAACAGTATTTAATGGTCCGTCATGTCCAGGAGGCCACCCTAACGCCTAACAGTACGTTCTGCCTGTGAATGTTGTGACTCTGTAAAGCATGTTAAAATAAGTAAATGGTAAAGTACTGCTTACCAAACGGAGAACAGCAGAGAGGGCTCTGAACAACGCGCTACAGAGCCCGCGCGTTGCAGCAGCTGGCACTGCCAAGGAGCCGGGGGGGCGGCGGGGAGCGCTGGCTTCTGAGGCCCTGGGAGCACAGGCACGACGCGGCTCCAAGCCTGTGAGAATGGCACTAACTGAGCTACTTGTGAGCACGGCCAGTAAGCGAGTGTCAGGCACCAGCCTTCAAGGGGAACAGCTTCACCTCTGGGCAGCCAGGCTGAGGCAGCAGCTGAATAGGGCGCTGAGAAATCACAGTTTTGGCACAGGCCACCCGAAATGGCAGTTAAAGCTCGAAATCCATCACATCCCATTATAGTCCTAGGCTCTGGCATCTTTCATCCAGCTCAGATGGCATCTAGTCGCTTGTTTTGCAAAAGCCTCTCTGCAGTGTGTTGGGTTTTGTCCCTCTGCCCATTAAAGTAGCAGTGTTTCAGCATCTTCCATGTTAATTTGATTGAAAACAGTGAAGTCACTAGAGAACCTCAAGGACTTTCTGGCTGGCTTGATCTCCTGTTATAAATTTGTAGCCTTTTGTTGTGTTGGAGAAGAAAGCTGAAATTATTTCTTTAAATAATATCTGAAGTTACCTGGTCTAATAGGGAGCTCTGAGATCTATGCTTGAATTCCCCATAAATTACAACATTGCTCCTTTAAAATGTATCCAATCCATCAGGAACAGAGAGGGATTTTTTAATTTTTTTTAGTAAGAAGTTTTGATTTTGAATGGAATTAACTCCAGAGGGTAGAACTTTTTTTTTTTTTTTTTTTTTTACTTTTTTTTTCCCTTCATTGTAAGGAAGATTTGTAAAGGGGCAGGATTGTGGCTATTATTAGAGTCCTTCCTAAAGAAAATCATCAAATCCTTTACAGCACTAGGCAGATCTGGGCTAGAAAGTATAACAGGATGGCATAGAGCAGCCTAGATAGCAACAGAGAGAAAATGGAGCAGGAAGAAAGAAAAAAATGGAAACCCAAAAAGAAGAGCAGATGCCAATTAGAATTCTTGCAGGCTGCAGCAAGGGGCGAGTATAAGAAGCTGCAGGAAAAGAAAGGGTAGAGTGGATTAGTGTTAATCAGAGACACAGGAAAGTAGGAAAGGTTTTAAATGAGCTTTAAAAAGCAAAAATGGAGTTAGCAGCTCGGAATAGAATTCCAGATCCATCAAGTCTAAGTAAAAATAAAATGCACAATACTAGAAAATACAGCTGAGTCCTAAGCAATTAAGTTCTGAAGGTAATAAGACATTTCTTTGGAAGTGGAAACCTCTCTCTCTCCCCGGCACTGTTTTCCTTATCCCAGTGAAAGGGTGCATTTGGTATTAGAAGAAAGTGACTGCCATCCGATGTCTTTTTCACTGTCCTAATGGTATATACATACAGCATCCTGCTACAGGAAAATTAGGCACTAAGGAACTAGAACTTGCCCAGTCTCTGGCAATAAATTTTCCCAGTCACATAGTCCAGATGAATTACCTCTGGAGCTGGGCAAGTTACACCAGGTAACAATCTGGGGCACAGTGTGGGGGCTAAGGGTGAGTTCCAAAATCCATCAAAAGTCATGACTGACTTCCATAGACATTGGAGCAGGGAGGCTGGACTGTGAGGGCAGAGGTTCTCCTTACAGCTCTGAGATATGAAACACGACTTAACATTTCTATGCTTCCAGTTTAACTACCTGTAAAACGAGGACAGTAGCACTTAGTCACTGGGGGTAGGGTGGGGGGAGAGATATATGAAAAAAGAGGGGGGAGAAGCAGAAAAAAAAAAAAGAACCATGCCACTGATTCTCTGTTCTTAGAAGCTGCACTGTGCTATCATTAAAAAAATCCCGTTTCTAGCTTTGGCTTTATCTGCAACATACGAAAGAATAGTATGGTGTTTGAGTTTTGCTTTTCTTTTACATATGAATCATCATTAAAGGTTAATGAGGAAACTAATACTATATGAGAAGGCTGTTTTCTCCTTAGTTACTTTCCTTTTCAAAGCTCTATCTCTAGATTATTATGAATTTATTATTTGCTAAACAAAATCTTAATCACTCCCCTTTTGTTTCCTTACGTTACATCATTATAAGTAAATGCAATCAACGCCTTAGTTCCAGTTGTCGGTTCCGGATCTCTGCACCACTGGATTGCCAGGAGAACAAACTTCATCCAGGCGAAGCGCAGACGTGTACACCAGATCAGCCAGAGCTCCTGGCATGGAGTGTGCGCCAGCTTAATGCTTTACCGTTGGCATGGCACCGGCTGCCGAAGGACAGACACTGCCGCATCCAGTGTAGTGTTAGAGTAGCACAGAGAGTCAATGCCTAATGCAGCATAAAACCTGCCAGCACCATGCCAAACCTTCCACAGCTTTTCTTTGAACAAATTTAAGCCAGCCGAGCATACGAGATCCATGTTTTACGTCCCATTGCCACAGTGGTTTGGATCCAGCGCTAAGCCTTGAAGTCGCAGTCTGGTCACACCCAAGCCTGCAGTCAATTTTTGCTCTCTAGTTCCAAGGAGGGAGCGCTGTGATACGATAATGCATCACGGAATTCAGACAAACCCTGACAGACATGTCCGTTTTCTATGCATCGGGATACATTATGGTGATGAAAGCAACGTTCCTGGCATGTGGAGGAAGATGGATCCTACATCACAGCCCCAAACCAAACCACCATGCATGTGGGGAAAAGACGAGCTCTCAGAGGACAGAAAAACAAAGTTTGCTCAAGCTGCTTGCTCCGTGCCAGGGGTGCATGTGCCAGCTTTTGCATTTGGACGTGACTCTTCTGGTGACCAAAGTTACACACACCCCCCACCCCCAACTCTGAAAATAGGGGTTTGTGACAGAAATGCCTACACAGCTGTAACAGCCACTTCTCAAATGTGCTGCTGCTGCTTATGAACCACAAGAATAATATGGTGAAATGTGCCGACTTTTGCAGTTTTCCCCTCTTTTGTTGAAACTAATGAGTCACGATTAGAGTAATGCTTTTCTGTGACTCCAAAACCATTTTGCTTAATGAGGTACTAAGTCTTTATAATTAGGCCCAGAAGGGAACTGGGACGTGGCCCCTTAAGAGCAATAATTATTTAGGTTATTTATGGTAATAAAAAATTGAAAATAGGAATTCTTCCTCAGAATGTGACTATTTATTCTTTTACATATTGCCTAACAGCCAATTACCCTATTAAGGCAACGTTTTGTTGCTAAAGACATTAATTGAAATGTAAATTAAATGTAAATCAGCTAATTAAATTGATCTGTAATGAACTTGTCATGCAGGCCTTTGAGATCAGATGCATTTTGCTAATAAACAAGTGTTATAGTGGTGCCGTTGCTCACTGGAGTTAAGGTTGTTTAACGTGTTGTATCGATAACGCTCTCCTTCCCCAAATTCAAAGGTCTGGATTGTGTCATTGGAGCTCAGAATGAAGCTGGCACTGGGAGTTTCCAGATTTGCTCCCTTCAGTTATTTCCTGATCAACTTCATTGCAAGGCAGGGTGTTCCCCTAATGGTGAGTGCTACGCGTCCCATCGGGGTGCAGTCCAAGCTCTGGCTCTTCCTTCTGCTCCCCAGAAATGATACAGCACTTTGTAAAAGCCCTCGCCAAGTCTGCTGCTGCTGTGTCAGATGGCTTCTGGAGGGGTTAGTGTTATTTCTTTCTCTGTGCACTGTGGCCAGTTCAGTAAGGGCAGTCAACCCTCACGGCAGTGGGTGGACACTCCTGAAATACAAATACATAGAATGAGGAATGAAGCAATCGGGATTTGCTTGGCGATTGTGTTGACAACATACAAGGTAAACATCAAAGCTGACATCAACAAGTCAATACAGCAGCAGGAAAATGAGCCAGAATAACGTTCTGCGCCGTCCGTAACACGTGAGTAACCTTAATCATCAAAGTGTTGGCTTGTGCCAAACTGTAAATCAAAGGGAAAGAATATGAAGCTCTCAGTTCTCCTATGAAATGATCAGATTTCATGCAGGTTCATTTTGAGCCAGACCTACTAAAATTTCTGGCATAATTTCAGGTCCTGTGTTGAAGATATCTTGGAGGATAGAGGTCTCTCCCTTGCCAGGCACATGGACAAAACTCATTGCCTACGATCATGCAGAAGTAAGGCAAACGTCACATATTTTGCATTTGAAAAGCCTCAGGTCAGCATCTTATAAAATCCGTTGCCCACTTCCATTCAAATAACACAGACATTTTGTGTGTGCTGTCATAAAGCTCAAGCAAATGTGACAAAAAGGGCTGTGCAACCGAGAGAATAGAAATGCGGTTTGCAATTGTGAAAATGCTTTTGTATGAAGTTTTCCTGGATCCATTGAGCCATAGTTGCACCTGAGCATTCATACATAATTGTTCTGTCTTGAATAAATCTGGTGCTGCATTTATAACTTCCGGTACCCAGAGACCCTTCCACCCTGCAATCCTTTGGGGCCTGGGGGTATTTAATAAACATGTCAACCACCACTCTTCTTTAGCTTGAATGCAGCATCTTGTTTTTTCCTGCTGAAGAACACTCCAGATTGAAGTTTACAGAGCAATTAAGGACCCTCATGGGGCCCCTGATATGTAGAGATTGTCAGCATATGTAGATCAGTAATTGTCAAGTTTATCCCAAAGGCCTGAGAGCTCTTAGTCAAATTCCAGAGATCATCAAGTATTCAGCTTTCAGTGGGCTTTGTCATACACAACACAGTGACATAATTCAGCTGCAGTGCTTCTTTTCTAATAAACTTTTGGATCTGGCTATGTTTTTATTAATTTCTTTTAATTAGCTACACAGAATAAAAGTGAACATCAATCTAAAGCTGTAACTTGGCTGCTTCCAAAAAGACACCCTGGGAATAGCTTTCTCTTCTAAACTGTTGGGGTTTGGGGACCACACTTACTGCCGTGACTGGGGAAGGCCCGAGGGAGGACAGAACCCAGCAGACTGAAGGCACAACACTCTAATTCCTTCTCAGCTGAAGCGGGCACAGGTGATTGAATGATGCTACTGTCTTGAATTATGTCTTCATCCACTTGTTGGCTTGGACTTTGGCTCAAATTTTAGTCTTGTTCTTCACTAGTTTTGGTGTCTTTGAACATTCATCTAGATAGAAACTAAAAACCAAACAAACAAAACCCTTTAGAAGTCAGAGAAAGAAATTAGTATAAGGACCCCCACAACCCAGGCTGATGCTGTAATGGCAGCCCTCTGCCCCCACACTGGGCAATCAGATATGCACCTGAATTTAATATTCATTTGCTTGAGTGCTGAAGAGGAATTGTGCTGGCTTGCTTTGTATCTTGCATGGTTCAACCCTTGGAGATCAAATCACTGCTATATTAACTGTAATGGTATTCCCTGGAAGCCACGGGGTAGCAAAAGCAACTGGATGAAGCTTTTGTGCACTGAGGACTGGCCTGTGTGTGTTCTGCCAGCTGGGTCCTCTGCTGCGGTTCCCACATGCATCATGTTGTGGTCCCAGGGTTTGGAAGGTACAAAGTGTTGGTCGTTGGCCTGCATCCGTCGTTTGAGTTCCACTCCATCAGTGCCTTCCTGTGGACAAAGCCTACGGCAAGGAGTAAGTTGTTACAAATCTCTCTGGATTTTCTGACCTACAAACTGAGATTTTCAAAGCCACATGTGGGATCTGAAAGTCTGATTCCCAAGAAAATAAAGAAGAATTTGGCTTGGAAATTGTGAAGGCAGCTTGAATAATCTTCATTACATGAAGATGTTACATGAACGAGCTGAATTATTACTCACACTTCCTAGGTGTAGCAGAGGACAGCCTGTCTGTGCTTAAGGATTGACAGAAATCTTGTTTACCTCAGACTGCCCATGCACACACCTGTGAGCAGTTGCACGAACACTCAGACATACATGCCCAAGTGAGCAATTCTCTTCTCAAACTGCGCTGGCGAGTAAGACCCTGAGGAACCCTGAAAGCCTTTGTGCATCCAGGCAGAAGCTCTTTATTACCTCCATCACTGTACTTGCGTAGCACTTCTTCCTCTGTAAATCCCGTCTTATCCCTGTCACAACTTAGGCACACCTCCAGTGCTGGAATAGTGGCAGCTCTGAAGACAGATCATATGCCAGCCCCGGAAAAGCCAGAGGAAACATCCAACACACAGGATGACCTGAAGGCAGCAGGTAATTTCACAGTGGTTTTCTGCAGTCTCAGGCTGACTTCGAGGCAAAGCTCTATCATTTTGCCTCCAAATCTCTAAAGTGCTCGAGCCCCTTTGGGGGCTAAATCCTCATTTCATCAAAATGACTTAAATTCTTCCTGTCACTTAGTAACACCTATCGGTGAAGTGGCTTTTCTCCACTTGGCCCTCTGCGTACGGCAGAATGTAATGCTGCTTTCTTTTCAGAGGTCTGTTTTGATGCTAGGGTATGAAAACTGGATCCAAGCAGCATGAACAAAGTTGGGCTTTAAGTAGCCCAGGAGGAGAATCTCGAGAGTCCCAAATGAAAAGAAGAAAAAAATCCTCACATTCTTCCTTGATGATATGTCTCAAAATTATTAATTTTTCTTGTCCTGTATCATATCTTAGGGCAAGCTGCTTTTCCCGACTGAATTGCAACGTGGTGTTTGGTTCAGTGGGTTTAACTGAAGCGTGGCTATCTGGAAAAGGCAGCGTTATCTGTAATAAAGTAACTCCTTCAAATTTACTTTCTTGATATTGTACTTTGGATGGGTTGCCAGAGTCTTAATGCCTGGAAAAGTATCTGTCACCCAGGGCCCTCATTCTAAAGGACTGTATGTTTTTATGGGCTGGATGGCGTCATCTGCCTGCAGTGATTTTGTCAATGTATTCCTGCGAGCGAGCCAGCCTGAGCTGCGTGCTAATTTCCCATCTCCTCTTCACTGACGACAGGCCCTGGCTAAACGAGATTTCAGTTTTGCTCACTAGACTCTTCTTTCCCAGCCCTCCCTGAGCTATATTTTCTAAGCACCAATTGCACTCCAAAATTAAAGATGAAATTTAAAGATTAGGGACTGCAGTTTGTTGGTTTTGTTGTTTTGGTTTTTTTTTTTCCCCAAAGGCATTCCGATGTCTCATACTCATTGATTGAGTTATGTATCTAAATCATCCAGAACAATCTGTCCCCCATCCCAAATTATGTGGTGTAAAAGGCCAATTTGACTTTTTAAATGCTCTCCATTCTAATTGCCTGCTGTGCAATTAGTACAATGCGTAATAAACACATTGTACGAGGCGTGCGTGGGGCAGGTGTGGGGCAATGCAATGGATCCCACCGACTGCCGTGAATATAAATGCCAGAAATATCAAATACCTTGTGCACTAGTCTTAGTCCCAGTCAATTCTAATTGCTTTAGCGGCCTGACTCCAAATTCAGATGTGCCGTGGTGTGGCTGAGGTCAAGATACAGTACATGATTCTTATCTTAATACCACTTTAGTACTGTAAAGGTCAAACTGAGCATCATCCAAGGAGAGGAGGTAAGGGCTCTGTTAATTATTCTTTTCTCCACTCCTTGAACAAAGGGATGAAGATTGTGTCTCTGCTGAAAAGCGTTCTGCTGTACTGCATATTTAAGTTAAAAAACAAGGAAGAACAGAGGAGTCATTCCTGCAATAATCCTTAAATGAGCCTTCTTGAGCTCTACCTGAAATCTTACAGCACTTGCTCTGCCAATCTTTCGAGCTACAACTGTACCAGTCAGAGGCCAGGGAATGCAGCATTCCCCATCCAGGCAGGGGTAGCTCCCAGTGCTGACCATTAAGAAAATCTGGCTTTGTCTACTGAGTAACAAATTCAGAAAACATTAAACCCCTACGTTCATTTGTAGACAGACATTCCTGCTGTTGGAGGAATCACTGACTCAGTGGGGCACGAGCCTGGAGCCTCCCTTTTCCCCTTGCTTACAACTATCCCGCCTGAGCGGCTGTAAAGCACCTCCAAACAGGGATGTTCCCTCTATGCCAGTGGTAGCATTTTGTTCCTTGTTTTGCCTTGGTTTTAATAACTCTGAGGTAGAGACACCATAAATCTGGGTTCAGAGCTGGTTTTAGTTGAACTCAGCTCACTGCTCTACTGACTGTTATGTGCTGTCACCGTTAACTGCACCCATTTCCCAGTTACCTTCCAAAGACCACACTCACAAGGCATTCTTTTGTTCCTGCTCTGAAGGCAGTAAGCAAAGTCATTGCTAAAACCAGAGTGTGATCCCTTTCCATAGCCATTTCGTTTTCTGATCTCTAAAGTGTTAACCGCTGAAAGCAGGAACATGAAAACCCACCATAGTGAGAGCTGATTAAAATTCAGCCCACTGTATCACCCATAAATATGAAATAAAGAATACATGGCTGTGATTAATCATCCATAAATGGCCGTTGCCTGCTTCCTCTGTTCCATACAAACACAGTACCCGTATTTATTCAGCTCACCAAAAGAGGAAAAAGCAGATCATTCCTATTTGTCAGGATCTGGGATTTAAGCAAGTACTTAAAGGGAGGGCTCTGTGCTTGTGTATCTGTGGACATGCACACACATCTGCTCTTCTGTCTGATTTTCAATATTCATGAGAAAAATCCGAACATTATTGGCTTTTTTTTAAGGTGTACTTGTCAATAGATCAAAATGCATTGAGATGCAAAATCACAGCAATGTGCGCTTCTGTTAAGGAATTTTTATGATATTAGAAACATCAATCTCTAAGGATTGGTAATAATACTACTATTAAGAAAGAATGTTTCTGTTGTTATGCGTTGCAACTTGGCCAAATCTGAGAGCTACAGTAGAAGCACCGGAAAAAAAACAAACCAAAACAAAACCAGAAACCAGACCTGTGGTTTGAAGCACTGGTGGGTAAAGACTGTGCACACAACTGGTGAATGTGCCTTCGTTAAAGCACCAGCTTGCTTGTTTGTGGTTCAGCTCAGCTCACCGGAGCGGAGCTGCCCGTGCCATTGTCTCCCTGGCAAAGCACAGAAGCATTTCTTTTTCGCTGTGATTTACAGTCCAAGGGCTGCATCCATGGATAGAGCGCTGCATCCAGCACCTTCAGCCTCTGCTGTCACTGGGTGCTGGGTACACCAGGCTTCTCTCCAAAATACTGCTTGCACAGGCATCGCAGTGCTGGTCCAGGAACAGGCGGTGACATTCAGGAAATTTGGTCCTTCTTCCCCTGTCTTCCTGGATGTCTTTAAGCAAATCAGTTGGTTTCTGACTGCCCCACTTCCCCTCACTGTTAAAAAGGGACAACGAACTACAAACCTCATTAAAGGCATTGCAGATTAAGGAGTGAAAAATCCCGCAGAAGAGCTAAATATTAGTATTATTACACTGCTTGCTGCAAAATGAAACAGAAACAGGTATAAGAATCAAAGAATGGATGATGTTGGAAAGGATCTTGAGATCATCTTGCCCGTCTCCTCTGCTCAGGCATGGTCAGCTAGAGCAGGATGCCCAGGGCTGTGTCCAGCTGGATTTTGAATGTCTGCAGGGATGAAGACTCCAGCGCCTCTCTGGGCACCCTGTTTCACTGTTTGACCACCTTCACAGTTAAAAACTGTTTTCTTGTGTTCAGATGGTTTGTTTTAATTTGTGCCCATTCTCTCTTGTGTAACGTGTGGTCCCCATACACCCTGGAGCAGCCAGCAAGCCACATACGGGGACTGCATGTGGCTACATTCGATCTGAGTTAGTCCGGTCACCTCTGAAACCCTGGTATTACCTTTTCCCTGCCGATCTCCCTCAATGCAAAATTTGGCTACTTTTGCTTGGAGACCAGCATCAGCTTGTTGAACCAGTGGATTAACAGCCTCACATTTCCTGGACATGCTCTGGCACCATCCTAGGGCCCAACACTCCTCGGAAGTTAGCAGAGATTGCCTAGCAGTAGGGAGCCTTCCCTGGGCCAGCCTGCCGAACTGTAAAACACAGTGATTACTGCGCCGCCGCCACCAAAAGACGGCTCTTTCAGTTAAAAAAATAAAGCTCATGCCTAAAGATGTTATCATGCATAATTCAGGGAAGAAATCCATACTGTATTTAAAAGATTACATCTTATCATCCAGGGTACTTATTAGCTTGATGATTTAAAAGTACACGGGGGTAGAGTCTTCCCTGTTATTCTGCACTGGCATCGGTGCAGCTGTGCTGATGAATGCTTGGCCTCGTGGCTTGGTCCGGGGCTGAACTGCTTTTCTGATGCCAGAACTGGCCCAAGCAGGGTTGGGATGCCCCCGATCCATGGCGAGCAGCCTGCCCCTGCCTGGGTGCGTGGTGCACGTGGGTTACGCCACACTGATGCCCGTGTCTATGCCAGGGACCGCTTCTTTCTTCCTGTTAGATTTGGTTAAGTTTGTGGCAGGCAGTAACAAGGGGTTAGTGGCGTGTATCTCCGCAGATTAATCCCCTCTCCACAAACACAAAACACGCTGCAAGGCGTGGAACAGCAGCTCGCTGACCACAGACAGCCGTTCTGCTCTTTCCAGGCGCCTCTTCGCCCGTGCAGGGAAGCCCCTGAGGCTGCAGCTCTCCCGCCTGCAGCACGGGTCCTCACTCCCCTCTTGCGCCTGTAGCACGATCGAACCAGAAGCATTTTCTAACAGTCCTTGCTGAAATAACAGCACCTACTGCCAGTGGAGGTTCAAGGCACCTCCTCTGAACAACATGACTCAAGTACAGTTGCTGCCTCACGCTTGATGCACACAGCAGTACCTACTCCTCTTTGCAAAGCCGAAGGTGAATCTACTGCGTTACCCCGCTGCAGACAGCTGCGAGAGTTCAGTGGATTTTTGCCTTGCATCTGGATGCACAGTTGTTCTATAAATACATCCGTACTACACAAACATTCGCCTTCTGGTTCTCATCCAATTAGAATAAATTTCTATAGTTCCTTTCATCCTAAAGGGCTTTTCAAATGAACGCTTGCATATTACACAGCAATGTATATACGGACGTTTCTGTCTACCAGCAATAGCTTCTCCGTCCGAGACTAAAATGCAGGAACTACTCAAAAGTGCAGCTTTCCACCCAACGCTAGCTGGTGGGGCAGCACAGAGGGGAACCCTCCGCAGTGAGGACCGGAGACAAAGCTGCTCAGCTCCTGCAATTTCAGCGAAGGGGGAGCAGGGGACAGGACCACGAAGCAACTGCCCTCTGCCACCAGGCCAAGCACTGGACTCCTGCTCCTCGTACTGTATTTAACCACCGCTTTGACACCATTGTTGTCACCAACCCAGTAACTATGAGGTAGTGTCTCTGACCTCAAGCCTTGCACATTTAATGACACCCCAAAGGTTTTCAAAGCCAGGAGTGACTAAGCTTTCCATTGATTTAAGAACATTCCAAAAACATTAAGAGATCCTACAGCCAAACACGTTTAAGGCTGAAGGACAATTACACCCGCCAGAGCAGTCCTCAAGCCTTCCTTGAGCACATCATGAAAAAGGCAATTACGGATAGAAGTTATAAAACATATGAAATAAGCTGCAGCCCGACCCAGTGAATCAGTGGTTCATGGAAATTTCCACAGAAGGCTGGAGCCATCAGTTAGCATTTTGTTTATCTCCCTGCTTCAGATTACGAAGGGGAGCGAAGACCTTATGGGAACACCCACTGGCTTCCTGCTACTCCGAACACCCAGGGTGGCCCACATGTGGGACACAGACCTGCGGGACCTCCTGCAAGGCTGCACCCTGACTGTGGCACAGCACGGGCTCCTCCGGAGCAGGGCCACAGCACGCCAGGAGATGATCTCATCTTCACATCCAGGGCCAAGCCTTGCACAATCCAGCTCCGCTGTATCTAAATTGGACCTGGCTTATCAGCTCCTAAGAGCAAGCTGTCTAGTGTGCTAAGCAAAGAGGCATGGATTCCATCCACCTTTCCTCTCAAGCACCGAATTTAGCCCAGTGGTGTTCCTCATGCTCAGGTGGTGTCAAGGGAGGCCAGCAGTTCAGCATTGAGGGCTGGAGGGGGGAGATGGAGCCTCACGGGCCAATTCACCCAGGCGAGCACCTCCCGATCGCACGTTCAGAGCATTTTGACCAGCTCCAATTCTGTCACTGGTGCACAACACGCTCATCTTAGCCATCCTGAATGAAGGTAGCTTTGCTTATCCCATGCTCCCTAACAGGCACAGCTTTAATACAGGCAGCAGGAACGCTGCAGGCTGAGCGGGCTGTGAATATCAGACACAGACAAGAATGAGATAACTAACTTAGGTGATGGATAGCTAATTAGTTGGCAAGCAATGCCATTAATTAATTCCTCTGTCCTTGCTCATGGGGCACCAACATACACGCATTTGAGAAGCGGCACTATTAGCCAACGCAGAGGTCCCGTCCTCAAGTTTCTAACTCGGCCCTGCAGAGAACAGGGGGGCTGAAGATCTCCAGAAACAAGTGTCAAGGGAATAACGACAGTCCATTCATCACCAACAGGCTGTACTGAAAACTGCAGCAGACAGGTTACCAGCAGTGCTCTTGGACAACTCTTCAAGTAACAGTATTTTGGATCCGCTCCGGGTGCACGCATCCCGCACTGCTCCTCAGGACCAGTTTTTGGAGCTCACTGTCTGACCTGAGAACCGGACCGGGGCACAGGCAGCAAACCCCACTACAGAGGAAAGCTGGGGTCACACTCCGGTCCCACCCTTGCACCTTCCTTTTGTTGTAGAGGAGCACGAACAAGGCTCTGTCTTCTCTTGTCGCATGAACTACGCTATCTTCTGCTGCATCTGCTGCCCAGTTGGTGCCTGTAAGCCTGTCATACACGAGCGAATCCTTGGCGCCACGTAAGGAACCCACTGTTTTCACCGCACCATTTGTGCTAGCACACATCACATGGCTGCGCAGCGGAGGAAGCTGAACTCGGCTGGGGATTAAAATCAACAGAGAAGCGTGGCAAATACTGCCAACAAATATGGAAGAGGAGGTGAATTTAGAGCACTTGCTACGGGCTCTCAGTGGATCACTGCAGACCCCATTTAGAAGCTGGATAGCCAATGGCTACTGCTGCACTGGAAACCGCGACAGCACGTTTACGAGGCGGAAACGGAGCTTATGCAATTACTTTGCAGACATGTGGTGAACGGTTACTACTGAAAATAGTTCAGAGCTCAAAGACATCCTTTCCTGAGCTGGCCGTACCGATTTCCAGACACACGGCAGAGCTGGTTTTGCAGCTCTCCCCTGACCCCAGGCACACAGCCCTTACCTTATAGAACACATCAGGCACATACTGCTCACTGCTGGACTCCTTGGCATAGCCCAGCTCTGGTGCGTCTCGGCAGGGCAGCAAACACTCATCTCGAACCAATGCCATGCACTGATTCGAGACCTGGTACCCCTCAAAGTGAACCTGGTTGTCGGGACCACCTGGAAGAGAAGAGGCTGGTTAAAAAATCCCACACACGGGTGATTCGCCCAGTGTAACTCAGAGAGGCACGACCAATAAGAGCAACATTAAACACGGCAGTCTTGCTAACAGTGAAGAATGGCGAGATGAAACTGCTGGTGCTGCTGCATGGGAAGTACTTCTAGGCAAGAATCCACCTCTAAGCTCTACGTTTATTTAGTTAGTAACACACATTTTCATGGCTAGCCTAACAGGACAGAGCCCTGGGCTGACAGCGAGAGTGCTTTGCCAGGAACTTAAAGGGGGCAAAGCTGCCCTTTCAGAAGGCTCCTGATAGCATCACCCTCCCACTACCCTGCAGGTATCTTCTCTCTTTCAAAACAAAAACCAGACGTGCAGCTCCTGTGAGCCTGTTTCATCTCCCAGGGACCATGAGCTGTAGATTCAGGGTTGGTCACCTAGTAATGTCAGGCATAAGAAGAAAAAGTGTTTCTCAGCCTGTAATGGATGGCTTGGTGGAAATCTGACATGGAAAGTGGAAATTAAGATCCTGGCTCACTGATAGATCACATGCTTGGCGCTTTAGTTTGGATAATGTAAGCAACATCAGGTCATATGTCATTAGAATACAACTGGAAAGAGAAGATACAGACAGATGGTAGGAAAACGTTACTACTTCCAAACCTAGGAATTCAGGAGGGGATAGGAATTAATCCATGTAGAGGATTTAAAGGCAAAGTTGATGCAAACTATCCAAAGACATTTATACAACACAAAAGGAAGGAATCAAGTGTTTAAATAGAAACCTGATGGGCTGATTTAACAGAAAAGAATGAAATTATCTGGAGCAGAAAAGAGGAAATATTCGTTTTCTACCCTTTGATCTCTACCCTCAATCACTCATTGCTCCAGAACAAACACTCCTAGAAATTAAATAGACCAAGACACCGGGAAGGCCTGAACAAAGGCAGCCATCATTTTCTCAGTAAAACACTTTGTTAAAAAAAAAACCCACCAGAAACAAATAATAATTAAAAAAAAAAAAAAAAAAAAAGAGTGAGCAAGATACATATTTATCTTTAATGAAAGGTGGATGCATTTATCAGTCTGGAATGTACAGGCAGCTGTCTGATTGCATGGGCCTGTTAAGCAAAAGAGAGTGCTTTCATTGAAAAAGGCTCCGGCAACACTTACAAAACCTGGGCTCAGAGGCAGCAATGTAATATCACACTTTCAGTTTTTGCATTGGATGCTATTTGGAAGTCATGTGCTTTTTTCATTGTGTTAAATAGACCCAGAACCCAGCATATCTGCTCCAGGGAAATTTTAAATGAATACATGTGTCATCCCATGGAGAACAGCAGACTGAACTTCTAACACTACAACTCTCCCTGCACATGCCAACGTCTCCCCTTGCAGCCCGGGCAGCACAGGGTGTTCCACAGTGCCTCTGGAGACTTGCTGTGAAACCGGCTAAAATCAGAGGTGACAAAGCAAAGCATTTTGCAGGCTTCTCTGTTTTATTCAGGCAAACAAAAAATGTTTCCATGCACGGAAGAGCACAGCATCCTGCGTAAGGGTTTCCCTGACAGCGACACAAGGGAGATAAAGGTCCCTCCTTTACACTGAACCAGCCAGAGTAACTTTCAGGATCCACATTGCTCTGGTTCTGCACTGCCGCTTTCAGGCAACAGAACTTGGAGCTTAAAGATTCAAAACAGAAAAGCAAGCAGCAGTTATTCCCCTGGCTGCAGGCAAAAAATGCTTTCTGGATCAGAGAGGTGGATGCTCCAGGTCTGAGCCTCAATTATGTTTCCTGCAGGGGACAGGATAAATAATTGTAGAGAAGATAGCATAAAGAATGAAAAACTATTTTACTCGATGGAGCAAGAAAAAAAGCCTTGTTAAACAGGACAGATGGGGACCAGAATGTCTGACTTCTTCTGGCAGGGCCACATATTCTTCTTCTATTAACAAGAGATAATTCACGTGTAACCCTGAAAGCCGGGGCAAGCCGAGGCCAGTTTATACCTGTAGCCACAACTGTGACAAACTTGGATCCAAAATGACCATCTGGAGAAAGGCGACAGATGTTGGGCTGTTGGTTCTGAAAGTTTCCAGCTGTGATGCACTCTTCTGCACTTAGATAATATGTGTCCTGAGGGAAGAGCAGAAACGTCAATAAAAAGGACAATGAGATGTGGCCTAGACCTACTTCCCTGGTCTGCAGCCAAAGAAAACTACCAATACCCTAGTAAAACATGCTTTCGTAGAAAGCTGCTGCAGAGACCGGGAAAATGAGACATGTCAGCTCCCCAGCCCTGAGCCTGGCCCTTACCAGAGGGACAGCGTCACTTCTAGTTCCACCCACCTTTACACACCTTTTTTTTTTTTTGTGTGTGTGTGTGTTAACAGGGTTTCTTTTTCCAAATAGGGATATCACTGATTTTAGAATCACAGGAAGCTGAGCAGGTCAAAGTTTGAGCCATATATGTCTCAGAAAGCCCAGCCCACAGGAAAACCCTCTGAGTCAACTTTTGCTCACTGACTTTGCACCTCACACCACCCCATTCCCTCCACTCTACTAAATTTTCTTAAACCATGAGCACCATTTTCTTAGAGCGGAACAGGTGAAGGACTGCAGGCAGCTTTGCATACTACCTAAACAGCTTCAAATCCTTAATACTGCTCTCCAAGCTCCAGCTCCTTTTCCTTCAGAAGCTTTTGAAAAAGCCCATTTCACAAGAATTCCAGTTCCAGTGTCACCTCCAGCTCTGTGCTGCCCTGGCTCAGTACTCTGCCTGACACTGCCGGTGTTTGTGCGATTACACAAACCCTCAGCACCAGCAGCTGTAATTAGCTGCACGCTTGAATCTCACCTTGTTCCTGCTGTATCGAACAGTCCCTTTCCGTGTGTCTTCAGAGACCAGATCAGTAAATATCCAGCCAACCTATGAAGAAGTGTTATGAAGAAAGTTGCTTTAAGTAAAAAAAAAAAACCAACAAAAAAACAACCAAAAAAAAACCCAACCCCAAACCAGAAGAGAGCTTATACATTTTCTCCTAGCAGGACAAGATGTTCTTGGCTCCTTGCATGGCCTTGCTGTATGCTGCCTGAAGGAAATGGCTCTCCCAGCTGTGCCGGGCTCATTTGAATCCGATTTCCAGGAGCAGCATGCCAGCTGGCCGGCCGGGGGCACCTGCAGCTTTATGTTTCACTATGGAATATTTTTTCATGGAAAGATCTGGAGGCTGCAAGAGGCCTCTCAGCCGCTACCTCCTCCCACCCACAGCAAAAAGCATTTCCTATTGAGCATTCAGAGCAAAGCAGCATCGGGAATGCCAGCAGATGACAAAGCAGCTCACATGATCTCATTTTGAAGCCCGCAGTCACTAGTTAAGATAAAGCTCTTATGTTCCCACTGGAGTATGATTCATTCCAAATCGGTCTGCTCCGATCCAAAACCCCACATTCCTGCTTTCTGCATTGTTTGCACATAGGAGTATAGCTGTGTACACACACACCGCTGTGTGAACCCTTCTACACACATGTGCTGAAACCAGCTCTGATCAGCCCCTCGTGACCAGCTCCCGCAGCGTTAACCCTTCAGAGGAAGAACTGCTGATTCAGATTCCTAGCAGAGCCCAGCCAGACAAAAATCTGCAACCAGCAGTAAGTTACGTGTTAAGTCATATTGATTAAAAATATCTGATGTGAGAAGCAGAGGAAAAGCATGGAAATAAATAACACACACAGAAGCTTTGCCTCAGACACTGGCAAAAGGCTAAAGATCTTATCTTCAGAGAACAAAAGGCCTCACCACAGATGTTTATAGTCTACGGTACTGAGTTTTCTGATTTGTGCTTTCTTTAGCAAGTCAAATCTTGTTTGTGTACATCTCATTCCTGGCATTCACACAATACCAAAAGATTTCCCAAACCAGAAAACATCAGTACAGGTTTGAGAGACGTCAGCAGACCCGTGGATCCCAATTCCCATACATCCCGATCAGATGACTGGCAGGCTGCGGGCATGACGGGGACAGAGGACTGAGGCTCAGCTGCTGGGGGACCTGCACCTCTAAACCAACGCACCGATTCACTCGCTGCAGCTGCCTCAGTGACATCAATAGACAAGACCCCACACAGGAGAATAAAAAACGAGCAGGAGCCTCTGCTCCTGGAAGTGGAGCACAGATCCTGTCAAAAGGAAGAACTCGGAAGGCAACTCCAGCTACATCTGTGCCAAATTAGCACTCACTGGGGAGATGCTACCAGGAATGGCTCCTATCAGAGGAGAAATAAAGGGAAAATCATGTTTCTGCTTCTTTGCTACTCCCTTTGATGTCATTCATGACAGAGGACTGCTGACTTCAGCTGCACAGCCCTGCTAGATGCTTGTGCTCAGGAAAACGCTCTCTTTTTGTTTTTCATACCTGAAAGCATAAGAGCTACCAACACTTAAGCTAGATCTCAGGTACACCCAAATGGTCTTGAATAACCCCATGGAGCTGAAGAGAACAGCTGATGATTTTCTTCATCGCCATACAAAGATGCATGAGATCTGACAACATCCTAACCTTTCTCAGTCCCAGCTTTGCAGCGATCTCATCCACAACCTCAGCTTTTGGGTCTTCCAGGATCTCCAGGCTGTTCTGTGTACCAATCTGCAGCAAAGAAAAACTTGCTAGTAAGACAGAACAGGAAAAAACAGAGCACACTTAGCCACTGTCTGGAGTGAGGCAGAGGATGGAAGCAGAGGTCTAGGTTTCCACTTTAGCATTACCCCTGACCGGTTTCACCCCGGAGACCTCCTCCACCCACAGACCCAACCTGTCAGAGCTCTTCAGCTAGGTTTGCGAACTACGGCAGGGTTTATGAATGAAAGACTCAGCATTCACAAACAGGCCATTGCTGTTTCCGAGCACTTTGGAAAAGGGTAGAGATTATATAATTTTTCCAAAGCTCTGTGTTCAACCTGCCAGTTTGGTAACCGCCGTTTCGCTTGTTTGAATCTCCGAGCAGCTGAGAGGCAGAAATCCAGTAAATCCAAGAGCCCACGCCCAGGCCTTCCGCTGCACTCTGGAAAACACGACTCCATCTGGGTGGCGTTTCAGAGGCAAGCTTTCTCGTGTGGGGAGATGCCGTGTCAAGCACGGCAGAGACTGCTTGCCAGGAGAGCAAAAGCCTCCTCTGCTTTTACTGTGCACAACCAGAAGCGTATCAACTTCCAAAGCAGGGGCTTAACAGCGATACCGGAACAATAGAGGGCATGGCTGTGACTCGTAAAAGGCTCACAGTTCTGCTCTCACACACACATACACACTCCCAAAGATCCATTTTTTCTTTTTCCACTGACAAATCCGTTCCATTTTACTTTAGAAACGCAGCAGAAATCGTCAAGAGGAAGAAAACGTATGACCTGCCGTGGTATGTTTATACACACAGTATCTGCACTTAGAAAAAGGACTGAGCAGTGGCAAAGAAGCCAACAGGCAAACTCAGCTTCAAGCTGAGCCTTGTGTTGTGGGCAGAGCGGCTTTTCGCATTTGCCATCTCCATTTTCGGCTCTCCGACACCGAATGCGGCTCTGGGGTGGCCCCGGAGGCCAGGCTCGGTGGGACCCCCCCCGGCTGCTGCCTCCCGGGAGGGCTCGGACACGCCGAGCACCGTGCGGTGCCGTGCACCATCTAGCGGGGACTGCAGCTGCTCCGAGCGCCGAAGTCATCCTCGGCCTCTCGATCAACGTAGCAGACTTCGTATTTGTCTAATTAAGCAGCTTAAAATTTTCCCAGACAGTGGATAAGAAATAGAAGCAAGGACTGCAACTTTTTTTCCTCGTACAGAAGTGGTTTTCAAGCTGTTCTGTACCATAGCCTTGGAAATCCAGTAATCGAGAAAAACATGAAAAGTGAAATCCACTGTTAGGAAGTCGCCCTCACTTTAAATCACCTGATGTAACGTGATGTACAAGTAACGTAATGTTACACTGATGTAAAAGAAAGCGTAAAAATAACAAAAAGAAAATCTGGGGTCTTAAAATTCTTTCAGTGGCAATAACTGATAGGGACATTACAGACATAAATCACATCATCTTTTTCACAGGACCGTTTTCCTTACGGAGCTGCAGACAGAAATGCTGCGTGAGGTTTCCCAAACAAAAATTCATTTCCATGTTCCCCAGTTATGAGTTGACACTGGCACCGTGGCACCCGGCTTTTACCTGTGGGGGTTCATAGATGGCAGCAACCTCTGCCCGGATCCCCAGAGGGATGTCTTTGTGCTCTGTGTACCGGCCATATAGGTACCCAAGATGCTGGTTTCCTGTCTTCCGCCAGAAGTCTAGGAAGCGATCTGCAATTGTGTGGTTCTCAAACATGATGTTGTCAACATGCCTGTATTTCTGTTTGACAAAGTTCAAGCGTCAGGCCATCCTCGACTAGGTCCGTTCACTTTGCCTATCGCCAATACCTTCCCAGCTGCCTAGGACACACACCCCGCCGCTTTACAGCTGAATCCTGCCAAAGCAGGGGCAGGGAAGGCTAGCTGGCCCCCTCCCTCTCCCCCTGCCCCAGCTTCTCCCTTCAGCAGCCACTGCCCGGCAAGAAGAACCCACCATGAGCTGGAGCGTGCAGAAGCACTGAGCATCCCCTGCACCCCATTAGCTTGGCTTCTTTACTAGGGCACTTACCCCAAAAACCTTTGCAATTTAAAAAAGACACTGAAATTTAAGAGGAAATTAGAAAAAACAGTGGGTGGCCTTTTGGATCCCGTAAGGAAAAAGAGCAGAGATTCAGCACTAGTGGTGCCAGCTCAGATGTCCTCCACATTAAGAGGAAACTGCTGAACCAGATACATTTTGGAAGTCCTTTTCTGCAAGGACTGAAGACCTTAACAGCCATTTCCCGACAACTGCCAATACGCAAAGGCTTCCTGCTCCAAGTTGGCTGTTCTTGAAGTCATCTCTCCAAAAATAAAAGTCAAGTCCCTTCTCAGCTTTAAGCACAAGGGCTCCTGCGAGCTCCATCTCACCTGTCTATTGAGAGTGATGGCGCTTGGCTGACACTTTGTGCAAATGCCTTCCGGCCAAGGAGGGTGCCCTTCACAGCCCGATTTGATCTTACAGCTGATGTTTTCCAGGGCAACAAATTTCCCTCTGCAAGAAGGAAAAGAGAAGGCTGTTGTTACCACAGTAAATGCTTTCGGGTCTCAAAAAAAACAACCCAGTGGCTAGAAATATCATAGAGAAAGCAGGGCAGAGGGAACACGGTGGCACTGATGCTTTGCATCTTCAGAGGATCTCCAAGTGCCCTGCAAACACTGGGGGATGCTCCACTCCCGTGGTCTCCAAGTAACCTCCACTGCCCACTTAGTGAGGGAGGTGAAGAGGCCAACATATGGTCCCTGACTTAGCTTCAAAGCAGATATTTGAGCAAGAGCAAAGACAGAAAACTCAGGAGACCCTGCTTTAATAATTTATGCAGCACGTGGGAAGCAAGAGATTATACTACTAGGGCAAATTAGAGCTCCCTTCATGTGCACAAGGCTTCCTGCAAAGGGAAGTTCCCTTCAAATGGAAGTATTATGGACTTGAGCTGCATCTCACAAAGGCATTTAAAAAATCCCAACGGCATTTAGGAATAGGAGGGAGAAGGTCACACCTCTGCATAATTTATCTAAAGGAGCTGCATTTCAGAACACAGTGGGTTCCCTGACATCATTGAAAGGGACTTTAGATCCTTCACTGAACACGCACACCACAGCAAGGCACAGAGAAATAAATACTCCTTTCAGTGCTTCCTATCTGCTTGGCATTTATCTGGCTGGCGCCACCAGAGCACCCTCCGCCCCATCACAGGGCAGGATGCCTTATTTTCCAGTTTGCAGGCGGTAAACTACAGCACCACGACAAGAAGGGATTGCATTAAGAACACACGGAGTGTGGGACGGAGCAGAATCAGGCCCTGAGGAATGTTAGCCTCATCTTTCTGTTCTATTCATGTTTGTAGGTAAGAAAAGCTGTTGGTCAATAAAAGCTCCCCAGCTCCACCACACTGTCAGTGCCTCTCCACGAGGTTTGAGAACCAGGCCCGGAGCTTGGTACAATTAGGAAACCTCTTTCCTTCCATCTGGCCTTCCCCCTGCACTAGTAGCGTTTCCTTGAAGCAATTACATTGCCACAGGAAAAAAAAAAAAAAAAAAAAGAGAGGAAAAAAAAAGTAGTATTTAAAATTTTTTCCTGTTTTTTCTTTTTTCTTTTTTCTTTTTTCTTTTTTCTTTTTTCTTTTTTCTTTTTTCT
>JAVJGJ010000030.1:26694621-26706567 GCA_035590215.1 Microhierax caerulescens
CCTCTCCAGAAACACACAGCACTCCCATCTTCCCGACAGCACAAGGAAATGCTCTGGGGCAGCCAAGGGCTGTGTGTGTTGGATGTGCTTCTCCTTCTCAAGTACAGAAGCACATGGCTAGTCTGCACCACTGCTGATACGTGTGCTTGTGATCGTTATTAGTGTTTGTATTTAACTTGCCTGTAGCTGTTCGCCCAGAGGACTCAAAATAACAAAGGATTTTGGCCTATATGCATGGAAGAGTAAGGGATTAAAAACACGTCTGAGCATTACTCCTACCCCCAGGCATCCCCTCCGCATCACGCAGGCATGCACGCAGGGCAGCAGCCACAGATGTGCTGATATACTCATGTCAAATAAGCTGCAATGTGCATCTCTCTGTCCCTCTCAGTTGTGCATACGGTCAAGTCCAATGTTTTTAACCTACAGCCTGGAGTACAAACACGGTTTTGTACAAACTGTAGGCGTTTGGACACTGAAACTGGGGAGCAAAATTCAGGCAAATTTACCCTGGACAGCACTAGTTGCTCTGATGGCCCTTGATGGTTTCCAGATACATGCCTGCCTTCCCAGAACATGCCTTCCTTTGAAGCTGGCATGTTCCATGCTGCATGCCACCCTAGCTCAAAACAGAGCTTAGGTTTCCACCTCTGGCCTCACCCTATGTGGACTGCTACCATTTTTCTAAATCAATGAAAATTAGAGATTTTTTTTTTTTTCCAACCCATACACGGGCTGCTCTCTATCCAGTTACAGATTTGAAATTTATAGTTTAAATTGTTTTACAATGGCATTGGTTCCAGGAAACGGTTTCATTCAAATACCACAAGCCTCAGGTTGAAAGGTGAACTCGGCTGTGACCATTTTTTTTGCACCATCATACTATCCCTATTATGTCTTGCACCTCCACTGTATCAGGAGGCAGGACAGTTGGCATTCATGGCAGAACTGCTCCAGCTAACCATCTCTGTACCTATCTGTGACAAAAATGAAGCGCACTCTTTTTAGCTTTTTGTTAATGGGCTACATGGATATAATAACTGTGAAATTCTGATGAAGTTGAGCAAGGAAGCTTAGGAAATCTTAATTTGTCATCAGAGCTATCTGGAGGTTGTCCTGGGCAAACAAGATTAACCCCGGAAGGGGGCACCTACACTGATTATAGCAAGTGGCATGGGGGTTTCTGAGGTTCTGCTCCTGGTGGTTTTGCACACAACCTCTGTCATCTCACAGATCCCCGACATTTTATGGGTTTGGAACTAACTAATAACCTGGGGACTGTGATGTTTACAGCCATTTCAGTCAAAATCCTCAGATGAACAGTTTGGGAGTTTCCAGGATGGCCAAACAGCAACTTGGTTTGGGAAGAGGATATAACAAACACACAGAGTGAGTGTGACAGAAAAGGAAGCGTTTTGCAAAAATACTTCTCCCCATTTTTTCAAGGTTAAGAAGAATGAAATGTCTGCATTTAACAGCCATTATTAGTTGCAGTTTGCTCTGCCAACACTGCCTTGTGAGCATCTGTGATGATTTAGCCGAGCACCCACTGCCATCACTCAGCTGGCTGCTGTGGCTCAGCTGTGGAGTCATATTCACCACCCTTGTTGGCTCTTTGACCCTCTCCTGTCCTGCTTCAGCTCGCTTCAGCTGCCTGAGTCTTGGGCCACCATGTTAGAAATGGGCATTTCCTCACACAGAAAAAAGGTATCTAAACCAACATCAGCATGAGGCAGAAATATATCAAGGGGTTTTGGATGGTAGAGATGAATTACAGAAATAAATATTCCTCACCTTATCCTAAATCTTGCAACATCCAGTCCACAGAAGGGCTGAGAGCTGCATTCAAGATTTCTAGGGTGAAGTCCAGGCTTTACTCAGAAGAATAGCAAGACTGCTCCTCACCTAAAAGGCCCAAAGGTTTCACCTGATCCCTCACTGCTGAACCACGAGCTCTGCATGAGCTGCTGCCATGCTCAAGGCACCTCTAGGCTCTAACCAGTTTCCTGAGCTGAAGTTAAATCGTGCTTCTCCATCTTTTTTTCTCTGCTCTTCTTCCTACCTCTTAGTCAAGCCTTCCTGGACATGCCATGTGTTTTCCACTTGGTGACTCGGGATCAGCTGCTCAGGCTCTTTGGGAGCATGACAGGGCTGCGACCGACCAAGGGGGAAAAGAAATCTGCCTTGGGGGACAAAGAAAAGCGCAAAGTCCAGCGTGGATTTGCCAGAAAACAATTTCCCCACCAAGAGCACGCTGCCTCCCTGCAGGACTGCACGCTGCATCCAGCACTGCAAACACCAGCAAGTGGCCTCAAGCACTTCTGGCAGCACAGCTCTGTGAAGGGGCATCTCGCAACTGCCTCACACAACGTGGGTAACACTTAGGGTCTAAAAAAATGACATCTTTAAAAATGTATTAAACCAGCCTTAAAATGGGTCATAAGTGCTACAGAACAAGCCTCATGAATCTTACTGGTATGCATATAGAGCAAAACAAAAAAATGCCCCACCTGCACCTAGCGCCGAAGGGAATTGTGTACAAATCCTCAGGGTTTGTGCAGGCTGCTTTGGCTGAAAGTACCAGGGGTAACAGCCCTGAATGTGCAAAATGAGCGGGGGACTCTTTATACTCAGTATAATTTTGGGTATGTAACAGGGGATCACAGTAGGATATTGGCTCCCTTGTGACTGTGAGGAAGACTTTGTCCCCAACGGCATAACTTGCTCTGGTACTTTTTTCTTCCAAATACTAGCTGGTAAGAAAATCTTCCTTCATGTACCCAGGCTGTTGATACTGCAGCTTACGTTAGAGTCGGATGGTTTCTGTTCCCACTGCTTCCAGACAGTAAATGTCAAGCCTTTCTGGAAAAGCAGCAGTTTTGTATTCTGTAAAACATTTTCAATGATAAACAACTTTAACGAACAACTTCATGAAAAAAAAAACCAAACCAACCCAAAGGACTTTGATTTGGAAGTTCTGTTACGTACTGTGCGCATCAGTACTCATGCTGTCAGCCTCCCCTGTGTTCCTTCCTCGGGAGGATTCAGACCCCTCCAGACTCGCTCTCTCGAAAGCTTACCTTCCTTCCACATGTGCTGGTCTGCCACGGAGAGGTGCACGGAACGTGAAATCAGTCCCAGCTCCCGGCATTGACCAGCTATGACACCCCCGGACAGCCGTGCTGCTGCAGTGCCCTTCGTGTCAGGTGCCCTGGGATCTCTGCTCAGAGCTGCCATATTTCTTTCTTCGGAGAGGAAATCCATTCTTCCATGGGGAAGAACATGAGTAACGAGAGGTGCTCCTCCATGTCCGGGCACAACCATGGAGGCATCTGCTGTGTCTGATCTGATCCAGAATCCCCTCATGCACTACCACAAGCCCAGTCCATCGCACGCTTACCTCCCGAGAGCAGGTGAGACGAGGGCTGGCCAGCTCTGCCGGGTCCGGAGCGCGTGGCCCCAGGGAGCCTGGCTCTTCTGTGCCTGGTGGCAACCTGGCTGCACCTACGCGGTGGCACTGAGGCAGCGGGCAGGCCGTGGCCATGCTCCCCCTCCGAACGGTGCGTGCAGGCTGCACCTGGCCGTGGCTGCAGCAGCGATATCGGCGCTCATCCTCCTCGTAGCCCTGGGCTTGCTGCGACCCAGTGAAGTTGCTCTCTGCTATTAAACCATGGCTACGGACCGCTGAATGCTGGTACTAAAGCACAGGGAAAAACTTAATCAACTCTTGCAGAGTGCTTTGAAATCTTTTTCTGCACAAGGACAGAGAGACGTTAAGGGGACAGAAATCAGTTCCATTGCAAGCTGTGTCAAATATTTTTAGCAACTTCCATTACAAAAGGAAATGCAGTGAGCTCTGCTTACAAATCGTTACCATCCAGCACCGTGCCTCCGGCTGCAGAGGAGACTGGTTTAACTTATTTTTATGTGAAAAGAGGTAGATAGACACAAACACACACACACATACAATCTAGGAGGCAGAGAGAGAATCTGTATCTGCATTTGCGATATCTTCCTGCGCCAGGTAAGGAAAGCATCTTTTTCCTTTTAACCGGGTGCTGTACCTACGTTGTTTCCTTGCAGTCTATCTTTAGGTTATAGCAGTTCACAAGGTTTTTTCAGCAGATGTGTTATTCAATTACTTCAGGGCTTTTCCATTTGTAATATTATGAAGCAATGATAGCCAGCAGACTTCACCTGTCTTTTAGAGATAGCCAGCCTGGTAATTTTAACTCTGCCCATTTTATCCACACCAGTAAATCTCATAACATGGTTATAGAGAGATTCCAATTTTTGTAGAACCTTCTCCCGGGAATTCCTGTATACAATATTGCCATAGTCTGTAATGGACATAACCTGTGATTGGATTAATGTTTCCCTAGTGAAGAAGTCAAAGCATTTCATGTTCCTATAACTGGTTTGCAGCTCTGCAGTAAAGGACTTTGGTGTGGCAGAGAAAATAATTGCAAACGCAGCCCCAATCAGAATATATAATCCCCTCACAGTGAGGGTCCAATTCAGCGCGGTTAGACGGCCTGCACAGGGGTTTGTAGCAGGATTTTCTTGTCAGGAGAGAAGAATGCACAGAAAACGAAGTTAATTTCAGCATTTTAAAATTCATCACCCAGTCCTGTACAGAGGGAGTTAAATACGTTGCCACTGCTCCAAGGGAGGGCCCTGCAGCTCCCCAAGCAGAGCTGGAGACAGGCAGGGCAGTGCAGCGGGGCTTTGGTCTCCCCACGAGAAGAGCCCTCCACTTGTGCTCAGATAAGCATGTGCCATTGTTCTTAAGAGCAAACACTTCTCTGTCAAATTAAACACCCAGTTTTGGACCATATTGGCCTCTGAACATTTCAAAATCCCTGGTGTTACCTTACCATGGACCTGACACAAGCGACTAGTAAAGAGTTACCGTTGAGGGTACAACGTGCATTACTTACGTCTGAGAGGCAGATCATCTCCAGGAGGAAAAGGCTCATGGCAGGCCAGAAGTTGGCTCTTAGGCAGGATCCGCCTGCTCAGGTGGAAGAGAACTTCAGCACTTGTGGGAGGAAAGTGAACTAGAGACTGGGAGCAAAAGGTCTCATATTTTCAGCTCCCTTCGTAGTCTCCCCAGTAATTTGTGAAATGGCACATGCACACCACGCACACTCTGCCAGCCCTCACCGTGCAAGCTAGCAAAGGCCCCACCGTGAAAGGCTTAGGCTTCCATCCCCAGCCATCAGGGAAAGCTTTCAAGAAACCTGGTTTATTGGTGAGCCTCGAAAGCAGAGGTGGGTCTCTGAAGAATGCACAATAGAGGCCACTCTGCCTGTAGGATTCAGAAGAGATATGATTGGGATCTTAGAGTGGAAAAAATGGGTAGGGGCAGCTGCGGCTGTGGGTGGACCAGGAGGTGCCAGAGCCAAACTGAGAGGAGTGAAATTGAAGACAAGAGCAAAGAGTTTGAACATGACGTACTGGAACAAGGTTCAGGAGGGTGGGCTCCAGAACGGGCGTGCTGCCCGACTGAGGAGCAAGGCAGATGCTCTTGGCAGATAACCTTATGCTCAGATGCTACAGTATTGCTAGGCAGGTGGAGAGGATGGGAAGAAGGTTACCAGCATGGGAGTTGACAAATGGGATGTCATCATTTCCCATATGGGGAACTGTCTCCAATCTGTCCTTTCTGTCCAACTAAAAGTTTGGGATATCTCAGCAGAAAGGAGGCATCTCTGGCAGAGGCGAGCAGTCTACATCAGGTCTATACCAAGACCTGGAAATTGCAGGCTGGGGGGAAGATAGAAATGGCAGGAGACAAGTAAGAAGTGGAGACAGTGATTTCCAGGAAGATCCGGTTATTGAATATAAACTTCAAAGACTGACTCAGATAGCAGGAGCCTCTGACAACTGATAACAGGGCAGCACAAGGGCTTCCCAGAATCCGTTGGTCCGCGTCTTGGTTTTGAAGTGACTGGGGGGCCTGTGAGGAGGAAGGAATGAAAATGAAACAACACACTCATTCCACAGCTGCTTTTATCACTTTATTCTTATTTCTAGAGTAGACTCTTTAGCAGCTAAGCAAATACCTGAAACTCTCTCATTAAATAAATATATATATATATATAATAATTCAAAAAGAAATAATGAGGAATTCTGCAAGTGTTTTTCCAATGAATATGCAGAAGGAACATTATCACCCCAGGAAACCAACTTTGAAAGTCTTCCACTAAAACCCTATAAAACCCAACGATAGTCATAAATTAGCGCTAGATTAATTCAAAGAAGAACTTATCCCCCCTCTGCATACCTTCTAATCCATATCTCCAAGAGGTCATTTTAATTATCACACTGTCACTGCTATTCATTACTCTGCTTTTGGAGACAGAGAGCCAGCCCTGTGCCTTTTGCATGCTTTGGAATTCATCATACGAAGGCATTTTATTCTCCCTAAAAACATGTGCAGTTTAACCCCCTCACCTTGAAATACTGACAGTATCAGGTTTGCTTGGTGCTTTAAATCATTTTTCTTCCAGTGGGATAGCTCTTTCTTGTTTTCAACCACGTTCCCATTATCAGAGAGAAACTAACTAACGAAAGCCCAGCTAACAGGTGGCTAACGCACAGACACAGTCAGCTCATGTTTTGTCAGATCCTGAGCAGCTTGTCCTTTTTCGGAGGCATGCAAAGCCAGATTTTTGTCCTGACTTGTACCTGCTAACTCCTTCTGGCTGCAGTATTGATCACTGGATGGAAACCCGTGGGCCAGTGGCTCCCAGGATGCCTGTTGTGACAGGGCTCCAGAAGTGCACGTGAGGTCCCGAGACGTGCAGACCTCAGCCGTGACCGTGCTTGCTTTGTGTTTACTCGTGTGGAATGGAGCTCGAGGACCTCACACAGAATTCCCTTCTATCCGTCGAGATATGGATATGGGAACTGTACTCAAAGACAGATGAGCATGTGTGAGGGCCCACTAGCTTCCTGGGTGCGTGAATGCAACCCAAGCTGCTTTCAGTTCTTGCTAGGATCACACCTTGGTGAAGTGTTGGTCACGCTCAGGCCTTGCAGCCAGGTCTGCATTGCTGGAAAATCAGGGAGTACTTTCAAAAGGGACAGTAAATATAAATTATCTGGAAGGTCAGTTTTAACCTATAGTTCTCAGTTTTTATCATACCTTTGAATTTATCCCCAGGATGCATTTTTCTCACATAACAGGCCAGCATGAGGACCCAGCTGAATCTAACTCCTAGATCATAGTGCTCAAGTCCTGGGAAAAAGAGGAGCAACCAACCTGGCTCTTCTACTAGTAAACGGAGTGTCTGGGGTTACTACACCTTCAGGGCCACCCCACACCAAGAGGAGCTCATTCAGTCTTGTTTCACCTGTCTTTCTTCACCCTCAGTCTGGTTCCTCCTTTCCCTCTCTATCCACTGGATCTCGGTCCTTCTCTTCTCCAAGCCACCATTGCAGCCCAACACCTAGCAGAAGACAGTAAAGAGAAGCTGTTTTGCAAAGCTTCTGAGAGGTTGGCAAGAGGGTCTTCTCGCCCTTCCCATCCCCTGGGAGACACCTGGACTCCCCTCGGGTTCACCCTCTTTTACCAGTTTGAGATCTGCTGGCCTCATGCTTCACACCCACATCACTGGCAGATGTTTCAATCAGTCACACAACACAGGAGGCAAGACTGCCTAGTGATGGTGGCTTCGAGGAGGGATTTCACATGCTGTTCATGTAATGGGAAGGTGGTGAGGTTTTAACTGAGATTTCTTACAATAGTGGCACAACACATCTCACACTGCCTCAGTCATACATCAGTTGGCAAGCCCAGTCTTTCTAGAACCCAACCATTTTTTGCTGGAAAACCATGATTCCTGCCTGTTAGGCAGGTCGTGCAGTGAGTTTCATGCCTGCAGCCTGACAGTAACATTTCTCATATGACCCCTTTCCTCAAATGATCTGATAGAAGAGCAAAAAACCTAACCATGCAGCAGATGATGGACGGCACACGGAGGAGCGCCTGCCTGACTCCCAGAAGCTATTTATCAGGCTCTCTTAATGCAAGCTAACAGGGCTAGCACATGCAATTGGCATAAGAGCTTCTGAGCCTGACACTAAAAGTGGACACATCACATGGTGCAGCAAGGGACCCAGGACTCCCTCGTTAGCTCATTGTATGGATTACCCCTTTAAAGAGAGAGAGAGAGGCTGGTGGAGGAAAGGGAGGTTTTCTCATTTTAACAAATAGCTTTTCAGCCACCGCAAATGATTTCTATAAATCTATTGGGTCACTCTTTTTTTCCCAGAGATGAAGAAGGGAAAAAAAAAAAAAAAAAAAAGCGCCCTGAAATTGATTTACCATCTATAAATAAAAAAGAATCAATAGTAAAATTTCCAGCTAATTTCCATCTCACTCTTCCTCCCTTGGACTATCTGTTATCTTAGAAATACTTGTCTGGGGAATAAAGAGAAACATCATCGGTTCCAGACTGCGACGTGCTCCTCCGCCTCTCCCCACAGACCAGCCCTTCCCTCTGCTCTTCTCATCACGTGGAGAAAGACTGGTCCTTCAGATGCGCCTGGCTCCTTTTCTCGGGCTTGCCGCCAGCATGGCTGTTCCCTTGGCCCCGCTGGGTAGTGCATTTATAAAGTGGCAATTTTTCCTTCCTGCCAAAGGAAAAGAGAGAGAGAGGACAGGTAGTGTAAAACACTGAGGTGCTTCAGCAGCAGGTAAGCCATGTGTAAAGTCTCACAGTGAAGTGCATCTGTAAGGAAGGCTTTGGCAGCTTGAGACAAATTAGGGTTGGTTAAAGACCAGCTGGTCCCATCCTCCTCTGGCCAGAGCAGAGTTAGTCCTTCCAGAAGGCTTCAAGGGCTTTCGCTAGCTCTGAGCTCTCCAAGAGAAGGGCCCCACCGCTTGCCTTCGGGTAATGTATTATATATACGTATTACTGTTTACTCCTCACTGTGGCTCCCACATGCCTGAAACCTTTTTGCTTTAATTCTGCTCATTAACAATCCTTGTATCACTGTGAGTATTTCCTTCCGGGGCATAGATTGTTCACAGGACAGCTGGGTTCACGGGTCTGCTCAGCACTGGGTTGCCACCACTGCCAGGGGTGTTCACAGCTGGGGCTAAACCCTGTAGTGACAGACTCCCACTGCATGGCCAGGGAACACCCATCGCCTGGCACATGGGGCCAGTGCTTCCAGCACCCAGACCAGTGCCTTCAGAGAGCCCGACGCGATGCTCTTATTTCACCATGCCCATTAACTCCAGTTATCTAACAGTCATGCAAAACTTTAGTTGTTGTTATAGTTTGGAACATGGCGTTTCCAGGACACCTTTCTGGCGGTGGTCCTAGCAGAGCAGTGGGAGTTTAACCACCGGCCTCCGAAGGAGCAGAGTTACGCTAGAGACGAAGCACCTTTGCTGTGATGCCCCAGGAATTCACAGGCGAAGAACTGAGCTCCTCACACCTCAGCACCACAGAAGCAGCTCCTCGGTTTCCCGCAGTTTGTCTGGGGAACCAGACCTACTTTGTAACACTCTGGTTCCTGATAAGTCTCACTACTTGTGTTCAAGACAAAGTGCTGCCAGCTGTGTTTACAGTGTGTGTGGTAAATGTTTGCTGCTTTAAGGAAAAGTAAATCTCTATGCTTTATTATCAGTTAATTCTGTAACATTTCTATTCCATTTACTCGTATAGCCTCTTTGCCTGAGGCCTTAATTAAAATCCTTCCCCTTGCAGCCCAGTGCTCTCGCTGCCTCTCCTCCCTCTGGGTCCTGACACACGTGTTTCACAGCAAGGCAAGCACAAGTGACCGTACAGCCTCAGCCCTGGCCTGCCTAGCCCAGGCCTGGGAGGAAGGTGGCACAACTCTCGCCATCGTGCCCAGAGACCTTGCTTTGATGAGAGGCTGAATGACAAGAGGTGGGACCTGCAGCACCATCCCTAGCTCAGGAGACTCAGCCAGCACTGGGCCATCCCAGAGTCGGGAGCTCCACTTCACAGCACCCTACCAGCGCTGGAGCTGCAAAGGTGCCTCTGAGCAAAATGGTGGGACCAGGAGCCACAGGAACCAGCTCTTGGCTGCTCTCTGGCAGCCCTACAACCCTGCCTGCTGGCTGCCAGTGGAGACTGGGGTTCTTCCACACCAAGCAGCACCAGCTCTGAGCAGATCATCATCATTCCCTGCATGTACCAAGCTCCAACCTCATCATGCTGCATCTCCCGCTTGTCTTGGCAGAGCATGAATGACCTCCCCTCACCAAGCTGCTGCTGCTGCAGCTGGGAAAGCACATACACCTTTTGATGGCTCCTCCTTTGTAAAAGCAGCGAAACCTGATTCCATTCCCATCCTGAGGAAGGAAATCAAACCGCACTGTCAGCCTTGCTCAGACCAGCCAAGCTGCTCCGATGAGTTTTCAGGGTACCCACTCAAACAGCTCCTTGCCCCCCAGTACCCACTACCCTGCTGATTTTGTTTGTTTGCCCCCCACTGCTATGGTGGGACAAAAATGGAGAGGGTCCTGTGCCCGATCTATTCTTTAAGCACGCAGCCTGCTCCCTCTAGTACCAGTTACCCGTATTCACTAAGGCAGCTGGAGATCCCAGCCAAGCTGGTGTTGGTGCTCTACCAGTTCATACCGAGACACAAACGCTAGGAAGGAGAGGACCTATCTGCTCACCCAGCCACAATACCAGAACTGAATCGACCTGCTGAAGGCCATGCAGCAGACTTGGGAAGAACTGAAAGGAAAAGAGCTGAGATGGAAACCCAGGTTTCTTGATCCTTCCACCCTGACTCACCCCTGAGGAGCTGGGCCCCTCTAAGCCTGCCTGCCATAGTGACACGGAGAAACCTGCCTTCCCCACCACACAGGTGTGGGTGTGTCAGTGCTTCTGCTTTTATTTGCAGAAGGAGGTTCTAAAATATATTTTTAAGAATTGAAATAATGTAGGGCCTGATGGGGCACAAGGTTTAGAGGGGCTTTATC
Source organism: Microhierax caerulescens (assembly GCA_035590215.1). NCBI lineage: Eukaryota > Metazoa > Chordata > Aves > Falconiformes > Falconidae > Microhierax > Microhierax caerulescens. Next base: position 26,705,600 of record JAVJGJ010000030.1, read on the forward strand.
TCCTCTAGCCCTCCCCTCCTCACTGCTGTCACAGCTGCCACCAGTTCGGCATCTACAGCATCTCTGCAGTTCTATCACCAACATAAGGCACAGTATTTTGAGGAGATAAACACTGAGACAAAAATAAATAAATTGGGACTCTGGGAGGGAGACTGAAAGGCACACTGAAGTGAGAACACGCAGTTTCTCTGGTTCTATGTATAATTACATTGACACGTTCTTAGACAACGCTGGAGACCCAAACACAGCAGCAGCTGTGGACCAAATGGAGTATCATGGAAAACACAGCAAAGCCAGTCAGTCCGTCCGTCCCCTGCCCTGGGGCTGCATCAGCATTGCCGGGGTCCCTGCTGACAGCCTCCCTGCCTGCTCCCAGGAGCAGAGCTGGCGCTGGACAGGAAGGCAGGGCTGGGCTCCTGGATGCGCGGAGGCTGGCTCTTCCCTACAGACAGGGATGTCTCTGCACCCACTGACCCAGTCCACTAGAGCAGCACTGCTGAGTGTCATTAGTGTTCTCCTCTCTGCAAGTGAGGGAAACAGTATAATATGAAACATGCAAAGAGAATAAAAATGGGTCTTAAGCCTCCTCCTTTTTTATGTTTTGGGTAACACAGAAAAAGAATATCCTGTGTAACCAACAGCATTTACAGGTGCGATTTTTAGATGCTGGCCCTTTTTAGCAGCCACCCAGGCATCCACTGAACTGAAGCATCATGAGTTATCATCCACTCTGTTCACATCCAGTACTTGTGACAAACTGATCTTTTTGGACATACAGCCAACTGAGAGACAGTCATGATCAAATCACAACTCTGCTGCATGCTCATAGCACATACAACAATTAATCTTGCAGCCATGCAAACTGTTTTGCAAATTGAAATCTCAGAGGCATAGCAATTACAATACCAAATTTATACCACATCTCTCAGTCAACTAATTGTACATCCAAAAAATCACCACTTGAATAA
>JAVJGJ010000030.1:26706667-26787489 GCA_035590215.1 Microhierax caerulescens
AAAAATCACCACTTGAATAATCTGAATACATTCACCTTTACAGCTAAAAAAAAAAAAAAAAAAAAACCAAACAACTCTACATGCTTGATCTCAACACTATTTTGAGTTACAGAATCCCATGGGAAAAAAATGCCAACCTGTGATTTCAACAGCAAAATTGCTTCTATCTAAAGACAGCAGATGCATAATTCACATTGAGTTCTAACATCGTGGTGTTTCCAGCAATGCTTTTTTTTTTGCATCCTGCAAAAAGGGGATACTCCTATTACTGTCTGCAGCTCTCTCAGCCCATCTGCAAGAAGACAAGCCCTATATAAGTCTACTCAAATGTAGTGTACATGTTCCCATCTAAACCAACTGTGTCTGGATTTCTAATTGTTAGGAAATGCAGACTTACACATCAGGCTAATGTTTTAGAAGAGCTAAGCTCTACAAAGCCACCACCATAAGCACGCTTGTGTCGCTGTGGCATTTTGAGCACTTTCGCACACACATGTTTCTTGACTTCTGTTTCCATCCAGTGAAGCAAGTTGAGGCGGAGAGCAATGGATTTGAATTAGTGACTTTGCAGCTGATGTATTAAAGAAGGCCAAAACAGAAGAGAATTTGTGTTTAAATTGCAAAGGGTGGAGAAAACAAAGTTATCGAAGCCACGTGAGTGGGATCAAAAATGAATCATCAAGTCTGGAAAATGGCTAACCTCTGATCCCTGAAACCAAGAAATCTGTCTGCTGTCGTGTAGCTGCTGATCTAATTTTTTACACTTTCCCCTCCACACAGAAGAGACGCGTTTCCATTACGTCCATCGCAGCTAAACAATCAACGCCTGATTACTTCAAATACTTCACTCTCAGGGATGTACAATTAACCAGGCCCATATCTGACACTGCGAGGGGAGCACAGTATTTTCTGGGATTATCTGAAAAGTTTCAAATGTGAAAAACACAAATCAAATGGCCCAGAAGATAATGCCAGCCAGTGCCCCGGCAGTTAGATAATGTGTGTGCTCCAAAGCAAGGCCAATTAGAAGCGATAAAAACAAATTTGAAATGTTAGAGCAAAGGTCAGAATCAAGCCATTACCACAGGCTTGATAGGTTTTTTTTTTCCCCCTAAGCAGTCACCAGTGCCTGTTTCCAGAAAGTAAGCACAAATTCAAGCTTGCCAGATGACCACCCACCTATTACAGCAGATTATGATTTCTGGGCCATACAAACCTCACTAATGTGGTGTATGGAGAATCCCACCACTATCTGGAAATCTCATCAGGTCCATACCCTGTGGCCCTACTTTTCTGAATGCAGGGGCTGGTCCATGCTGCTTAGAGAGAAGGCATCACATCAGAGCCTGCTCCCCAGGAGAGTCTGCAGATGTCTTTCCCTGTGCCACAGAAGGGATCCTGCTACTTGCCATCCATCCCTCAGGTCCTGGCCTCCTTCCCCAGCTCACTGCAGCAAGGCACACCTGCTTCACTGAGGAGACAGTGGATGGAAGCAGGAATAATTAGCTTGTAACTGGAACCACATTATCACACAAGTAGCCACAATTACAAGCAATGCACATGGCTCAGACCCAGCCGTTGTTGTATATCGTTACTGACCCTAGAGCAGGAAGCTGCAGAGAGGATGGAAATAGATTTTGTCTTGTCTCCTATCCTCCAGTTTCCTAAGGAACAGCAATAGGATAATGGGTTGCACTTACCTGATGAGGTGTAGCAGAAAATGACAGTCTCTTGAGCTCGTTCAAGTTGGCAGTATGATATTGGGATTAACATGTGATGTACATCAGACATTACCCATGTCGACACCCCACCCCCAGCAGCTGCCTCTGCTTTCAGAGCAGAGTGCTCTGTCCTGCTCTTCAGAAATACAGGGAGAGTCCAGGCAGAGGTGAAGCATGAAATAACACAGATGCTGTAAATTTGCTTATTGAGCCCTGGCTTCCTCAGAGCAACAAGCCCAAGAAAGGAAAAAGAAAGCAGGTGGGTATCTCCAGGCATATCTATATGAGGATGCCTGTGAGAGCTAATCCAAATACATTTAGGGTGTAAATGTAAAGCTGATTAGCAAAACCACAGTAAGCTCCTGTGTGGATATGCTCCTTCAGAGTTAAAGTAGCCATAATTCAATTTATTCATTTAGCTCATTTCCAAAAGTAAATTAAGGTAGAGTAAATTAAATTAAATCAGCTGACAGCACTTTCATTTTGAAAGGGATTGTTAACATGGACCCAATCTACTTCATACAGTAATGCAGATTATATTCTCCTGCTGAGCCACCCGTCAGGCACACTGGCTCCCCGGGCTAGTCCTGAAGTATTTTTACACACCCTCTGTTCAGGGACTGTCTGAAAGCAGGACCAAGCCAGAGGTGTGTTTGACTGTTTGCATGTGCTTTAGTGTGTGCTTGCTTAAATCCAGGGTAAAATCCTGCCAGCCTTCGCTCTGGTTCCCAAGTGCTCGACAAGGTAATTGTTGTAATGTGGAATTTTGGTGAGCCCTCTGGTGGGAGCTGGCCAAGCACTGCAAATCTCCCAAAATGCAAATGGATCCTTTTCATTGAACCCACGCAAATGTGTCACCATTTAAAACCTGAAAGGTTTTCTTTAATGACAGCTACAAGTATCAAGAGTTGCATAAAATATGCAGACATGTGTGGGAGTGAGCTGACAGATTATAATTACGAATAGAGAAGGAGGAAAAAACAAAAATTAATTTTTGAGGCAAAACATATAATTTGCCTTTAAACCATAGTAGTGTTCCCATTACTAATACAATTTACAGCTCTGGAAATCAAATTGAAATTGTTTGACTCCTCAGCAGTTTGTTGTTTTTTTTTTTTTTTAATTTTCCTTTTAAAGGAGCACCAGCTAACATGGGAGGGTAAAGCAAGGGGTTTTTTTGATCACTCATGTGAGCTTTGAACTGTTTGAACAGGTAGGGAGCCAGGTAAGACAGTCTGCAAGATCTGGCTGTGAGGTGGCGTTTCTGTGCTAGCTAGTGGGATTGTGCAGCAGTGCGGCCCTAGCTGGCCCGGCCGGTAACGTAAGGAAGGCTTTTAAACATCGTTTCATCCCACTTGTCCCTAGAAAAGCAACAGAGCTATAGGGTGCCCGTGAGCCAGGTCCTGGTGAAATCCCTGAGGCCGGTTGCGATCCTCCCTCCAAGGGAGCTGGGATGTCAATGGAAACCTGACCTTTCATTTTTTTCTTTTTTCTCTTGGGTTTGGGTTTTTTTTCTTCTTCTTTTCTCTTCCCCCCCATTTAATTTCCACCTTCCTCTACAAATTATAAGTGGTTTTGCTGACCTTTCTCTGGAGCAGCACTGGAGGAAGGGGAAAAAAACATTTACTTTGCCGTATCTGCACAATTCAGGAGGCGCTGGCAGTAGTGTTTGTGATACTGGCATCGTTTTGGTGCCTTGGGACTTTCTGAGTCCCTTCACCTCCTCAGGAGTGTATAGGGTGAGCTGCTGGTGTTACAAGTAGCTTGGGGAGGTGAAGAGCCTGTGGTGGGCAAGGGGAAGGACCAGACCCACAAATGTCTTCAGGACTGCTCTGGGGAACTTCTCCTTGAAGTCAGTTTTATTTTCCAATAACAAGAACAACAAAAATTAAAAAAATACGGGGACACTGCATTTGCTCTTAGTAGCAGCGGTAGCCTCTCGGTGTGGCTGAAGTGTGCAGCAGAAATCTGAGCTGCCTCCTTGCCCATGTGTTGGGGGAGGTGGTTGGTGTGCCCCACACAGACATTTCATTCAAACCCGTTTGCTAATTGGACTGTATATTCCCATACTGACCCATGCCTGTGCCCTGAGGCTCAAGGAATGTATGGCTCAAAGATGACCAGCAACATCTTCTATGTGAGAGAAGCAATGAGAAGAAGAGAAAAGGTGCCAAATTTTCCTTTCTCTCCTTTCACAGCATTGCAGTCCTCCTGTGCCCTGGAAGCTATGCAGTATTTCAGATCTCTGTTGCACTGAGATCAAATCTGGTCTAGAACATTTTTTCTATGTTTATTAGACTCTGCTCTGCTCTTAGCCTCTGAAAATGGTGGGGGAAAAGATGACAAGACAGTGATTTAAGCCTGGGAGAAGTGAGCTGGGGATGGCAGCGAAGAGAGCCCCTGGAGAATGACAAGAAGCAGCCATCTATTTAAAGCAGGCAGGTGGCTTCACTCCCAGCTCTCACGTCACTCATCTCCAGGTCAAAGAAAGCACTACCGGGTGTAGGTGAAACCTCAAAAATCCCGAAAGCAGAGCTTCAAAGTGTAGAGAGCAGTTTTTCTGAAACACAAGAAGAGGTGGACTGGGAAGAACATCCCAGATCCAGTGGGACAGAAAGACCCACACACAGCAGGTGCCAGAAAGCAGCAAATCCCTGGGATGGTATCAGTCTGAGCCTGTAAGACAACACAAGCTCTGGACCCAGCCCTTTACGGTCAAGGTGGGGCTCAAAACTTGAAGGGCTAAGTTGCCCGGGCAGAAGTGCCTCCAAACAGCTTGTGCCTGTACACAAGACACTGCCCAGCTCCACCCAGCGTGCCGCAGGTGATGGTGCCCACCGCCTCCGAGGATGACGGGACAGTCCCGTGGGTCTATCCAGCCTGTTGGATATGCAGCTGTGAGCTCATACATCATCATTAAGGCTGCAAAGTCAAGCAGCAAAAGGAGGAATTGCCAGAGTAAAGGCTGTCAGAGCAATTTTAATTCTACCTCCTGGCAGATATGCCTTCTGATGTGGTCTTTAATTACCTCATCACAGCCTACTTTTTCTTCAGCAAGACTGCTGTTTCATTCAGGGCACGACGGACAGGCAGCAACTAATGAAGGGCCAGTCAATATTTTGTCCTGTCCTTTATTGTTCAGTGTGTGGCCCTAGGCATTATTTGCTGCATGCCATCAAATCCCTGCTCTTAGCAGAATTATTCGTCTTCTCCTGGACTTCTCTCTCATGTGTGTCAGTGCAGCAACTGTGAGCTTCCCACACAGGAAAGAATTTTTCTTCCAGCACTCCTGTGAGCAGAGAGCATGGGGTTTACCCACATGAAAATATGCTGCAGACAGAAGGGCCGGGTGGGATTTTTCAGGGTACCCACATTGTGTCTGTTCAAAGCCCAGCCCCCCCAACCTCAGCCAGAGCTGTAAGAATATTCTATAATTTGAACTCCAATGTGTGCAGAAAATGAGAAACATGGAAATGGTGGCTCTCAGAGAAAAAAAGTCACTGGTTTAAAGAGGCAACAGCTCCTCTGCTGATGCTGTGCTGGAGCAGGGCTCTGCTGTGCAGTCAATGAACCAGAGTGAAATAACAGAGCAACGCTGCTACGGGCAAAGGGGTGGACTTAAGGCAGCGCAAGGTGACTGGCATTTGCAAATTTTTCAGCAAAAGTTCTGGTTTCCTACCTTAACCATTCCTGTAAGAGCTGTATTCTGCTTTCTCTTACTCTCTTGCAAATTTTTCACCTTTTACAAAAGATTTTAGTGGAGGGCATTTCTCACTTTTGACCCAAGCAATCTTCACCTTTACTCTGGCACAAGTAGAAAGAAATAAGCACAAGACAGAGACTCGGCAAGTGGAAGAGCTCCCAGTGCCACCGGCAGCATCAGAGGGAGCCCCCACTCAAATGCATTCCGGTGAGTGCAGCGGGAGCAGAACTTACTGATCACTGAGCAGCTTAAAAAAGGACAGTAACAAGAGGAGAGGAAGGGCATGAACCTTCATTGCCACCTGACAGCCCCTTTCTACACTGTGCTCGCCTGCTCTGTGTCCACTTAACCCAACCTTAGAGAGATGTCTTTGTGTCCAGGATGGACTTCCCTGAGCCTCGCTGAAGCATGTCTAAGTGGCAGCGCTCTCTTCTCCAGCAGTTTCTGTGGGCAGCCCAGAGATCACTTTTACTATTAGAAATTCATAGGCCTACCAGCTTGTCACTCCAGAAGATGTCCAGCATTTTCAGCAAGGCTTTTAATTCATTAGCTCACATAGGAAAATATTCTAACCCTCCTGCCCTCTCCAGCTGAGCCACTGATGCTTTCCTATCTTGGCACAGACACATCACTTTGAGGAAAATAATTGCTTAGCCTGCTGGTAACAACAGACATTATCTTTCTGAACTGGGCATTTTTGTAGGATCATGAGGTCTTCCCACGCTGAGGACTGCCAGGCACGTTAGGGTTACTCTTTGAAACAAGTCTTGACTTTCCCTTGCAGGCTGTGGGAAACACTGCGTGGCCACTGGCCTGGGCTCCCAGGGAACTGGGGGAAGGTCAGAGGAAGCTCAATTTACTTCTCTGCAACATGGTGATACCGACACGAACACTTCCTTCGTTAAGATCTTTCAGTCAGATGTGCTCTGCAAGTGTTGCAGGTTGTTGCTATTTCCAGGGCGATCACCATAACGCGCTTTGGCTGCACTAATTCCCTCATACAGAAATTGTTCTGCCTGTAGTAGCCTGGGACAAAGCAGCCAATTAGTTATCCCTTACACGTTGATTAACTCTGCAGCTTTCTTTCAATGAGAATGTGGAATCTGGTTATGTTTTAATATATTTTCATAAACTGCGGGCACAACATGTCCTGTTTCAAGCTAATAACCGTGCCACATAATTAGTCCTGATTACACAGATATTTAGTATTATTTTACATATTCCAATCCTTTCTGAGTGCCACTGCCTCGCCAAGGCATATTTAAAGCCACAATCATTTCCCCTGTGTTTCCCAGCAGTTTGCAAGATTTTCTTATGGACAGGTTTGCAGTTAACACGACAGCTTCAAAGAACAATTTCATTTCATTGACGTACATTTTATATATATATATATACAGGCTCCAATCAAATGTCAGGTGACAAAGCCCTGGATACAAATACAAGGCATTTGTCTACTTACAGGGAAAAGCCAGTATTTGAAAGCTATCAGGAAATTAACAACATGAATCTTTAAAAATCTATTCCTTAAACTTCTGTTGGCTTTGGTCTGAACATTTACCATATTTAGGATTTTACTGCGAGGTAGCACTCCCCAGACAAAAGATCCCTCAACCCATTAGTGTGGTGGAGGAACGAGAAAAATTTGCTCTGCGCAACCTGATTATAGATGTGTATCTTTCCCTGCTGGCGTGGCTGTCTCTATAGAGATGGACATGGATATTTGATATGATTAAAATGCTTCAGTTACCACTGTCTGTGGTTCTTTAATTTAAAATGAGGAAAGCAAACAAACATTCTTTTTGATGAGGTAACTGAATGATGCTACGGAAAAGCACTTTGCTGTCAGGTGGTAATTAGGTTCAGTAATAGTTTGTGGGTTTTAGCCTTGGAGGCTGTGGCCCCTGGGAGTCTGAGAGAAATGATACATTCAATTTCCAGAGGAGAGGAAGATGCTGGATGTTTTTCTCTGCTAACCCTGCAGGTCTCTGCAGATAAGAGCATTCAGAACTGCAACGCTGACAATCCTCCTTGAGCCAGCCTAAACTGTTGTGTCAAGATCACGAACAGAGAAAGGCAGAAGGACTCAAGGCAGGGCATTTAAACACCTAAGGCAGTCAGCCTGGCTCTGACCACGTATATAAGGAACTGCCAGAATGGATGCACCGAGAGGATTTTTAAAGGCTGCAGGAGGAACTCCAGCAGTTGCTCTAGGGTCTGGGCTTATATTTGTAACAGCCATCTTATCCATCACTAGAAAATCTTCAGTAGGAAAGTGTTCCTTTGCAAACAAGAAACTGTTCCCACAGGTACCTTTTTAAGGGGGGGTGGGGGGAAAGTGGGGAGAAGAAAGGAGTGAATTTCAAGGCTCAGATGCCTCCCTTGGTAATTTGGAATTGGCTTTTCCACTGCAAAATAGAAATTGTATTTGGTTGTGCTATTAAAAGTTGAAACCCAAACAAAATGTTCCCATTGGTCCAAATGCATTGCATTGGAGATTTTTAGTTTGGAGGCATTATTGCTGTTTTCTCGGAACAGAGATGAATTCTGAATATGGAGCTTCCCGTGAAACAGGAGCTCTGGTTCCTGCTCTGCTCCCCTCCTCATGTTTTTAGACAGCTTTGCCTGTTCAAGGAATGATGGTTCTCAACAAACAGTTGACACTGAAGGGACACTTGGCCAACACCAGACAGAAGGCCAGCAGCACTGCCAGATTCAAGCTTGGGCATTTCAAGCCTTCTGTTCACACCTTTGTGCATTGCTCACTGGTGCCTTACTTCATGTCCAAAAACACTTCCTTTTGGACAAACATTCACTTATCTGGTTGTAAAGCTGGAGTAAAGACTTAGGGTGAGAGGGGATCCCCAAGTAAAGGCTCCCATTTGGACTGGCAGAAGGAACCTGCCATCTGGCTGCCAGCACTGCGGCAGGTCCATGGGGAAATGGAGAACGCTGCCTTTAGCACAGGCTTGCTAGTAATTTCCTGAAGCACTGAAAGATTTTTCACTTCCAGAATTAAAACTTTTCAAAATAAAGTGGGTCTGATTCTCCTCTCTCTCTCAGGAGATACTTGAAGGGTAAGTCCATTAAAGATACTGGTGTGAGATTGGTGCACAGCAGCCAGAATTCAGGAAAGATATCAGTATCTCCAAAATCCTCTCAATATTTTTTCAGACATAAACCAGGTATCTTTCCTGATCATAAATGCTTTATTTCCGAACGGAATTTCAATAATATAAGCACAGTTAGACTAGCACGCTTATTATAAAGCCGTAATGCATAGCACTGAAGTTTAGTAATGAAAGGTATTAAAAAGCAGCCCTGCTAAAGCAAGAGAAATTGCTTTCTGACCTACCGGGTTTTAGGAGTAGGTGCTAGTGGTCTCTCCACCAAGGAATTCAGCCTGTAGTAATCCAAGAAAGTCCTGGCCACATTTCTTCCAAGCTTCATATCTGTGAGGTTTTAATTAAGGAGCATTTTTTTTTTTTAAATAATTAAAAGTAGTAATAAGAAAAAAGCGGAGTCTAAAGGTAAATTACTCCTATTTAATGCATGAACAAGTTTTACATTAACCATCCCACAGTGCTCAGGCTTCAGGCAAAATGACTTGCGCAAGCAGATAAAGTGGGGGTCATCTTGTTTGCTTCTTGTTTTCACAGGCAGATGCTGCATAAAACCGCAGACAAGAGGAAACATCTCCCTTTCCCCCCACGCCTGGCTGCAGATCCTTGTGGTTGTCATGAAGTAATACACTAGACAAAAGGGCCCTTACAATTTCCACATTCAGCAAAAATAATTACCTAAAAATGCTTGGCTACAGGCAGTATTTCTGTGCTTGTATCCAGGAAACAAGGTCAACAGTGTCATAGCATGAACCAGCCATGGACCAGTGCACAAACAAACTCAAGGTTGGGATTAAGGCTGTAGCCCTCCAAATCTTTAGCAGTGCCCCCTCCACTGTCCTGGGAGGCGATAGTGTTCTTTAACTCTTGTATTCAGGACTTGAAATAGTGATATTGGCGCTGAACTGGAAGGACAGCAGGTTACCTTAAGGTGGTCAGCAGTGACTCCAGGGGCTCTTCTCACTAGCCACAGTTCCCCCTTCAGCTGAGCCCAACACTGGGGAGGTGCTGCACCTCGGAGCTGCCACCGAGACCTTGAGGCACAGGAACCAGACCTTCCCGAAGACTCATTTGCCTAAAAGGAGAATAACCTGCAAATGCATTGAAAAATAATATCCGAGACAACAGGTCCACGGGGTAAATTTCCTGCTCGTGTGAAACGTCAGCACTGGGCAGCCTGTTACAGAGCAGCGCCTACTTATCACGTACCGGGTGATGTCCAACTGGGAGAGATGGAATTGATTGACAGCTGTATTACGAGGGCTGAGGACTCCTTTATTTGCCTGTTTCGAACTGATGCCTATCCAGGCTACAACAGCCACATACTTCGCCAGTGCGCTGACCCAGATGTTCATCATAAAGGCCTTTTCAGGAGCGCTGATGCAGTAGCTAAGGTGGGTACATCACCTGGGGAATCTAAATACACCTCTGCCTCTGACACCCAGCAGTTGAGGAAAATAAGCCGCTGCTGGGTTGTTTTGTGTGCATGTGAGCATGTTCTGCTTTATCAATAGTTATCTGCTGATGTTTCCATTAGAGGAAGATTCCAGAAGTGCGGTGTCCCAGGGGCTTCCAGCAGTGCCTGTGAAGATGCTAGCTTCTAAACGAAGCTTTTATTACCCGCCCACTTACATTAGACACATCAAAACAAGTGAGCATGAGACATCAGGTTCAGGCATTACTGTGAGATCTCCGTTTATCATTTATTTATTTTTTTAAAGGGGAGGTCGAACTTATTAGCCTTAGTCTTTAGCTCTAGTTCTGCAAAAAGCCAGCCACCAGCTCCCCTCACACTGCAGCCAAGCCCAGTTCTAGCAGCTGAGGGTGACTCTTGACACTGCTTTTCTCTCTGGTGATCTGCTCCCACTTTTCCAGTTTCTACTGCTGCGCCTAGGGATGGTCACATGGACCTATCCCTTCTCTTTCAGGGTCTACCCTGATATTATCATTGGGATCCTAATACCATATGTGCTGCAGGCATCTATATTCTTCCACTCAACGGTACAGCACAGCCTGAACAGCTGGTGTTCACGGCTGTTGTCTGTGCGGACAGGGATAGTTGGTTGTGTGAAACAGCACCGGCTGTCTGAGGGCTGCCGCCGTACCCAGGCAGCTCCCCTGCAGCCTGCCAGCACTGACGGACGAGACGAACTGTACGTGCATGAAAGTTCGGAAAGTTAGAGACAGCTTAAAGTTTCATCCATTCGAGGGAGGGCAGCATTGGCTTTGAAAGTGTTTTGTTATTGCTGTTGGAATTTGGGGATGGCTGGGGGTCGTGTGGGTTGTGCAGTTGTGAACTCAAAGCAGCGGCAAAGGTTAAGAGTTCAAAGTAGTCTGAGGAAGCAAGAAAGAAGGGGAGAGGGCTGTCAAACATTTAAGCGATTGAGGAGACTAACATGGCTTGATCTTGTCGTTTCTTTCATTTACTCAGTACTTTAAAGACATAAAGTAGTAATTGGACTCAGTAAAGTCTCTAGGATATTTTGTCAGTGCCAATCTCGGAAGGCTCCTCTGCCAGAAATGGCCCTGCTGCCCTTTTCTTTGTCTCTCTACATCACTTGTGTTTGCACAGTGGGGAACACCTGACCTGCATCCTGGGGGAGGAAGCCCTTAGCTGAGAGCAGGTGCAGCTGAGGAAGTGGCTACGCGAGCTCCTACGTGGTACCTTGCAGCTCTGCCTTAACCCTGACCTGGAGGAATCCAGTTCTGCTGCTGAACTTGGGTCTTAGGAACACCTTTCTAAAGGTAAGGACAGCTAACCACTGGAATAACTTGCCTTAGCACATCTGGAAATCTCCAGACCAGAGGTCTTGAAGAACAGGTTAAACCCACAGCAGACACAAATGGTTTAGGTTTAACTGGTCCTGCATGAAGTTTGGAAAAGGAAATACATAGAAGAGCCTCTAAGGCCACTTCACCCCATTTTTCTACAGTTCTTACTATGGTTTGCAGCCCATACAGACTTCATGTTTGCTAAGATCACCAGGAAAGGTAAAGGCATTTTGGGAAGCATGGACACACAGGTAGGCGGACACTGTGAAGACACTGGACATGCACCCCTGTGCCACATGCAGCCACCGAAAAGTCACAAAATGGGAACAGTATGCGGTCAGCACTGGTGTAAAGAGACTTGAACCAGCATGGAATAGAAAATGTGCATGTTGAAATACTCGCCTCTCGAGTCATCCCACCCCCTCAGTTCTTCCTGCCGTCTCGGTAAAGGATGAGCGGTTCCTGTCATGGAAATCAGGCACTTGACGCATAAAACCTGAAGCAGCACTAACAGTCTCTCCCTGTGGCTGCCTAGCCTGGGCAAGGCATGGCCCGACTCGCTCAGCAAGTACAGGCGGCACGCATGTGCAGAAGTGATGGAGAAAAACAAATCAAGGCAATAACATTTGCATTTATGTGCAAGTGCATGGAAGACCCGGGCTCTACTTTGGCCTACAGTATGTCATGAGCACAAAAATAACTGCAACTACAATCAGAACCCACTTTTGCTGAGTGGTTTGTTTGTTTGTTTGTTTTTCAACCAGCTTCCTTTCTGCAATCACACATGCTGTGCTTTTGCCCACAGGAACTCCCTACCTGGCTTGAACTGCACTTGTTGGAAAGCCATTTCCCAGCTGTTCCATCACAGGAGCTCAGCTTGTATGAGACAGTAGAAATCCATTTGGGAGAGTCATGGTGGAAACATCCGGGTGAACCTTCACCTTTAATAGCATCTGCAGTTCCCTTTCCTCCCTCTTCCTCCTCCATAGACTCGTTCCTTCATGCTCCATATTTCTGCCTGGAAGTGGAAACCAGTGTGCCCAAAGCCCCTCCTGCAAATGCCATTCTCACAGCGTTCACTCTTCGAATGGCATCAGCGGTTTTGGGGAGATTTCAGGACAGTCTGCTTATATAGAACTCTGCCAAATTTCACAGATGTTAGGAAGTTCAAGAATCATGCTGGGCTTTCTGCAAAATCCCCCGTATTTAGGATCCCACCATGCCTCACACACCAAAGCTTCCAGCCCTGATAAGAAAAGAGGACAGAGGAGTGGGGAACCTCACAAGCCGTTACTGTTTTTCAACTGAGAAGATTCATCGTTCCTATTGCAAACAGCCTGCTTAAGCTGTAGCCTCTAGAAGCACAGACACAGCCTTGTTCTGTCTGTGCATGGAGGCAATAAAAATCTCAATTTGGAAACCAGTTAGCAGTACAAGTCATTATGGGAGGTACTAAATGTTGCTGCTTTAATAGCTCACTGATCATTTAATAATGTCACTGCTGCAGAGCATGGTGGCACCATCCGCTCGCTTTTGTTTTGCTTTTTGAAATTCAGGGTCATTTCACTTTCAAGTGAGTGGATTATCTCTCTTTCCCCCTTTTGCCAGACACGGCAAACTGCTTTAAATAATTAGAAAAAGGATGGCTCCTTCAAGTTCACCATCTCATTTTCATAAGGTCCAGTGTCATTGCTTTGGAACAGGAAGAGAAGCTGTGGTGGTGGTAAGGATTTGACAAGGGCAAAACAGTTAGCAGCCCCCACTCATCTTTGATAAGTCCTGTGGGGTCTCTGCCAAGCAGATTGGATCTCTGTTTTTATGTCTCATCTAGAGGACGGCACCTCCATCAATTTGAAACACTGCACTGGGTTATTAGCTTATGGAATCTGTCCAAGTTTAGTCCTAAACAGGATTTGAAATCATGGCTATTCAATCCACAGGCACCGCTGGCCAGACCCATGCACGTCTTTTGTTTTAGACAAACAGCTTTACATTATCCTAAAGACAGACAGAGAAGAAGAAAAAAGTAGGAAAGGGAGAGAAAGGGGAAGGAAAATAAGACAGAAAGAGGAAGGTGAATCTTTTTAATAGCTCAAATTAAAACCCAGAAGTAGTTCTTTGTTTGACAAAACCGAATTCTACAGCATATCTCAGTCCAGCACAACAATCCTGTTATTTATGAAGAGTGTTATTTTGTGTGGGAGAGTCCCAGATGACTGTGGTCAGCTAGCATACTGTCAGCTTTGTACAATCTCAAGAGAAATATGGATGAGGTTTTGTCATCTGTTTATAACAGCTTCCATCGATGGATGAAACCCCTTCCTGACTCAAACAAGAGTCCTAATGGAAAATGGCATTACAAGGGTTTAACCCACCATGTTATATCGCACCCGGCCTGATCAGAACTAGTCCTCTATTTTAGCAGAGCTGTTTTCACTAGTTTGTCACTGGTCTTATTTCAGAGGGCTCACGCTGTTCTCTAGTAAATAAGATGTGCTGCCCCTATCACATCTAACTGGGGGGGGCACTTTGAGCAGAGTGTAATTGGGGCAATGTAAAGTCTTGGTGGCAGGGGCTGGGGGGCTATTTTGTGACTTTCCATCACCATTTAACACGGTGCGAGCCTGAGGCTGATGATGCATCCTTCCCTGAGACTGCCACTCCAGGGGTACAAGGTTCACAATGTCTAGTATATCTGGTTACCTATTTCAAAGTCAAAGGAGAAAACATCTAAAAGGGGGTGTGGGGAGGAGACGGGACTTACCCAGTCCTCTTAAGTGACTTTTCAAGAGAGCAGGGCCTGGCCAGGCAAGCACTAAAGCTTCAGGCTGTCGGTTTTGCAGGGCTGCAAGGTGCACGTGGGCATGCTCTGGGGAGAGTCTGCCACCTCCAGTGGGACCGAGGCTTTTCATAGCTCAAGCATAAGAACCAGGATCGACGTGGGAATTACTGGTGACACCCTCTTGGCACGTCAAGCTAGAGAAATGCAACCAGACCATCTGGCCTGAAGACCTACAAATGCTCTGGCCACAGCCAGCCTGGAAACAGCAAAAGGACACTCCCCAGGGAGGGTATTTCTGTTCCCAACAGCCTCAGTTCCTGATCCCAGATGGGACAGATGCTTTTGGAAACGACATACCAGCAATGACAAAACTTCACTTTTATTCCTCTTGTATGTTATCAGGGAAGGAACTGGGCAGAAAGATCCCTGACGGAGTATTTCAGGCTTTCAGGCCCTTGTCCTGAAATGCTTGATTGTGGTGGAAGAGATTATAAAGATGGAAGTTGTGTGCTGCTTCTCCCCGAATAATCAGAGGCCTGTAATTTTCTGTCCTCCTCTGAAAGAGGAGGTTGAGAACAGATATCTTGGAGAGCACTGTTTTATCTCTGCCAGAGGGTCTGTGCTGCAAGGACCATGCTGTACCGTGAACTCACTTCAATATCAGCTATCGCTTCTGACCTTCTCATGAACTAAACTGAAACGAGCCGATCCCAGCTAACACCTGGACGTGGTGAGCAGAGGGATCCTGAGGCAGAGAGAGAAAAAGGCAAGAAGGTGGAACTGCTGCACAGGAGCCAGTGCCAGAACAGAACCAAGCACTCCTGATCCTGCCAGAGTGCTGCCATTGAAGGGCAGCAGAGACAAGGGGAGCAGAGGGGAGTGTGGTGGAGCAGCTGTGTGCCCAGCTCTGCCTCTGCAGCACAGCAGCACCACTGAAGGAACCACCCAGCTGAATGCATTTTGCTACTGACCAAAGCCTCCACGCAATACAGAGGTGCACAGCTGCTGCCACGCGTGGCCGTGAAGAAGGAGCAGTTTGTTCAACAGAAGATTCAAGAAACACAGCCAGGGAAAGGAAAGTCAAGCTGTCCAGAGCAAGCACAGAAACAGAGAGGGTTAAGATATCTCAGACACTACCAAAATAACACTGGGAACACAACAGGGCCACTGCACATTTTTACATCTGAATCCACGAGCCATTTACCAGCACTATGAACATGTTTTTTTCAGTGACATCTCTGACTGCTGCTCCATTATCCATCTTCACCTTGAAGAAGTGAACTTCATTTACGCCATCTTCACATTGCTCCATGAAAGTTACGTTTTATCCATCTCATGATCCCTGTACACCAATGGGAGATGGAAGTGGGCCCTCCTGTAAATGGTAATCTGGCCTAAACTATAAAATGACCAAAGAGAATGGAGCGCTGAGTCCTGATGAGGTTATCTAAGGGACAGGGGTCAGAACCAAGCTGACAGCTGAAAAAGAAAAACCCAGAAAGGGTGAATTTTGGCACCAGTACATTTTCATTCATGAAAATATTGCATCGGCATTGTTCTATGTGTTGGTATACTTTAAAAATTACATACTTAAAACCTGATTATAACCGCTTTTATCAAATTGTCCCCAAAATAATTTGGGTCTGCATTTACTGGTCTCACATTAAGGTCTGACAGATCTTTATTTGGAGTATCAGGAGAACACTAGGATGAGTCTCTTCTTGTGGTTTTTAATGTTTCTGATCTTTGCTATTGTTTAAATCTGGTCTCTTGCCAAATCTGGAAAGAAGCCTTTGTGGATTAGCTGACCTCAGCTCTTTAGACAGTCAATGAAAATTACAGAGCTGATCTTCTCTGACATACTGAAAAGGGATGAGGAGAGGGGAAGAAATTTCCAAGTGAAAATCCAGCATTCACAATCTTCTCCTATCACTGATGAATGTTCTCAAATGCACAAGGGAAAAACAGCATGAAAACTTAAGTATTAACAGTTCTTTTTTTCAGCTTGGTTAGAAATGCAAGAACAGTACAATACTTTCCAATTCTAATTAAAACCCTCAAAACACACTAGAAAATCATGAGCAGAACTTTCTGAGGATCCTCTTAGTCCCTCACATTTCAGCCCAGAAGCATGATGACACCCATTTTTCCACATCTGATAGTTCCCATTAAACATTCCACTCACGACTTTATGCATAACATTCACCACCGCCCAAACAAAATTGGTTTCAAGGTAAATAGTAGAAAGAGTGTTTCAACACACGAAAGTGTAGATAAACCATTTTTCATCTCTAAATTGTTGGAAGCTCATGAGCTGTATAAATCATAACTGGGCATCAGTAATCTGTTGCATGCTGCATTTTCCCTCTTTAGCTGCAGCTTGGATTTTTAGAGAGGGCACAGTCTACAGCTTTGACAAGAGCAATCCTAAAAAGAAGAAAAATTAAGACATATGAGGGTTGTGTTCCTTTGTGACATAAACCTGCATATAACTAATTTTAAAGTTTTTTAATAGAGGAAAGATAAAGAGGGTTGCAGAATGCTGACAGTGACTGCAGGGTTTGTAATGATTTTGGGGGACCTTCCTCCTCTGGCTGGGATATCCCAGGCTCTTGGGTGTCCAAATGTAACTATTTGCACTTGGGAGCACAGACACTTGCTCTCCAGTGTCTGAGCAGATGCAGAGGACCTCCTGTAACCTACCTTACATCACCCATCTGGAAAAGAACTCAGTCCAGTGGCTATTAGATAGTTTCAGTCAAGGTGCCTCTTCCCAAGGACCTGCTCAAAGACCCACTGGATTTCTCCTGCCTTCAATCAGTCTTTGATAAGTCCCTTTAAGACAAGGCAACATCCACATTCGTAGTGGGCAAACTGCAGTGAAGAGACAACTTATCCTCAGGAATTGGCTTAGCTCCTCTCTCAGACTGTCGTGGGAGGAAAAAGGACCATGGCCTCAGAGGCTGTACCTTTAAAAACACTTGCAGTCTCCAAGTAATAGTCATGCTTCAGTGTGTTCAACATTTTGGCTGAGCTCAGTACAAAATGCAGTGATTTAAAGCTGGGAGATCAGGCAGGATTCAGCAAATTCAGAATTATTTATTTCTTTACAGCAGAAAGTCTGGCTACAGATTATTTACTGCAAATGGGTCTGTTTGGGGAGGGGAGGAAGGCGAGAGGGTAGGGAAGGGGCAAATTGATTGATTGGAATTTTTCAATTAAAACAAGCAGTTTTTAGAAAAGACTTAAAGCTTTATTGAGAAGTGGGAAATAATTCAAGAGTCTGGAGCCCTGCTAAGTGCAGATCATTGAGATGAGGACGGGAGGGAGAAGAAAAGAAATTTTTATTCTGTGGGAGAAGGGAGGGAAGAAAAGAAAAGGAAGAAAAAATATCATTATCTTTGTTTCTTCAGCTATGTTAATTTATTTCTCTCCCTGAGTTATCTCCAGTATCTGCAAGTATTGATTCAGAATAAGGCACAGTGGAGAACGCTGCAGGCAACAGAAAGCTCTGCTGGGAGTGGCGCATTTCCAGGGCTGTCAGAGCACAAAAAAGACCTGGGGATTGGTTTTGCAATGGGAACTATGCCTGGCCGAACCAGAGACAGGGCACCTGCTCTCTCTGCAAGGACCAGGCTGGGCTGGGATGACAGAGCAGGTCCAGCTCAAGGGATGAATCAACGATGAAGGTGGCTTTGGGTACTTTGCTTGGGACTGAGTGGCACTAAAGAATGAGAGGACAACCAGAGTCAGATGAAAGAAGGGGCATCAGCTCATGAATGCCAAGACCTCATTTCTGCCTACAGTGCTGACTCGGACTCTCAAGGGTTGCTGCCACGCTTAAACTCAGGCTATCTGCTGTAGCGGGGGAATTCTCCCCAAAGCAGGGACACGCATAAGCTGGGCCAGAGTGCTCTGTGCATCTGTTGGACACGTCTCATCTGTATGTGGTCACTCCAGAGTGATATTGGTGAATAGGAAGAAGTAGTAGGCTAAGAAACTAATGCAATTTTTGTGTTTGTAAAGAAGGAGTAAAATATTACTGTAATCTCTACACCCACCCCCAATTAATTGCCTCTTTTCTATTATAATTCCCATTCCCAGATAAATTTAGCTTTTTCTAAAACCTTTGATTTTTCCTTTGTGTTTTACATTCAAGCTGGAATGCAGTGATAAGGCACTACACATATGTATATTTAATCTACATGCACACAAATATAGTTATATATAGTCCTGCCACAAATAATACTCCTCTGACTGCTGTCACAAAGCCCTTGCTAAAAAAACTACTCACCCAAGCTGGCTTGTTTTCCTACATCATGTTCCCTGGGGAAGGACTGCTGGCAGCAGCAGGTCTGCGTCTGGATAAAGATGCTGGAAAGGTCTGCAGCTCTCCCCTTCTCCACTGCCTGTCTCTTCCCCTCACTCCTCTGATGGGTGGGAATAAACCATTGCCAAACCTCAGATTCACCAACTCCTCTCATTGAAACAACAGCCAGCTTTGCTGAAGTGGCTGCAAGTACACCGCTGTACAGTCAGTGCGGGAGCGGCCCTTGATTTACAAAAGGAGCATCTCAAAACAAGGGCTTGCGAGGGGATTCAGCATTAACTGGTGGGCCAGCTTTAGAGTCATTGCTTTCCCTGCTAAAAAGCAGCCCCTGGAGTTTATGAGAGACCTAAGCAGCAACTTCACGTCTCTCCATTTTTAAGAGTGTCACGGCTATAAAAATCACTTCCCCTTCAAACTCTCCGTATAGTGGTGAGACCTTGCCTGCTGCACTGCTCCTTACCCTGGCACAGCGCCTATGCAACAAAACGAGAGGCTAGACTGAGTAACAGCCTCAGTGGGCAGAGATAACAGGTATTGGAGGCGGTTTGGGTTTTTTTTTTGTTTGTTTGGTTTGGTTCGGGGTTTTTTCTTGGTTTAGGGTGCTTATTTATAAACCTAATTCTTTTTTATGACTTTTTTTTCCTTTTAAACCTTCATGGTTTTGAGGCCACATCCTGTTTTGCTGTCCCACTGTCTGCTTCTGTTGCCTATCTCTATCTCCATATTACTAACAAGAAATAATTCCAAGAGCCCTGTTTGCCTCTATTCACAAGTTCCAGTATCATCTGGAGAATTCTTACTGATCCACATCTCAAGGTGGCATAGCAGCACCAACCTCTGCATGACTTAGAGAGAGCTCCTCGTCCTCAGTTTCACATTGAATCACTGGGGAATATTCACCTGCAGGCACCAAAAGATGTTTGCTGCTGCTGTCAACCCTTATGCAGAGGACTGAGATTGTCTGACTCTCTTCACCCAGCAGCCATTTCTGGTCACTGCAAAGCTGGATGTTGGAGCTCCCAGCTGCGTCCCAGGCTTGTGCAAGAAGCGGTGTTTGGCTGTGGAGTCACAAAGCTGAGTTAGACTCTGCCGTTCCTGAAGTTGGTTTAATTTCAGCTTAATTGTCTGGTGACTTTAAGAGCTTTGGAAAGAATGAGCACAAGTCCAGAAAGCCCAAGGAGGTAAAACTGAAAAGATTTGTGGACTTTGGACTACAGAATAGTGAAGAGAGTGCACAAATAAGTAAAAGCTGCTGTAGAACGGGATAAACTTTTCTGCATCTCCTGGTGATGGGGCAAGAAACAATGGCCTTAATTTACAATAAAACAGATTAAGATTAGGTTTTGGGGGAAGCTTTCCAGTGATAAGACTAGCAAAGCACTAGAAAAATACCTCCTGGGGAGGCTGCAGCTCCCCATCTTAAGACAGAATTAGGAAAATAGCTATCAGGAGAGGGGAAAGTAGAAGACATCCTGTTTGAAGAGAGAGCGGTAGGCAAAGGGTTGCCCCTATAACTCAGTTCCTTAGGTCTAGATCTTATTATACAGTAGCATTCTCCACTGGGTTTTTTCTCAGTCCTTGGCAAGGCAGATATGTCAGTTCTCTGCTCCTTTTGCACAGCTAGGAAGAAGAGTAAGGGGCACAGACTCACCCTTTTGTAGCCCACAAGCCCCAAAAGACCACTATAAGCATCTCACCACACTGGCCTGGCAAATTAAAATTCATCCCCTCCTTAAAGGTGTGCTACCATCTTCAGCTGGACTGAATTCTGAGTCCCCTGCCTCACATTCATCTGCTCCTTACTTGTGAATTTAAACACTGTTCTTTAAAAGTCTCTCTGCCTTTTGCTGCTAATTAAAATATTGGTTGCACTCTGGCTTGCTTTTCCAAGAAATCTGGACAGCATTGCAGGCAGTTCAGACAAACAAACAACCAAACAAACAGAATCCATTAGGAACTGCCACTGCTGACTGTCGCCCTTTCACATACATCACATTGAAAAGGTTAATGCTTCCCAAAAGGGGTGGAAGAGACGGGCGGAGGGGAAGGGCAGGAGGGATCCAATCCTGCGAGGACCAGATGTCAAAGATGCTCAATACTGCACAGAATGGGCTCCCCCGCGAGCAAGGCAATTGCCCATCCCTTGGCAAAGCTTCCCTTTGAGGGATCTATAATTTATTAGGGAAGGTGGAGTGCTGAATAAATTGTGCATAGAGATGAAGCAATGATGATCGCTAACTCAAATCCCTAGGAGCTTGGCATTTTCAATCTTTAGCTCCCATTTGCGTCCCCCCGGTCCCTAGTAAGCGAGCGAGCCAAAGAGCTGAATATCGACAAAACATAATGAGCTCATTGAGATCTAAGCATTGCAATTAGCAGGGTGGAATGGAGCAGAGGGGCTGGGAGGCAGACTGTAATTATTTATAATGTTGATAATCACTTAGATGTAGTTAAAAATATAAATACATCCCAAAGCTTGATGGCATTAACTACCCTTCAATTAGCTCCATGCCCAATAAATAAGTGATACCCAGGTACTTAGAGGAGAAAAGCTAAAGGCCTCTGTCTCATGGCTGTACTCACCAGGAACTACAAGCTGTTGGTGTAGGTGGGTGGAAGAAGAGTATTTAAAGGAGATACCACCATGATAGCTCCCGTCACTAGCTCATGTTGCTAATGGAGTTGTGGAGGACAGCTCAGACAAGTGTTCACAGAGTGATAGATCACCCTCTGCATCTTCTTTCATAAATTTCATTAATCCCATCTTTTGGATATCTCCACAGGTTCTCACCCAGATGACCAGAACTGAAGTCAAGGGGTACCAGTACAGAGAGTGCCACCAGAGGTGAGGAGTCCTTTACAGTATGGCAGGCTGGTATCTCTATGCTGCAGTCCCAAAAGTAGCCATAGTGTATTACAGTGCTGCTTGAACTATCATTAGAAGCACTCAAACTACAGCATCGTGTCTCTGTGCGGCTCACCTCCTGCTGTTTCTCCTGTGCCTAAGACAGCTTGTTTAAAAATAGCTTGAGTACCTCTGTGCTACAGATATTTCTGTGTTCCTGAAGATTTTGACCAAAGCAAATTTTCCACAAAGTCATCCAGTCTAGCTGATTTCAGAGATGGACAATTGAACCACTTTCTTTTCTTGCAATAGCCCATCTCTTTGTGGATATTGAATCAAAATGTCTCTCTTACAAAAACCTAGAGGTTATGAAAGAGTTGGTCCAAATGCAGTCATATTTTACCAGCCAGAGGAAAGGGAGAATAAGCAGTGGAAAGCAGCAACTCTGAGTGTAGGCAAGCTCTCAGGGAAGATAACGTACTTGAGAACTGATTTGAAGATCAAAACCACACATTCACCTGAGCAGTAAGCAGAAGTGACCCTTATCATCTCTGCAGTGTACTCCACTGGCGTAGAAGTAAAGCATAAGTAAAGTTTTAATGGAAAAACAGGTAAGAGTGAAACTGCAAGGGAGGGGTAGATTACTATACATCAAAAAGACAGACATTT
Source organism: Microhierax caerulescens (assembly GCA_035590215.1). Taxonomy (NCBI): domain Eukaryota; kingdom Metazoa; phylum Chordata; class Aves; order Falconiformes; family Falconidae; genus Microhierax; species Microhierax caerulescens. The sequence goes on from JAVJGJ010000030.1 coordinate 26,728,609, forward strand.
TGGTGTGGAGGAGTGGGTAAAACCCCAGTCTGCCTGTACCATTGATTTCCTTCCAGGTGAAGGGAGCATTTAACACACTGAGGTTAAACTTGGGCCCTTCTGAGTGCAAACGTACAGAAAGGGCAGCAGTGGAGAAACAGTCAACAGAGTTTAGTGAGGGAGCTTAATGAAAACATGGAAAATGTGGAAAGAAAAGAAAAAAAAAAAAGAAAAGTAGGGAGAACAGAAGCAGACTGTATTTGCAGTTGAAAAAGCTCTGAGAAAATACAGGCAGTGTTCAGTGAAACCGAAAGGGAGAAAAAGCAAAACCAGAGTAAATGGAAATTGTTCAAAGATAATTGAATGTATGTCCAAGCGCTCACGTTGCCAGCTAGCAATAAATACACTGCCTGTGAAAGCAAGCCAGTGTGGGCAAAGGGAGGAAGTGCAAAAAGCAAACAAGGGGAAGCAAGAAGCATATGCAAGTGGGCTGCAGTGCTGTAGCGTATAGGAACAGGAGATGAGGGACGACAGGTTAGAGAATGAAGCTGTGAGGCTGGAAATGAGGCAGAACTATGTATCTTGAACTGCATTCAAATAGGGCCCTTAGGCCTACCTCGAGCATGCTGGAAACCTGAAGGAAAGGCAGCTGGACCACGCTGTAAGGGCCTGGCAGCAGTCGAGAGAGAGAGCTGCCGCGTTTGGGGCTGTGTTCTAGCAGAACAACCACTCGGTTCAGTGAGAAGATACAGGAAATCGGTCCTCGCTCTGTGTATGACTTTGCAGGGACTGAAGCATCCTACAGAGAAATATACCCGAGCTATTCTAGCAAAGAGTGGAGAGAGCAGAAGGGACAGGGAATTTCTGGCCCGTCTAGGAAAACCCCACAGAGAAACTTTCATGGGAAATGCCAAACCAAGTCGGACCAGACTCAGCCTACTCTGACAGCCTTTCTTTGTCACCAGTCACTGTTCAAGGGAAGAATATAAGATATACTCCAAGTGGAGAGACCCTTCTCCTGGCAAGAGGAGTGGTGTTGCTACCTCAGCAAGGTGCTGTCCCTGAGCTGTGATCAGCTAATTGCCCGGGGTGGCTTGGGCACAGGACTGGACAAACACGGCTCGGCTGTTTTCTCTTCCCAGTTTCCCTTCCCTGTTGCCAGGAAAGCCTACTGAGAACTGAAGGGAACACCACACAGGCACAACTTCAAGTACAGAGCCAGGAATCAGCATTTGCTGTAGCACATTCTTTTAAGTGGTGTTCCCCAATGCAAAAATTAATGCAGAACTTCTAAGGCATAAAGAGCTGGTCACAACAACAAATAAAACAATACCTGCCAAGAGTAAAAACCTTTCAAAGGCTGCCAGGCTTCTCCATTTGCAGATTAAAACCAAAGCGTGAATGGGGATGTGATGTTTGCAACCCCACCAAGGAAATGCAGCAGCAGAAACAAGAAAAGGAACCGTTTCTTCACTTGGTCCACAAGAACATGCCTGTCCTTGGTCAAGCTAATTCTTGCATGAGAGAAGACAGCCTAGCACATTGTCTGGTGAGGAGACCAGGGAGGGCATAGCATCAAAAAATATTTCCACAAAGATTTTCTAGGAGAAAATCCCTTTGCTCCAGCTACATTTGTGCTTGCCATACATTGCCTTTCTCACAGTTTGCAAGCAAGAGGTAAGCGTTCTGCTGGCTCACATCTCACAACCACGAAGTGATGCCTCACCCCATGTTCAGCCAGTGCAGGCACAAGGAAAAAACCCACTGGAGAGAAGAGCCCACGTGAAGGAGATCACCTGTCAAAACGTAGCTGCCATGAAGAATGGCTTGCCATTGAACCACCGCCCAAGAACTGCTTGGCAAAGTAATTTTGAGCTGATGTACCTGAGAAAAACGCGGGTCCGTTTGCAGATCATTTGTCAGGCAGAAGAGTATGCCAGACTGATCAGAGAAGGCAAAAGCTGTCAGAAGAATCACAGTGTGTCCTGTTGCCGAAAGGGCTCAAGAGCTGAGACCTGGCCTTTTTTTAGGCCTTTCTGAGTACCTCAGCCTGCACTTTGTTTCTTTTCCAGAAATGAGCTGATTGCTGTGTTTTAGGGGGTTTTATTTCTTTTAATTTGTAATATAAAAACAATCATAGGTGCTTTTTGTTTTCCCAATTGTTTAGGAACGTGTTAGTAACAGCTATGATTTAAAATATGGAGAGAAAATTAAAAATAGGTCCTTTTCATTCTTGTAACGTGGAAACAACCTCAGTATTTCAGTGCTTTCATTGCTACATTTTTTTCTTTCTTACGCAACCAGATCGACTCTAATTAGTTCTGACTGAAGCATCTGCTTTAGCAACACCTGATCTACAAGCCAGGGAAACCAACAGAGAGACTCCTACTTATTTTAGTGTGCTTTGGAGGAATTTCATGTTGGATTAACCACTAAATCCATTCAAGACACCTAGAGAACAAGGGTGAAAATACATCATGCTCCCCAAAAAGGAGCAGAGATTCAGGCAAGCGAAATCCGAAGGTGGGTAGGTGTCACCCTTTCACTTGCCTGGGACTCTCAGTAACCTAATGTACATTAAATCAGTTCATGACAGAAGGAACCAACTCAGCTGAGCCCACAGTGGCTCCGCAGCCCTGCTATTCGTGTCCCGAGAGCCCGATTCATTTATTGCACTGTTTTTCATGCATGCTAAAATCCCCTTTATTCTTCTCTGTGCTGCTGTTGCCTTTGATTGTACAGAAGGGATTTCTAAATGCTTATTTACTACCATCCTCTTATAATTCCTGTGTCTTGGAGGAAAGACAGACCAGTTCATTTTGAAGCAGGATGTTCATCTTTTCGACGGCTAGCATAGACTGGGGCATCAATAAATTAAGGGTTGTAGGGATTAATTGATTGGAACAAGGTTGGTTAACTTTATGACTAAATGGGAACTAATCTGCTAGCAGACAGACTGGAGCTGGGTTACATTTGTACTCAGTGAGTTTGGGCTGTGAAAATGGATGATGATAATAATAATAGAAACAGGGATGCCAAACGGAAAAGGAAAACGCAGGTTTTTTTCTCCCTAAAGAAAATATATACAGGCTCTGTTAGATCTGAAATGATATCTCCCTCAACCTCTTTTCTTTGTGAAAATCACTACTTCTGAAACAGAAATTCTACTGAAGGAAAGATCCTATTATCAGCAACAGTCACATTTCACAGCAATGTGATTAACTGCCGGTCACATGGTCCCCTCGCTCACCACTTGTAGACAGCTCAATAATTTTAACAAGGAAAGAAGAGCGTCTTTCTCTTTCTTCCTTCCTTCCTTCCTTCCCCTCCCCCTTCCCTTTTTTCTTTCTTTCTTCCCCTCCTCTCCCCCGCTTCAGACTTCCCTTACAAGGCAGGCAGTTGAAGCTGGCCCTTAAGGAAAACCCCACTGGGACCTGGGTATCACTTATCAAGTCTAAATATGCTGTCCTGGTCCAGGTTGATGTGAAGTGCCGCAGCCACATCTCAGAAATCTCCCCCTTTCAGAACAAAACTAGTCACCTTGGCCAGGAAATGTACTACCTCCATCACAGTCACACTTCAATCACCAGCCTCTCCCTTGTCTCAGCTCCTGTCCTTGGTTTGGAGTATTTACAGCCCATCTGTCTGTCTCAAACACACTTCTCACTCAAGAGGGAAATTAATCTCTCCTTCTCTCCCCTTTCTGCTTTCTCTCTCCTTCTCCCTCCTCCTTCCCCCAACACTTGCAATTTGCCATGAACAGCTTCCCTTTTCTCATCTAAAATTCTCGATGACTTTGAAAATTGACTGCACCCACACACCTGGGCACGGCGAGAGATAATTGATTGCATTTTTATTTCGTCTCTTCCCTAAACTGTTTTCCTTGCTAATGGCCAGTTCTCTGCCATTTTTTTTTTTTTTAACTGACACTCTGTGTGAGGGACTGAGGGAAAGGAAGAAATAACCAGCTGCTGAATATTGTCTTTTCTACCTCTCTAAGGAATTAAAAGCTCAATGAATGATGAGGATCTTGCCTGGAGATGGATCAGATCTCACAAGGTCCAGGTGATAGAAAGCTTTGCAGGCAGACTCTCTGGGGCTTTGCAAAGGGGCATGTCCTGTGGCACCATTAAAAGCAAAGGTCACACAGGCTGCACAGCCAGTATCTCGAGGCACCTCCATATTTTCCTGTTTCACCATCAAGACTGAAGTAACTCACTGCTGCTGCATCTGCTCTCCAAACTAAGCAGGCTCCCTATTTTACAAGCAGGGAAACTGAGGCATGGTGGAGAAGGGTGATTTCCACGAAATCTCATGAGATGGGGAGGCACTGCAATGGCAAAGCACAGGACTGGGAGTTGTGGCACCCAGCTTTTACACCCAGCTTTTCCAGCTTGGAATCCGTTGAGGACAGAGAAGTGCAAATATTCAGATATGGACTTGATCTTCGTTCCTAAAGTCAAATGAAAGCTCTTAAAAAGACAGCCACATTTCTCAGGTAAAACATCGGTTGTAATGTCTCTGACTCAGTTTCCCGGTGATAACAGTAACAGGCAATTTGACTGTGTATTTTCCTCTCATCATCAGGAGTTGGTGGCAGCTCTCTTATGCCTTTCAGGCTGAAAGGATATTACTAGCATATTTGTCCCCAGCAAAACCCCTGCTTCTCCTCCCATCCTCTTTGTGTGGATGAATAAAAGAAACATCAATATTTGCTAATATGATGAATGACTAAAAAAAAAAAAAAAAAAAAAAAAAGAAAGCAGCCCTTCTGAATAGCCCACAAACCAGGCCATAAGAGGCTGGGAGCAAAGGAAAAATGCAGGAGAGAGGTACAAACCAAGACCCACAGGTCACTTAATGTGAGGAAACCTGTGCTAACTAGAACTGCTCTAAACCGTATGGAAATCTAACTGCAGAGGACATAGCTGAGACTATGGAGACTGAAATTAGGATGCAGGGATACAGGATGTGTTTTATAGGAGGCGTGAAACAGAACTGGTGAAACAAAGTCATCAGCTGAACCTAGAAGGCATCTGCTGGTATAGGTGAATGCTTCCCACTTGTGTCTACCTCTTCGAGGTTTGCTTCTTAATAAGTAAAAACTGGTCTTCATGAGTGGTGACTCTCACTGAAGGGATGTGCTGAGGGAGAAACACAAGTTTCTGGGGTGTGTTGGAGTAATCTATCTGCATTTGATGGCATGGCAAGATCAGTCTGGAGACAGATGGTGACTCAGGCGAAGCCACCTTTCAAATGAGACAGTCATTTGAGACCCTCAAATCCTGACAGACAGATTCTGTGTATCCAGATTGCCTGGAGCAACCGAACACACCTCTGGGCAAAATCACATTTACATCTCACAAAGCCAGTAATAACTGGGGAAAAAAGGCCACAGTCCATGGTTTAGGGGAGATCGTGAACATCTTATAAAGCATTTCTCTTTGAGATCTGTGTCTAGCTATGCAAGGAATAGAAATGGGGCTGCTGAGAAGGGAGGAAAAGGGCTGGATTCAAATCTGCAGTATGAACATGCCTCTGATTTCCATGCTGTCTATGGCCAGCAAGATCCTGGCAGTGAAATCAGCCTTCAGCTTAATCCTGTACCTGGGAGCTCAAGATTGAGGACAGACTTGAGAGAATTTGCAGTTGTACAAGATTTCTGCTGTGTAAGATGACAGAAATCCTGTGAAGTAACTTGATTTTGCTAGATTACTTGCCAAAACCTAAAGATATCTTGGCACTACACAGTTTAAAAACTAACCTGTGCTTTAGTTTCCTTTCAAATCTATACAGTAAAACTTGATCCAAAAGAAACTTCTCAGTCTGTGGCTATAACCTGTCCAGCAAGCTGTGAGTTTGCACTTCCATGGGCTAAGTCAATTTACCTCAAGTCTCATAAGGCCAAAGCTACTCTAACATTTTGCTGATCTGTAACAGACAGGAACATCCTTCACTTCTTTCCAGCACAGATCAGCTGATTATATACATCAAATACTGGTGTCAGAGAGAACAAGTGCAGGAACAATGGGAAATAAGATTTAACCCCCATCTTCATTTAATTTTTATGATCAAAATGTTTCAAAACCCAATTATACCCAAGGATATCCCCAGGTTGGATGAAGGTGTCAGGCAGAAACTGGAGCCCTTTTCTCTTAGCCCATTGCAGAAAACAGAAAGGACAGACTGGTGCTTCCAGGAAGGCAGAAGAGGTTTCTAAGGAGCACTTTCTGGGGATGCATCTCTGAATGATTTCAAGGCAAGACTTACCCAGCAATAGCATTTAGAGGAGGGTGGATGTTTTTTTTAGGGACAATATAATTTTGTTTGAACTATTCATCCTCTCTATACAAAACTGTTTCTTCTATTTCAGTAAGTACTTAGTTCCCCTCCAGTTTTATACTCGTAGATGTTTATATAACCTTCACTCAAGGATCACAGATTTAAGCATAACCATATTTGATCCGTTCCTTTCACCTCATCCACAGATTTCTGTAACTGCAAGAATGGAGAAGTACTCCCCAAGGCAAGCTCCCCTCTCATCAGCTTGCAGTGACCTCAGGTCACAACCTCTGGCTTTGCTAAATGTGTGCAAACACAAAAATTGTACAGGGCTACAGCCCAATTCAGTTTTAACATTTCCTTCAAAACTCAAACCTTCTTGTTATTTGTTGTTGGTCCTTAGACAAAAGCAACAATAAACATTTCTGGTGTGGTGACCTGCCGCGATCTGCCCAGCTTTCTTGGTTATCTCCAGCACCACCAAAAACCATTTCCAGAGCTGGTGGGTGTCAACAAGAGTTAACTGTTACTGGCCATATACAGCTCTATTCTCAGAGGTGCCTGATGGCCAACAATTGGCAGTTTCTCTATTTGCCAACAAGATCAACCTCCCTTTTTCCGAGTTCTCCATTAATAGGCACTCCCAACCAAAAGGACAAAGAGATCCAAATCTCAGCCCAGTGGGAAGCCTTCCTCTGTGTCCAGCAGGGCCTGGATCAGGCTTCTAACCAGGTAGTAATTAGTTGAAAAGAAATAGCTGTTGTAATCTTTGGAGTCAGCACAGGGCAGAGAATCATTCACAAGTGTTAACCCTGGTGCTGGTCAGCCATCAGCTCAGCTCCTTGCCTTACAGCATTATTTTTGGGGTCAGCCATCTCCAGCTCAAGTACTGAATATGACCTTCTGCATTCCTGTGGGAAAGGAAAATTTTAAGTTTGAAACACAAAAGATGCAATATCCAATGGGCCACATGCCTCTGACTCTCTCAGCAACGGTTTGTGCCTTTACAGTCAGGCTGGGTTTTTTTTTACAAATACATTTCATACAAAAGGGGAAATGTAACAAACCGTTTAATTAGCAAACACTGCAGAAAGCAAGAAAAGAGCGATGCTGTAGAGAGAGACTGTATTTTCTCTCCATTTATTTCACATTAGGTAGAAGTGTTAGTGACAGCAAAAGAAATAATAGTAACTACTGAAAGAATAATTAAAGTAAACCACAAATCAACACCCCCCCAAAAAAACCCAAACAACTGAACAGTATCTGTTTATAGGCAGCCTGTAAAATGGCCAAGGCCCTACTTGGCCCAGACCTGTACTAGAACCATCTTCTTTGGGATGTCATATAAATGCAATTGATCCTTCCACTGAAGCACAGGAGATTTACACTGATCACACCCAGTCTGACTAATGAATGTCCCCATACGGCAGCAGGAAGAACAGACTTCTGGAGAATCAGTATATACTTTATCTACATAGATGAATTTTTTATATTTCTGATTCCTTAACTAGAGTCCAAATGAGCGAACATTTTAATCTCTACGGATATTCCAAAGCATCATTTCCCCTAAGTGATCTGACCTTGGTTAGGGCCACGATGGAGTCACTGCCCTGATTCCACTGCAGTGCAGACCTACCAGATGGTACCAGAGGACCACCAGTCTTAAACTTGTGGCCCACACAATGCTTCTCTGCAATGTCCTGAACAAACAGAAATGATGGTTTGCCCAAGTTATGTGTGACCTGAATATGGTTTGATGCCAGGAGAGCACTGTGAAATCCAGAGTTCCCTGTCCACAAAGGTTTACCACTCTCACAGTAGTCACAGTTACTTTTTAAAAAACTCTATCCAGAGAAGGATGAAAATAGGTCCTACTACCTCACAAAGCCACGGAAGATACAAAGCCTGCCTAGGAAGGGGAGTGAACAAGAGACTACCCAGTGTAGCTTAGCATTCCTGCTGCTTCTGTAGAGTTTGTCTTCTGGATCAGGTGATCCAGTGAGCTACTCTGCATGGAGCACTGCAGCCACCATGCCAGGAGTTAGACTCCTAACCTGCCAGAGCTAACAGAAAAACAATATGTAATTACTGTGTTTGCTGAGACTCTTGTGTAAATAAGAGGTATCCTTAGCCACAGAGAAGCAAATTTAATGACATTTAGTAGGAAAAGCTACAAGTACAGCATGATGGAAATGTCAATTACCCTCTAAATAAGAGGAAACAGACCCTGAATATTCAAAGAGGAGGAGCCCATTCAGAAAGCATTTGAGAGAGAAAGGACAGCACAGTTATTTAAACTACAGATAGCATTGGTATCTGAGGGTGCAGGAGGCTTTACATGGAAAGCAAGCAGAGAGATCCCAAAGGCCATCTTACAGACCTGCACAGTATTTCCTTCTCGAAGACCAACAACCAAGAAACAAAGGGAGAGGAGGTGTTAGAGCTCCAGCATGCTCACCTGCATCCAGAGAGACAAAATCAAATCTAACTGTCTATAAAACACCAGAGGCTGGCAGGTGAAGCTGGTCTGTCTCCAAACAGAGATGAACAAGCATTTTAAGTCTAAGCTTCCCATGGCAGAAGCTGATAAACAGGTCTCACCAGTTGGTCACAGGCTTTCATATGAACTGGGCCTGGACTTTAGAGGGAGCAAGGTCAGGTGGGCACCTGCAAAATGCTGGAGAAGGTCAGCTTGGAGCAGATAACAATTTGGAAAAGCATATCCAACTGTGTGCATCATGCAGCTGAAGGGAATGTGGTCGTCTTAGGTTCATCTGCCAGTGGAAATGTGTCCACAAGATAAAACCTGCTGCCAGGGTTGGCACCCTTGTTACATATTTTCACAGTGAAAAAAGGCACTCAATGGGCTATTGAGAAGTCTTTACTTTTCACCTCTAAAACGGGGTCCCTCTAGATGAGGGCTGAGACATAGTGGCATAGGTAAGCTCTCCTGTGGATACATTTTTTTGGGGCTGTTAGTTCAGCACTAAATTCACACAAATGCATAACATTCTCATCAGAAGATATAAAAGCAATTCCTTGTATATGTCATACCATTCACAGTATCTCACAGCCACTCTCTAGAGCATTCAAACACAGCACAATCAGACCTACTGAGACTTAGAGATACCAGGTCACCTCCGAATGCACAGTTACTAGCCTTTCTCTACGCCCTGGTGGCCTGACTGGTAATGGATGTTTCAGGGAAAAGCCCAGAAACACAGAAACTGTCTCACACCGATTGCATTTTAGAGCATTGTGCTCTGAAAAAGACAGCCTGCACTCAACAGCTCTCCAGAGCAAAACAAGCTGGAGGCAGCTGAAAGCACCTGCTCCTTTAGGGAAACCTAGACCTGTCCCCTGGTATCTGGGAGAGACCCTTTTGGAACACCCAGCTGCAGCACGTCTGTCTTGCCATACTGGATTCTCATTCCACTTGGGCAAACACTTCTGCCACAGCTGAAAGACAGTGTTGATGATGCAGATTTCCTAAGCTAGGAATTTAGTCATTTGTGATTGTGTCATTCTACTCCTACCCCTTAACCTCAGTGAAAATCCACTCATCCACCTCACTTAAATGAATCAATTCCTTCTGAATCAATTCCTTCTTGCTATTTTCTATAAAAAAATGTAAACAACAGTAAGTGACAACAGTTGGGTTCTCTCTGTCAGTGTTTGCAACCGATCAGGACAGTCAGCGGACACTGGGACAGACAAGACCGAGAAGTGAGGTTTTCTGAACTCAAGCCATCAGTGTCAGCATGAAAGCAACAAACAGGAGGGCATTTGAGGCGTGCGTATTTACACAAGTGCATTTCAGTGAGCATCAAGCCTATAATGCACATCCACAGGGTTTTTCACACATACTCACAATGAAGCACATGTATGTGGCTGTGCCCCCCATAGGCTTGGCTGAGCGTGCCACAGCTGCTGACCAATGCAATCAAAATGGAATTGACCCACCCAGGCTCCTGTTTGCTCATTTTGCTTCATGCCCACTTGTTGGACAAAGCACCTATCAGCTTAGAAACAATCAGTGCTTAATTTTTATCCAAAGCCCCAGTAGAAATGTCAAAGGTGAGAAACAGAAATAAAAAGAGAAGTAATGGGGGGGGGGTGGAACTACCTTAATGATACAGTTTGGTTAAGAATTAAGCATTGATGAAAATTTGAAAGCTGAAGCCTACTTTTTAATTCACAGACCAGCTGCAGCACAGCGTGTCGTGGCCAGGTTGGATGTGGCTTTGAGTAACCTGGTCTGATGGAAGATGTCCCTGCACATGGCAAGGGCATTGGAACTAGGTGATCTTTATGGTCCCTTCCAGCCCAAACCATCCTATGATTCTATGCATGAAGCGCGGTTTTCTGTATCATTTGCTAAAACACCTCTTTCCTAGGTGATGACTGTACTCTTCTGTAATTCAGTTTAATTGAAATTCTATGCCTGTTAAATTCTGAGTCCTATATTGATCAGCACGTCAGCTGTGGAAAATTGTACTAAATTGTGTTGTTTTACTGTGCAGCAGTCAACTGTCCATTGGTGTCTGAAGTTAGTTTATTTCACCTACTCAAAATTGGACCTAGACCGATATTACATCTAAAATTGGATTTTTTGTTCTTGATTTTTAATAACTAGGATTTGTACCACACTCAGAGAGATAAACAGAGCCAGCAATTTGGGCTGCAAATCCATCAACACTTATGCATGAAGCAGAGCCTTGCCTGCATGGGAAGCCTCCCAGGAGCAGTCGGCTGTTGTACAAGATGGTACTGGAGTTTCAACAAGCAGCTCTCTCCCCTCTCTGCTGGTCCTGAACTGATCGTATTACACAGGGTACATGGCAGTTGAATATACTTCTGACTATATTTTTCACAACAGTGTTTTCCAGGCCTTCTTTTCCTGCTCTGAATGATTCCCTGGGGCTTTCTGCAAGAATCATGATGCTGAAATGTTGCATCCTGGGCACTGGAATGTGTTACCTTCTAATCCAGGCAAGATTTCCCCAAACATATAGCAGGAAGAGGAAGATATAATTATGTCAACGTATATGCCAAAAGCAGATAAAACAATAAAAACTCCCAATGTGCTTGCTGGGTTTTACACCAGCATGGAGTTTAAGCAAACTGTGCTACATGGGATCATCATCTGGGGCTTTTGGCACACCTGTCATAGTAGTCTTCAGGAACCATAACTCAGTATCTAACACTCCAGAAAATGGAAAGACGTTAGAGATCACATTTCAGAGATTCACATTAAAGACTTTGAAGCTTTCCATAGGTGACTTTTCCATCAGAGCACTTCTCTTTGTGGGGCTAACAGATGACTTGTAGAAGAGGCAAACACTAACATTTTCTCCTCTGCAGCCTATGCTAAGGATGCTTCCCTGTATTTCTGAAGTGAAAGTGCATTGAAGGCATTGGATAATTATAAACAGACTTTGGGATCAAGACTGTTGCTGCATGAGTATTTTCTCCTTTGGATTTATTTCAGCTGGAAGTAACTAGCAAGGTTACTTTTTTTTTTTTTTTTCCTCCCTGCAGTCACTGGATAACAAAATCTTTCTGCAAAACAACAGAACAAAGTAGTTCTCCATTCTTTACACCTCCTTTTGAATTTGCTGTTCTAGATCTTCCAGATCAACTGTCTATGGCCTAACCTCAAAAGCTAGCAGTGGTGAAAGAGAAAAGTGCAGAGAAGAACTGGCCAGACCAGAGAAATGGAGGATGGGAGGGAATCAGTTTTACCTCTATGTTGCTAGACAGAACCTGGCTGTAGTTGTCTTTTCCATTTGTTAGCCAATATAAAGCCAGTTAAGTGTCCCACATTGGTACTTCGTGGACAGTAAGATGTTGCTTTAAGCTGACATATTTCAGCATGGAAGATCTTCGATGATATCTACCATTTGCTTTTGAGGAAGGGTTATAGGAACAGACTGAGCAGTGTTATCCATGACAAGATTGGAACAGACACTCTGAGATGCACAGGTTTTTTATCATAAAATCATAGAATGGTGTGGGCTGGAAGGGACCTTTAAAGGTCATCTAGTTCAACCCCCTGCAATAAGCAGGGACATCTTCAACTAGATCAGGTTGCTCAGAGCCCCGTCTGACCTGACCTTGAATGCTTCTGGGGATGGGCATTACACCCTCTCTGGGCAACCTGTTTCACCACCCCCATTAGAAAAAATTTCTTCCTTATATCTAGTCTGAATCTACTCTCCTCCAATTTAGAACCATCACCCCTTGTGCTATTGCTACAGACCCTACTAAAAAGTCTTTCCTCATCTTTCACATAAGCCCCCTTTTATAAGCACTGAAAGGCCACAATAAGGTCTCCCTGGAGCCTTCTCCAGGCTAAACAACCCCAGCTCTCTCAGCCTGTCCTCACAGCAGAGGTGTTCCAAGCCTCTGATAATTTTTGTGGCCCTCCTCTGGACCCACTCCAACAGGTCCAAGTCTGTCTTCAGGTGGTATTATCACAAATGAGGGCTGCTCACAGGTTTAGACCAAGTTTTGCCCAGAGAATGCCAAAATCCTGCTATGTAACATCCCTGTATGATTGTTCTTCACCAAAGCATAGAACAGAATCACAGAACAGATGAGGTTGGAAGGGACCTCTGCATATCATCTAGTCCAACCACCCCTGTTCAAAGCAGGCTCAACTACAGCAGGTTGCTCAGTACCTTGCTCAGTCAAGTTTTGGATATCTCCAGTGATGGAGACGCCACAGCCTCTCTGAGCAACCTCTTCAATGTTCAATCACCCTTACAGTAAAACGTTTTTGTATGTTTAAGTGGAGTTTCCAGGATTTCCATGCTGTTTTCTTCTTGTACTTCAGGCAGCAGCTACTGCACACAGCAATTTTTACCATTAAGTTTTTAATGCAATTATACCACAGACCTTGGTAAAGACAAACTGAGGCTCTGGTTTGATCTGTTCTCTTCTTCCATCGACATCCTGAAATTACTCTGCTTTTGCCCATCTCAGTTCTGCTCCCCCTGTCTGGAATAGAGCAGCTCTGAGCCCTCCAGTCTTTTGCGCACTCAGACTCTCCCTCTCTTACCACAGTTATGTTCTCTGGGCTGGTAAAAGCACTTCAAAATTAGATTCCACCTTGAAAAGGGAATGTTTATTCCACTCACAAATTTAACCCTCCAGCTGAGCGTGGGTGGGAGATCTAAGGAAGTAAATTGCCTGTCACAGAGCTTCTCTGAGTCATACTAGTGATCATATGGCTGCTGGGCCTACATCTGCAGTCTAGCAGAGGAGCTGGAGATCAAATGGGCCTGTTAAAATGAAATTCAAACACAGACTTCTAGGAAAGGACCTTCAGAGGTTATCTAGCTTCTCTATCTGCCCTAGGTTGCTCTGTCAGCTCTTGACGGATGGGTGCTCCCTTTGTTCTGAAAGCAGAGATGGGGATCCCTAAGCCTCCCACCCCAGTGCTTAAATGCAGACCTTGCTAACGCGCCATTAGTACTTTCTTCATGTCTCAGACAAATCCACACCTTGCTGCAGGTTAAGCTTATCACTCCTACTCTTAACTACCATGGCCGTGGAGAACAGGTTATTCCCCTCCTCTTTGTAGTCATGCAGGTATTTAAAGACTGTAACATGCTCTCCCTCTGTCCAACTCGTTCTTGTGCCGAATAACCCTGAGTTCTTTTGACTTTTCCACTCAAACTGTTTTCCAGATCTCCCAATTGTTTCTGCAGCATTTCTCCTTGTGACCCACAGTTTTGTGAAAAAATGCACCCAGAACTAGCCACAGTGCCCTGGCTGTCACCTAACTAATGCTGAGAAAAGCAGAGGGGTCATTCCAGTACCTATTTCCAAGGGACAATGCTGGTTTCACCCCACAACAGAATTGATGTTGGTGATCCACAATTGATCACTGGTGATCCACAGTTCCCAAACCCTTTTCACTACTAGTTTCCTGCCTGCATCAACCTCCACAGCTGATTCTTCCTGCTTATGTATAAATTCCTGTCTTCACTTTGACTGAATTGTGTCCCCCCTCCCTTTCATACTTTTTTCAGACTATTTCTCCAATTTGTTTGATCTTCTCAAGAGGAAGCTCTTGCACTGAGCAGCCTCTACAAATACACGGTGCAGTTTAAATTCCCCAGTGTTAAAAATATATGCTTGACTGTAAAACACTACTTTTTATATGGAAATAGCAGCTCGCTGGGACAAAAGTGGCATTGCATTGTGTGGCATGCTGAAGCAATCTGGAAAAAAGAAAAACTAATACATACCAAAAATAAAAATGCAAAGTAAAAATAAATAAATAAATAAAGCCAATGGGACTGAATTTACAAACATATCAAAAAACTTCCTACGCAGAGGCATTTACTTTCCGTGAAAAAGTAGTTTCTTATCTGCTTTTATCTCCATGCTATATGCACTCTGTACATCTCAGGGGACTGACTGGTTGATATGTTATTGATTTCAGGAGGAGGGGGACATACAGAACTGACATATACTTCTTTAGCAAGTAGCACAACTATTCACTCAACATCCATTGGTCTCAAAAAGAATTCTGTCCTCTTTCCCCTGTTTTCTCGTTTTGTTTTCAACCACTGCTGACAGATACCTTCAGATTTCTTCTCTTTCATGCTGCATAAGGGAAGTAACAGTAATTAATTCTAATCACAGGCAAGAAAAGCACAACTGTAGAGCATGTCCAGTGGAAAAATATGGTCAGACACTCCCCACTCACACTCCTGTCTGTCTGCATCTATAAAGCACAAAGAACAGTGAATCCAAAAGGGAGAGGAAATGCACCTCTTGCTCAATACTTTGTGCTTGTAGAAGCCCAGCAGTGAAGTAGAGAAAAATTAAATCCCTGTTTAAGTTTCCACACAATGTATGAATAAACAGCTTAGAGTGAATGTACAGGTTAAATGGTCAGCAGAACCCTGGGACCACATCTGCTGCCAGACTGGGACAGACTGATAGACCCCCTAAGGCCAATACCCTCTTCATGGTACTGCTCCGTTCTCCGTGATACTTACTCCATGATATATCCATGGTTTGACAGTATGTGTAGGCAGACACCCAGTGATACTACACTTCAGTGTGGATTAAGGATAACCACCTCAGAGCTATTTATAACATAAATATCGACAAAGTGACACTCAGTCAAGAGGTACCGTCTTTTGTTCAACTTCTTCTTCCAGACTTCTTTCTACAAGGAAGTTTAAGCCTTGTGAGTTTAAAATGCTCCTGTGAGCCACTGAATACACACACACACACGCCTTGCCCCATGTGAAGACAAATCAGGAAAGTTTTAGGCAACTATGCCCAAAGCAATTGCCTCATACACCAAATACCACAATACAGTTACCTCTTAGCAAACTGCCACATTTTCCTTGCCAGATGGCTCACCTGCATCACTCCACAAGATCCATCAGGTCAGGTCTTGCCTGTCTTTAAAGCCACATTTGACTGCAAACTTTGTGTTCTAAACACATCCCTCGACACCACCTTCTCAAAGTAATGACGTATCCAGTTCTTTTTTAAGATATCCATTGAAATAGTTTTCTGAATAATATATTTTTTCACTGAGGTTCACAGCTCAGCGTCTGTGGAAAAAAGTTTCATGGATAGTAAGTCCTTTTTATTCACCAATTTTCACCTGTTTTGCATGTCTTATGGGAAAATATAGATATGTGGATCTGCCAGCTCCACCTTTGCCAGCAATTAAGTTAAATCTTTTATTTTTGTGAGCTAAGGGAAAGAGGAAACAGTTACTACCACTTTCAAAAAGCCTCTGTTGAAAGTGTGCTTGGTGAGAACCTTCCACAGCACATTTGATTCTTGCAAACTTAGTTTGGACTCTGTTGGAGAAGCAGTCTGCATTACAGAAATGGCAGCATAGCTTAGTCTCCTCTCAGTCCAGGTGGCAAAACGAAGCCAATTCTTTCCTTTCCAGCAGCACCCTAAGTGCTGACACTGCACTGTGCAAACCGTACCTTTCAAACTAGCAGGGTTCCCCAGGCAGGCTGCTTTCACAGTGAAGAAGCAGTGGCAATCCCTCAATAAAAGGGATATCAATAAGGAAATGGCAGACATACTTGGGCAGAAAGACTTCAGGACAAAGTGCTTGACTTCACTCAAGGGTGGTATCTTCACAGACACAGGGGAGGATTCAGGTTTAACAGCAGCACTGAATTTTGGTAACTGAATAAAAAAGATGCTCAGAAGTAGGAGGCCTCTGGTGGACAGACCTGGGCTGCTCACCCTGGTATCCAGGTTCTGGTGTTTAACCCCTTAGCTAGTGCTAGGTCAAAACATTACCTGATTTCTGGAATAGAAACAGATGTGCCACTCAACAAGCATGGTTTAATCTTAGAGGGGAAGAGGCACTAAATTCTTTTAAGAAATACTAAAGGTAGAACACTACCTAATTAATGATTTTAGACAAACAGCTATATAAAAAGAAAAATAAGCAAGGAAAAGAAAAAGTAAAAATTCTGTCTGATGTAATTACACTGATAGATCTCTCTAAACAGAGAATTTTAAAGTTTCTTCATTTAGATACCGCTATCTTTGGGCCTAAAGCAAGTCTCAATAGCTTGACAACAGAGTTTTATGGGATTTGGTACTGGGATTTAGACATGTTTTCCTCTTAATTAGTGATGCCTCTAAATTTCAAAGCATGCTTTGAAATTCCGTACCTACATTACATTTCATGCCTCTTTTTCCTCCAATAAAAACATATGAACTGAAATAATTTTACAAAACAGCACTGATATTTCCTTTCTCAAATTATCCAGAATGTTCTAGACTTTTACCCACCACTAACAAGGAGCTACCTGTGCATTAGAACATGAGTAACTGCTTAACGGCATACAGTAACACTATAAAAAAACCTCAGGACAAGAATGAAGAGCAAGCAACAGGTCTGCCTGAGAAGTTCAGAGAGATAAAAGATCATTACAGTTGCATCACAATTTGGCAAAGAGAGAGAGCTGCTAGAACATCAAGCACTAACGTCAGGCTTTAGTATTACAGATCATACAATCCAAGGGCATATGGATTTATAAAAAAAAAAAAAAAAAGCAAGCACTGAATTTTCCTATATCCTCTGAGTGAGTGGAAGATAGTTACTCCAGCAAGCATAGTTAAATCTGTGTGTTCAGAACTGCTTAATGGAGGGGACTGGAGAAGTGAAAGGATGGACTTCCCTCAACATTTTGGATTCACAGAAAAAGCAGCACTTCCAATGTCCCACTTCCAGGTGGGTACAAGTGGACTCTTCTTAGCTATTTATATATGTACATATAAACCCAAGTTTTATCCTTAGGATATACGAAGTCAATGGTCCTTGGAGCAGTTTTGACTAGTATTTATTTCTATTGCTTAGTGTAGGCACTCAGGGAAACACTTCTTGTGCTATTTCAGTAGCTTTAGCATTATGCTGCATAGAAGCTAAACATGTCTCTGTCCTCATCTCTCTAACGTATCACTGGGACGCCAGAGACAGTAAAAGAACCCAACAAAGGCAGTGTGTTGACTGGCTAGTGGCATGCATAAAAGAAAGCAAGGAAGATGTGATTTCAGGTATTTTATTATACTTAAGTTTTCATTCAATCCGATTATAATGAGCCATTTTCAGAGCCAATACTTCCTTTTCAGACAACCCTCAGAAGCAGGGACTTTTTTATCAGTATGAGAGTAAATTATTGCAGTGTTGATTCATACCAAGGAACAGGTGGGATAACTTGAGGCCAGCCTGAAGCTTTATCGTTTAGTAAGCAATGGGCAAATGCAACTCATCCCTGTATGGTATGCTGGGAAAATACTACTTGCTGTTTTGACTTCCACGAAAGAGCTGATGCTTTTGTAAAGAATGCATCATGTTCCTGCAGGTGAGAGAAACTCAGGTGATATGAAAAACTCTGATTAATCCGGTAAGCACCCCAAAAACATGTCTATATAGTCTAATGTGTACAGTTATACATGAATACTGTCTGATGGGCCTGCGATGCATTTGTTCTCATGTCAGGCCTTTCACCTGCTCCTAAAAACCTTGTGAAAAGAATAGGCAACAACAGGGTCAACAAATCTTTTAAAATCACACGAGGATTCAGGTTCTGTGTGAGTTATGTGCAGTAGTTAGTATTAGGAGAACTCTCAAAGGAGTTCTTATTTTTCTGTTCTTCCATCACTGATTGAATTACCAGGTAGAGCTAGTTGAAATGCATACTAACAAATCCAATTGTTTCATTATGTGCTCAGTTGCAAGCTTCAGGTTATTTTTCCTAGCTGACTAGATTTTTGTCTTTTTTTTTTTTAATTTTTATTTTCCTTTATAAGGTATATGGTCAGTGCATTTCTGAGTGCTGCAGCTGAGATTTCAAATTCCAGGCCATAGCTGGGAGAAGGTGGTGCTGACTTGGCAGGCACAAGCCATAAGTTCTGTTCTCAGCTCTTGAATTTATTTCCTGTCTCACTCTGCACATGCCTTTTTCATCTCCCATAATACATTTGTCCATCTAAATTGTGCAGACTTCTCAGCAAGGATGATCTTTGTCTTAGTGATTGTATCTAGCATCACTCAATAGAGCTTCTGTTTCCTCTTGAGTCTCGAGCAGTATTGTAACTCAAGCAATTAAGAAGAGCAGAAAGCCTGATAATTCTGCCTAAAAAAAGTCTGTAATGGAACTAATGCTGTGCAGATGGGAGAACAGGTATGTCACATGACTATTTTGCTCCATTACACAACAAAGTCAACTGTGAGCAGCTCTCCTAACAAGCTGGATGTTAGAAGATTTTTGCCCAGACCACTCAGCAAATATGGATAAATAACAAGTGAGTATGCATTTATGAGTGATTTCTTAACAAAAAGTAAGAGCTAACATTGTAACACAAACTATACTAAACCCAAATGTGTGTAGTTTGCTGTCACCAGTAGAGGCATCTTCACTAGTGGTAATGGAGACTTGGACTGCAAACTCTGCAGGACATAGATTTTGCTCTGCGTTCATACAACAGTTAGCACAATGGGATCCTGGACCATTGTGAGATGTCATGAATGCTAAATTAACACAAATACATATTTAGTAAGAAACAAATGATAGATTTGGTTTTGTTTGTTTGTTGTTTGGTTTTTGTTGTTTTGTTTTTTTTTTTTGTGGACAGCCAGATTGCCATATTATTTGGATTACAGAGTTCTACTATAGCCCAGGCAGTTCCAAGAAAATACTATAAAGATGCCCAGGATATTTTCAGGAGCTGTCTCATGCAATATTCAATCAACTGAAGTGATTCAAAGCACTGCCGGTATTAGAGAGCATACTTCGCTGTATTCGTTTGTGAGCTGTTGCATTAAGAAATCTGAGCACACAAGAGATCCAGAATCACAGGTAGTATCTGACAGGGGTCTTTATATCTTAGAAATTCAGCCATCAACATCTGCAGAGGTGGGCTCTGTTTTAGATGTGATTTATGGAAAAGCTATCGATTATACTACAGCTTTAGCTACGTTTACCGCTTAGACACACACACACAAACAATTAAGTACATTACAGGGCTGAATAACATTTCAAATTATAGGAGTTTCTTCTTCCAAAAGCACTTAAAAACATTATCCACATACATATATATATTTGAACTGTTTAATTGACATTGTTTTCCCAACTCCTTCAAGTCACCTGTAATATCAAGTCAATTAAGTATTATTTTCCCAACCTATTTACTGAGCTACCTAGCAATCAATCCACCTACACACAGAGAGAACAAATGCTCGTGGGGGATGGTAAAGCTTAGAAAAACTGCTGAAAAACTGTCAGCCTTCTCCAATGGCAGCCAGGCTCATAGCTTTGCAGGATTACATAGCCTGACATCTTGCAGAAAATAAGTCCATGGGATAAAAGCTCCATATTCTGACAGTGCCATTCCTTCTCTGTAAATCGATACACTCCTGCATGGAATACTGCTACTATTTCAAGTTATACACATGCTAAATATGTTTTGGATTACACTGGTGTAAATAAATGAGAACACATTTCTTTTCCATCTCTGCTTGTGAGGTTATCCTTAAAACAGAAACCTAGTGCTGGGGCGGGACAATAACCTGGGACGCTCAGATAAATCAGGTTTGGTTCCTGTCATTGTCACACACTTCCCGGGTGACCTCAGGCATGTCATGCAGGGCCTGACTTCCAAAGGGGGCTGTGCACGTGGTGGACATGGAATAAATCCCATGTGCTTGGTTGATGTCAGTTGGTCACCCCATCTCAGCTCATCTGCCATTCATCCTCATCCACCAGCTCACAGCATAATCAGCTAACTAAAAGTCATCTCTACAATATATTAAATTTGGTAATGTATGTGTGGCAGTGATGAATGGAACAGAGAGACGATATAATCAGTTGCTTTTCTGCATAGCTGGTCTAAATCAGGGTCAGCTGGGCTCACAGGTGGTGTATTTGCAAAGTCTCACTGTGGTCTCTCACCAGGAGGCACGCGGGGTAGTGGAGCAGGAGGGCTTGTCCTACCCTCTACCACATCAGGCTTTGCTGTTGCTCTGTAAGGAGCTCCCACTACAGCTTGATGTATAGGACCCATCTTGTGAGAGGGCATATAATCCCATTGACAGATACTTTTTTGTCTACACATTCTATTCCCTAACCTTGTAAATCAAAGCATTAAACCCTTTTTTTCCTCCCTTTGTTTGTGCTGCATCTCAAACTTCATCCCTGAGCACCAGTGACGTCCCTAGCACAAGGGGTCTCCAATTTACACAGGAAAACCTGGGTCTTTCAACATGAACTGAACAGCAATAAATCCTAGTGGCACGCTACACAGGGCCAGCACGAGGCTGAAATCAGAGATGGCTATAAAGCTCTTTCAGAGTGAAAACTATTATTATTTGTATTGCTTCATTTAGTAGAATGGCAAGTCATACCCCTGTACAAATACGTACATTTTTGGGCACCGAGCCAGGCACTAAAACAATAGCAACTGTGACTTGTCAGGTGAGACAAGATCAATCAGGCCAGGATTTGGAGTTCAAATCACTATTGGAAAAAGAGCTTCCTGGGAGCTAAAGCAAACTAAATTAAACCACAGGTATTCACACTGCCAGAGCATCTCAAAATTAAATTTAAAGGGCTTCTTCACAGAGATCGGAGGGTAATGCAAACAAATACCCATGAATATTTGTTCACATTTTACAAGCCTTTGCTCTGGACATTTTCAGCCACATTCAGTACTTCAAGTGTGTGTTCAACTGATCCACATTTCATGGTTCAAAAGTCACAGTATTTCAGTGTTCACTGCAAATGGATTGTCTAACATTTCCAGTTGGGGAATAATACCATATGATTCCCCCTGCTCGGCTGTATCTGTTAAGACAGTCCAACTTCTGAATTAAATACCAAATGAAAATTGGAAACTTTCTCCTCTGTCCACACTAGTTTTAGCAAAGGTACCTGCTTTGTGTTTTCAGAGTGGTGTTACTTTTTTTTTTTTTTTGCCTTCTATGCTCATCTCAGTCAGGGCTGAAAAAAGGTCTAAAACTCAAGTCACCCATCATGATGGCTCTTTGCTACTTTATCCCTAATATCTGTTGCTCCCTTTACACTCTCTGTGCTAATCTTCACTCACTAACCAGTTGATGTGCCTACGCATCCTGTACAATGAGACACACTGGCAGCTGTCACAGCATCACTGAACCTATTGTTTGATGTGGTGCATGCGTACTCTTTTCACAGCATTTTTAGCCTGCCTTTTCATCACATTCAATGCGAACATACCACAAGGAAGGAACAGAATTTCAGTTTAAATCAGCCACTGTTATATACTGACGACAGTTCCAGAACAGACATTTTACCCCTTATTGTTCTTTTTCATAAGAAAAACACATTGCCTTCCATAAATCTTTTCTGTGAGTCCACAGGGTCATCTATTTGCCAAAAGAGCAATTATTGATTATTCCCAGTCTACAGCTTCTGTCGCTGTTCCTGAAAGTGTGTGTCCATTTCTAATCAGAGCTAAGGTTATGACACAGCTTTTGTCATCTGCTTTCCTGGAAAACAGCAATATCCCAACAATATCCACAGCCAATGCAGCGGTGTAAAGCACCAGAAAGAACGGGTTCTTAGTGAAGGCTCTTCTTTTATTAGAATCTCGTATTTTAGCAAGGTTGATGGCCTGCATATCAGTCAAATCAGCTGCAAGTGCAGTCCAACCAGAGTCTGTCTGAGCAGGAATCTCTGCCAACTCTTTCTAGCACATTAAGGCTAGAAAAATTCAGGCTAGAGGAAAAAATCAGCAGTGTTGCAAAATACCAGTTAGGCATAAGACTTAGCCAGGCATTTAGAGTAATGATCAATCACTTGAAATTTCAAATCTGGGTGTTCTGATCCTTCTTGCTTCACCAAATAATCACATTCTTTCACCAAGGGACAGTAAAAGACATGGATCTGCTAACTGATGTTCAGAGGTTTTGTACTAAAGCCTCAGCCATTGCTGGGACTAACTGGCCCCAGGAAATGCCAGTGACGCCTCTTCTTAGATCATTAGTTTGAATCAATGAGGATGGTTTGAAGCGGCCACTGTGAAATGAGTTGCTAATAATCATCACCTGTACAGACAGCATTTTGGAGTGGGCTGGGATGCCCCATGTCGGCCTTTACTTTGTGTTTGTGTGTTTAATCCCTATATCAGATAATTCACACCCATTTAAGTGTACCAGCCTGGGAAAATAAATCCTCAGATAACCCGTACAGTCAAATAATCCACCAAATCAGATGTGGAGGGATGACCAGGGATAGGGAAACTATTAGGAAAAAAGGTGCAGACCTTGGGAGTCAGAAGCAGAAGAGCTTGTAGAGGAAAAAGGACGCTGAGGTAAACATCCCCTCATCTTATCCATAAGTGTGGGCAGAGACCACGCTGCTCCCAGAGTATTTTGGTTTGTTTTTTTTTCACAAAGAATGAGCAGCTTGTTCATGAGAGAATGGAATACTATATGGAATAAATGAGATTTGAAAACTGCATATTTTCCACCCACACTACAATGGGCATTATTGCTGGCAGCCAGCAGTGGGAATAGCTGGGTAGACAACCAGCCTTAATTAGGAGGAAGGGATATTCTTTGCAGGAGAAAGCCAGGCTTGCAAATGTTCGCATCGAGCACATTCCATGGACTTTAGATATAGCACCATTTGCAAAGCAAGGTCTGATTGAAAATGACTGCACTGTAGGGCATCATTTTCAAAATCCTGCACAGGATATTCCTCCAGACAAGCAAAGGAGGACAGGTTTTTAGATGCTGTCGCTTCTTACTCTATGAATTGTAGGTGATGCATTCATCCAAAATACCAAGCGTCAGAAACAAGGGCCACAATGTCTGCTAGGGCTGAGCCCTCTGAAACATCACAGACCCCTGAGCTGGCATTTGAACAACTCAAACTGAGATGGAAGTTTTTTCAGGGCTCTGTTGATGGGTTCCTATGTGGCCTTGGAACATGTGGCCAAACTTGGTCTGCACTGAAGCTGGGAATGAGAAAGTTGGACTGTCTGTGGCAGTGTGAGCGATTGCACCCCCTTAAATGACAATGATGTTATTAAGGAAACTTCCTCTAAGATCACAAGGGGTTTGAAAGACCAGACTGATCAAGGGTTCCCCAAGCAAATATGGTCCTTCACTCCTGGCACATCTCCAAGTGACCCTCAGAAGCATTAGTCCCTCATGGAGTTCAATGTTGCCTTGGCTGCTAGAGCTGACATAAAAGGGAAGGAAGAAGTTGTTGCTAAAAAGCATTTTGCAAGAGGATTTCCCATATAAGTGCAACATTTGTAGAACATTTGATGCCCTTCCTGCATTTGTGTTGTTTTTAGAAAACTCTGAAAACAGAAAGCTGATTATTGTCCATGGTGAAAAGCTGAAATGTTGTGTTGTTTATTCTGCTTTGGAAGTGTTTTGGCTGCAGACATCTGAACCTGGCTCCATTTCACTTCAGTATGGCTTCCAGCCTCCCTTGGAGACATACTCACACACACAGCCCTGTCCTCTGCTCTCCCACTAGCAGGCTGCCACCAAGCCAGGAGGTGCTGCCTCCTCTAAAGTAGTCGTCAGTGTCAGCACATGAATCCACTGACAGATGGAGACTGAAAGTCACGAAAAAAACAGTCCTGCCCTAGAGATCAAATCCGTCAGCTTCCCACCATGTCTCACGCCTCTTGCTCGCCCAGGAACTGACTCCCTAAGTTCCCCTGGAAGACTAATCTCCCTAGGGCCAAAGCACAAAGCTGCCAAGAAGCTGACTGAGCCGGGGTTTTGTTGTTTCACACTGTAATTACACACTAAAATTTGGAATGTTTTTCTGGTGGGTTTTTTTTTTTTTAGAGGCAGCTGAGTCTCTCCGGCCTGTCCTATCCAGATGGTGCTCCAACTGGATGTGAATCTTCAGACAACACTTTTCAAACTTGCACTAAAACCACAACAACAACAACAAAATGTAGCTGATTGAATTCTGTGCCTGTGAAAGAAACACTGCTATGAGAGCGTGGGAGAAAAAGAGCTAAATCCCCTAAATGCCTCAGGTATCCATAAAAGACACACAGACCTGACTTTTGGTGGCTGGGGCCTGGGTGGCATCCAAGGGTTAGGATCTGACCCCTTCACTCCTTGCAGGGCATATGGAGAAAGGCTGGTGCCCCAGCAGGTGACAGAAGCGATCTGCCTGCTGAGCAGGAGCTCTGCAGAAGGAGCCAGAAGGAAACAACAGGCACAAGTGAGTGCTGTAAATCCTTTGCTCTGTGGTGCCT
The DNA here is from genome assembly GCA_035590215.1 of Microhierax caerulescens. NCBI lineage: Eukaryota > Metazoa > Chordata > Aves > Falconiformes > Falconidae > Microhierax > Microhierax caerulescens. Next base: position 26,753,656 of record JAVJGJ010000030.1, read on the forward strand.
GAAGCAGGGCTGGACAGAAGGCTCCTCCATCCAACAGGCGCTTCTCCTTGGACTCATTTCCACTTGCATGCCAGGATACTTCAACAGAAATCCCATGCACACACCTGGAAAGAGGGATTCTGCTTCCAGGTTCCCTCTGACCAGAGGGAGCTCCTCCCTGCAAAGTTGCACAGCCTTGAGGCCTCTCCCACCCTCCTCCTGACCCCACAGCTTTCCCACTCCTTTCTTCAAGGGACCACAGACTTGAAAGTAAGATGTTCCTATCCAAACCATCACCAGGCTAAGAATGTGTGTCTCAAGTTGGGAATGACATTAATTGACATGCCCTGCTTTGGGGGTAGATGTTCATCTGAAAGATGATACCATGAAAGATGATTCCGTGCTACCTATCTGCATTTTCAGCACAAAACAGTTACATCTGAGCTTGGGGAGGGCCTCGCCTTAGCACTGGGTGCCGTCTGTTCAGCGGGTGTGGGTCAGAGAGGGCCCTTTGCAGCACCACTCTGCAGTTCCAGTGATGGCAAGGCTCCAAGGCGCACTGCACGGAACAGAGGTGTTAGTCTGGGTGTTTAGACAAGATTGGCATAAAAAAGGGAAGTGTCAGTAAGTGCCTTAAAGGATGGGCTCTAAAAGGTGGAGTTTTGGAACATAATTTTTGAAGGTTATGCCAGAAGTCCCATGGATTTTGTTTTGGGTACCCAAGTCCTTTCCTAGATCCTAAGTTCAGTTCAGATCCTATATTTTACAGAGCAGATGCAGGTGTCAGTGCTGCAGATTTCCCCGGCTGCCTTTTCACCACAGACTGTGCCAACCTGTGTACCACTGCTCTCATGTCCTCCTATAGGCTGACCTCTGAAGAGCAGCAATCGATAGCAAGGGCCTCCATGATGTGCCATTCGTGACGTGCAGGCTCCAGAGACCTTACCAGATGAAAGCGTTTAGGCACAGGCATGGAGCCACCAGCTATACCTGAACCGTAAGGCACACCCAACATATGTCTTTGCTTCCAAAATACCAAGGAGTACAGCCTGAGTTCAAAGTAAAATGACACAGTTGTTGGTTTTGTTTTTTTTCTTTTAAAAACTCAGAAACAAGAAAAGGCCATTGCCAAGGAGGTCTGTCTGTCAGAAATGAATTGAGACCATAAAGTCATAGATAGGAACAGTAGCTGGGAGTAAATAGTGAGTTTTGATCCTACAAGGTAAAGGATTTCTACCCCTTCCTGAACAACCATGCAACTATTTACACCGATTCATTTCTATGAGTCCAGAGCCTGGAGAGCCAGCATGATGCCTGATGCAATAATAGCAAGCTAGTACATGACAGTCCAGAAGAAACTAAATTTGAGCTCCTTTCAGATCACCTACCGTGCGATTATAAAAGAAGCCCCTCCATCTAAATGGTTTCACGTTAATTTTCTTCATCTGTTTCACACTTTCCCCCCTTTATCTCCCCACTTCTCCAACAATACAAATGATGTTGGCTCGGACATATTTTCTCTCCAGCAGTTCAATAATTTGGAGACAGCGATGCATCAGAGCTCTCAGTTGGAAAGCACATTCAAACATTTACTATTCACTCCTACGCTGATTACTCACTCAGAGTGCTTAAAAAAAATAATAATAGCAACATTAAAACCCAACAAAAATACCAACCTAAACCAAAAATGGGAATATGGAAGTGTACACCATTAAAATAAACTCTGGCTCCCTTGCCAAACTCATTAATAATTTTGGCTTTCCAGAAAAAAAAAAATAAAAAAAATATTTGGATTGCTCTGCTCTTCAAGTATCAAAACATCCAATTAACACAGCTAATTAGCGTCACAAACAGCAGTCAAAAGAATGGTAATTTAGATTCAGGATTTCAAAGGTTTCTTAATCCCAGGCCAATGCAACTAATCTCTCAGAGGCTGAAAGTGTTTTGTTATTGCAATGCAATTGTATAGCATCCCATCAATTAGTGGCATTGCAGGGAACACTTGCTTGCATGATTCATTTGTCTAATCAGAGAAAAAAAAAGAGGGGGAGTGGGACAAAAAAGGAACAGAGAAATTTAGCTACTTAAAATATGCAATATCAATTTTTACAAATAATTTATACCATAGCTGGAAATGATTTTGAATAATACTATGTCCTTCCCAAAATTGAGCCAGCAGGCTGAAGGGGTTTTGCTAGTTTTTAATAGAGTAATGGGACAGTAAAGCCAGCCACACAAGTGATATCAGTTGGCCTGCAATCAGATGTGCTGGCTGATATGAACATTTCTTAGAAAGAGAGGAGGGATATATGTTTGAATGAAAAGATCCCTTTCGTACCAACCTTCCCTTTATGGAGGAAACACCCCAAAATGGCAAGATTCTCAGCGGCCAGACACTGTTGTATTCTCTTCAAAGTTCAATTGCACGTTATCCAGGGATCTGACTCCCAAAGCTCCTGGCAATCCTGAAGTTTACCACGTATCTTACAACACCACTAACATTTCCTAAAGCCCAGTTTTTCCAGTGGGGTGGGAATAAAGGAGCACTCAGCACCACTGTTGGGATCACTGTTCATGTCTTGGCTACGGAACTCAAGTTATCGCATTAAGATTTGAAGGAGTGTCTGCAACACCCAAACGTTTCTGCTTGTGCAGAGCTTCCATTTTAAAGGTAAAGTGCATTGGAAAATGAGCAAGGACCAAGTTCAGGTACAAACTTTATTTTAACTTGCCATATTTCTCTGTAAATTCTAGGCCAGCTCAGCCCTCATTTCTGACCAAAACTTTTAAATTTTTACCTTTTTCCACACTCCACTGCCTGGCCCTGCCCAAAAACGTTGCAGTCTTTTGGCCTTCTGGTGAATTTCTCTTTATTTCAGATTAAAAGGCTTGAATTTCATGCTATATCTTCCCCAGCACCAGCAGACTGGGATGCCTTGTGCCTAATTCTTACTCTGGCCTATGAAGTGACCTTGCAAGTCACTTGTGTCACAGTTTCCCTGACTTCCAAACAGTGCTAAGTCATTCCAGACTGCACTCCAAAGGCATGCACGGAGTTACAATGAAGTTGGCACATTTTAAAACAAAACAAAACAAAACAACAAAAGTAGCACCTGAGCTCTGGAATCAAAACATTATGGCCTACAACCATGACAAGTTGAGAGGATTATGACAAAGAAGATGTTTCAGAATAACGGTGGTAAATCATAGATTTACTTTAAGCAACCTCTACACAGAACTGAGCTGTTTAGTGCAGCCTGCACTTGGAAGAACTGGGGTGATCCAACTATGTAACAACAACGCTTTTTCCTTCCACTGTGCGTACGCACTGGCCCATGCATACCCCTCACAACAGGGCCTTTCTGCTCCGCTCCCTTTTGGTACAGAGCCGTCTTCCAAACCATCAGCATTTCTACCGCAGAGGTAGCCGAGGGCCTCACAGTTCCAGACCCATTTAGTCGAGTCCCAAAAGAGAGGCTACCCTTAGAAGAGGCTGGGGGTGAAACGCTCGCTACATAGTAGTTGGCCCTACCCATAGTATCCTTTCTTCACATCTGGAAAGAGAGTGAGAAATCCTGAAAGCAAATGGACTTGAATCAAAACAAGATCAAGCAGTCGGAAAACAGATTCTTCATGGCAGGAAGGAACCTTTGCCCTCCCCAGTCCTAATTTCTGCTCCTCTATTGGACCTGCCATACAACTGCACTTAATAAGATTGCATTGAACAAGACAGCCCATGAGCAGAACAGGCTCTGTAATGAGTTAAGTGCATGGCCAAATCTAACTGGAGTCAGGAACAGGGAACATACAAAATCTGGGACCACTCTCTACCTGAGCCCAGTAAACGATCCCAGTATCAGTTCTGGTCCAGGCAAAGCAGGTATAAAAAGGGTATTCAGAGGTGAAAAAGTTAATGTACAAATACAGTGTTCACTCTTGAAACCATTACCATGTTTTAAGACATAAAGCACTAATGAAGATGTATAGACTCAATCTCATGGACTTACAGGCTGAATCGTTGCCTCACATTAACTCTGGCTGCTCTCGCCCACTCAATCATCCTTAACACACTCATTGGCACCAACCGCTTCCTTTGTGCTATACAGACAACGATCCTCATATGCTGCAGATCTTGATACAAAGTCTAAAGAATGGATAATTATTAAAGGGCACTTTGTTGTGACTGGCCTCTGTACTCATTGGGTTGAGCTGTTCCCATTTCCTCAAGAAAATTTAGGAGAAAGAATACCTTTAGGAGGCCCAGAGAAAGCAAAAAGAATTTCTGAACAGTATGCTTGATTAATGCATGTTATTAGAAATGGCCCGAATGGGAACCTTATCTATGAATTCCTTCACTGTTTCAAGACTAAGGAATTCTCAAATCAAAGTCTGCCTGCATTATTTTCACAACAGAATGGGTGTTAAACGACAGAAGGAATCTGTATTCATTTCTGGTTCACACAAGCCAAAAAGCTTACCACTCTTGCAGGATTCAAACCTCAAAGGCAGGTGTCCTTATTAAAAAGGGTGATATCATAGGAACATTTTTATCATTTCTTTAAAAGTGCTGAATCCCAGAGTCACCAAATCACTCAATAACACTAGGAACACTTGATCCTCAACTCTTCCCCCTCCCTGCCCCCAATTATATCCTGAATCTCAGTACCATTCGTCTAAGCCAACACTAAGACAGGACACTGCAGCACATACGCATACAGGTGACGACAGAACCCAAACATTGAAAAAAGTTGAGGAAAACAAATCAACTTCTGAGCATTAAGTATTCAAATTACATGGCACTTAACTGTTGTTCTACTGTTGTATTAAGAACAATTGCTACCAAATGATTCAAAGCACCTTCTGGTTCTGCCTCAAAGGAGCAAGTGGTATTTTGATCAAGATGGTTCAACATTTTTCACCTCCTTGTCCAGCTCGACAACAGAGCTCATGGACAAAAGAGGATGAAAAGGTAGGAGCGGTTATCTCAAAATAACACTGCAAAAGTTAGTAGGTAAGTAAGTAAGTTAGGCTTTAGCTGAAATTCTGCTTTGAAGCCTTACTGAAGATCAAGGTACTTTTATTGTTTGGCCAACTAAACCACAACAAAGCCTGTGCTCGTAAATAAACACATATACTTTACAGATCTTCTAGTTCAGCAAATCATTTTCCAAACCTCATGTTCCTGATGTATAAAATGGAAAGAATATTTGCCTTCCTTTCCAAAACAGTCTAAAATTCATGAACATAAAGGCTATTAATAGGATCTCAGCAGCACTATTTATGTAGGGCACATTTACTATTATTTTTTCACCTTGTCCTTTCTAGATGTCTTTGGAAATGTGCAATAGATTCATAGCAAGAAAGAATCTTTCTTTGACCAGGAAAAATATCTTGAGGTCTGGACTTCCTAGTGTTAGTAAGTCTAAGTCAGGTGCTGAAATATGATCTTAGCATCATTTCTATGTATATTAGCTTGGTTAATAGATAGGTACATAGATCTACATTACAATTAATAAGCCTAGCCAGGGAAAAGCAGGTCCCACAGCACACCTTTCATAAGCAAGCCGTTATTAATCAGCATTTTAATGAAGCATAATTACAACAGCTTATGGCTCCCACCAGGTAAAGCAATAATTATAGGTGCAACCAAATAAACAGGGAAAATAATTACCTATTTCTCAGAGCTAATATTAATTTAACCAGGCTCGGAGTGATGGCTAGACAGGCAGCTCAGTGCTTTCTCAATGCCAACTAGAAAAACTGTTCTTATTAAAACAAAGATCACAGTTGCCATTGTCAAAGAGGGGGAAAGGTACACAGTCTTTTTAATCTCCTGGACATCTTCCAGATTTCAAACAGGTGATGTGATTATTCTTCAAGCAATTAAATTCTTCCCATATGCAGTGTGCAGAGAAGCACGTCTTCTCCTGGGGAGAAGATCTGCAACACCCAGGACTGACACACACAGACATGCTGGATGGACAGCATGAAGATACACAGTTCCGAGCAGGGTGAGGTGACCCAAGTTAGAGAAAGAACCCCCAAAATACCCACTTTCTCTGCAGCAACGAGGGATTGGATTTGAGGATTATGTCTGCTTACACTGCTACACTACACAGTAAAGCAGACAACTTTGTGCACTGGCAGACACAGATGATCTGCAACCATGCAAAGGGCAGGCAGGACATCATACTTCCAGTGACTCTCTTACCTGCTTGACAGGAGAGTTAATCACTGGCAGAGGAAGTCCCTGAGTTAGTCCTGCCACCATGACTGGCTTGGAGTAAACAGTGCTGTTCAGATGGATCAGCGGAAACCGTTTAATAATTACTTCCCAGGGCAATTTCTGCTCTGCCATACTTTCTATCCATGGAGAGCAGCAGACACAGACACATCAAGTGCCGCTATAATATCTGGAACACTCCAGGTTTCCTCTGGATTATGGTGGCTTGTAAGCACACCCCCTCCTGCACTCAGTGAGGCTTTCTGATTGCATTGGGGATCCCCCACTGCATTGACACTCTGCCTTTTGCAAGCAAGTCCCTAGCATATGAAATAAAAACAAACAAAAGCTTCTGAATTTGTTTTCATGATGCTCCCATCTCACTATGGAAACACAAAAGAAGAAAAAAAAGTTGATGATGATTTATTGCACATAGATGAAAAAACCTACAGCCCAGTGGTGGGTTTGATTCCAGATCTAATACTGTTAAATATTAATACCTTAATGATTCTAATACCTGCTGGTTTTACCCAGTGATCCAGAGGAAGGAGGTGGGGGTCAGGGAGTGTGGTGGAACGCTGCCAAGCACAGACTATTCCTCCAAAGAGATGAAGACTGCAGTGTGGAGGCAGAAACAGGGAGGGAAAGTAAAGAAAGGCAGGTAATAGGTATAACACTGCACAAAATTGCAAGCCGCCGGGTCAAGACTGAGACCAAATGATATTGCGAGTGATGTCATTACGACACAATCACAGTGTGGCTCCACTAAGCCACATTTGTCCTCAGGCCACTTCCCAGCCCTCTGAGTGTTTCAGCAGCACTGTTTCATTGGGTTCTCCAGTGTTTCAGAACAAATTACACTGGTAAACAGATTTGTGGCAACACTTTAGGCTGAAAGACCAACTATGCTTTTGAACAGCATCGATTCCTCAGGCTGATACAAGTCAGCTCAGACGTTTCTGACTCCAACAAAACAACTGGAGAAGTGAACCAACTATTTTGGGAGTTCACTAAACTGGTTCACTAAACCAGTTCAAACCTACAAACCACCTTCTCTCCTCCCTGAGTACTGTAGTGTTGAGTTGCCTGGGTGTGGGGGCCAGGCTTTGCCAGAAGCATGCATTTCATATTCAGGAGTTCCTCCTTTGCTAGGGCTGCTCTGACTTCATCATCAGAACCTCTCCTTCATTCTCCCTCACACACACACACACTCCCACACACACCCTTTCTTTTTGCCTCCCAAGAATTACCAAGCCTGAAAACTTTCAGTTGTGTTTCATCTTTAACAAAGAGACTTTGCACATCCATACTGATATCAGAAAACAACGGAAGAAAACTAAGGCACTCTCCAATGACAAAACTGAAAAAAAAAAAAAAATCATAAAATGGGGTGGTTGGGATTTAAGACCTTTCTGAAATTAATAAAACACAGTGACACAAACTTTCCCTAAGATACCATGTTCTCCTGAGGAGCTCCAGAACTAATCGGTTGGGAGAAGGTTTGATATGTTTCAGCTAAGCTAAACCAAATCCCAAAGCCTTTTTAGCTTCACCATCACTAAATGGAGGCTTATGCCACTGTAATTTGGGCTTGAATTGAAGACAAGAATGTCAATAGAGTCAAGAGGTTTGGATACAAGTGGGGTGGAAAATTTACCCCGAGGGATAGATTTTACCCCTTGCAAAAGCTGTAAAGCAAGGATTATACAGAAAATGAAGCTGTATTGCCAAGAGCAGGATATTTAACCCCCTCAGGCAACTTCTATGTAATTTTATTATTCTTTTATTTTAATTTCTTAAAATCTCTTTCTCTCCCCACCCTGAACAGTAACCATGAAATAATGCACTGGAAGAAGACATGGTGGGGCCAAATTCTCATCAGCTGAAGCGCTCTAAGCTCAATTTGAACTGACAAGGTTCCTGCACAAGACTCTCTAAAGCAACTTTTCCCTGCAACAGAGGGCATCCAGGGTCTTGGGGTCTCAAATCGTCCTGCTGCCACAGAGCCAAAAGCCTTAACTGAAAGGAAGATGGGGAGGGACAGGTAAAAAATTCCCTTTGGGTGGCACAGAATAAATAAGGAAAAAGCTGCTAGTGTCTACACAGTACTCAAAAACAAGTCATGTTACCCAGACATCTGGGTTGCCCACATGGGTTTTTTAAACCTAAAATGTAGTGCCATAGATCTCTTTGGGCCAGATGCACAAACAGAGTTAAAACCTCCACAGGCAGTTAAGATGCAATCAGAATACCTAGGACGTTGCCAGAATTGAAAGGGGTTCAAACCCAGGCATTTTACAATGTCTTAGGAGAAACCTTTCTGCATTTTAAATGCCTCTAAAAACCTTCACCCATCTTTTGCCTCAGTTCACCTATTTTAAGTACAGTAATAGGCATCATCCCCTGTCTCAGAAGCGTGCTATGACATTTCATGAAATACATTAGTCAACTCTCATGAGAGGGCCAAGGGGCAGAACACTGTTTACATAACTACTGGCGAGGAGGAAAATTCATCCCATGCTAACCATGGTTACATTTCACAAGAAAAAGTTTCAAAGTGAGTATACGAAGTGTGTTAAGCATCGGGTTTCTATTCAGCTGCTGCCCCAGAAATGTGAAGCCTGTATTGAATTGCCCCAAAATCTTTCTCCTTGGAAGCTTATGTGATACTCCAAGTAGTTGTATGAGTCTTTCCAGACAATTCAGATTCAAAGCTCCTGCTGCTGGCTGCCTGAGTCACTTTTCCAAAAGTTTTCCACACCACTTTATTTTGAAGGATGTTAACCTTAACTTCAAATTCCAAGAATAATAATACAGGGAGGGTTTTGCTTAGCCTGGATGTAAGTTTAATGCCTGGCTGATCCAAGCAGGTGCTCTCTGTCCTGTGCAATATCTGACTTCACAGAGCTACACTGGCAAACTGGTCCAGCGCTTTCCACAGAGAAGGAAAATGCACTGGGACACTGTGAGTACGTGAAGGATCAGCAAGGCTGCAAAACCATCTATCACTGAAGCAAATGCTGCAAAGTGGGACAAATCCAGGGAAAAGCTGGATAAACTCCTCTGCAGAAAGAGAAGCCTGAAGTCCAAGACAGCTTTATGCAGCTGGTTGCCTTGTCTTCGTACTAGATAAGGAACTGCACCATACAGTGAGTCAGCAAAGCATCACTTCCTGCACTCACAAACAGGCAAGTACTTAAGGGGAGTTACCTTGAGGACCAAAATCACTTCTCTTTGCTCAAGTGGTAGATGCAAAGTGTGAATAAGGTACCTAAAGTCATCAGTGTCTCTTCCCATCCCTCTGCCTGATCTCCTGAGCCTGAGCTACTGTGACCTTGCAAGAGGACCATGTGGGTCCTGTCCCCCGCCCCCCAATCCATGTGAACTGACAACCAGAGATACAGGAGCTGCAGGGTGACAGGGTCCACGAGGGGACTTGTGCAGCTGGGACCTCACCTGTTTGGCTTAGAAGTGTGGCCACTGTCAAGCAGACCACACAGTTGAAAACACCTGCCACCCTCACCCAGCTCCGCTTTCTCCCAGGCTACTCAGCTAGTCGTACAAAGAATTGCAGATTTTTCAGGTCCACAGTATTTTCTTTAAAAGTCCAGGCTCTGGGAGCTATAGGATTATTTTAGGTTTCCACAGCATTCATTTAAAAATGCAGTTGTAGGCTTCACAGTTGGAGAGAAAAGCTTAATAATACAACTGTATGCAGACCTAAAAATAGACTCAAGAAAATTTTAAAGACTCCCAAATACACCTGGCAATGCTATATTCCAGTTTCACTGGTGCATTCCCTTGTACTTCAAGCTTTTCTTGCATGCACAGGGAAACAGAAGAGAGACTTTTTTTCAAAAAAAATGAAGCAGAAAACATAATTGTAAAAGTTCAAAAACATCAAGGCGAGAATTAGGAGAAGATGCAGCGCCAGAAATTAACTCATGTACAAAACCTGCCTGGGCTGCCAGGGTCGCTTTAACTGAACACACTGAGCACAGAAATGAGTCCACATTGTATGCAATGAAAATGCCGATGAACGTCATCACCGTGCAATGGCTTTAAAATTGATTTGTGGGCTGTAGGAAGATTTTGTTTCACATTGCATAGTGGGGAAGGCAGACAGAGCTTTAAGCTTTATTGACTCTGGTATTATAATCACAGTTGCTGGTCTTTCAACCTGTTCCAGAATAGGAGAGAGGTTTTCTTCTGTGTATGGCTAGATACTGTAGCATGGTCGATTCTGCGCTGAATTGAAATTCATCAGAGCCTGCTTTGTCTCAACAGAGTAATAAAAGCCTAAAATGTTATTATGCATGAAATGGTTATGGAGCTGGTGAAAGGGTTGTTTTCCCCCCTTGTTTCAAAAAGGGGAGGAGAGTGGAAATATCTGACCTGACAATAAAAAGTGACAGAAAGAAAGATAAGTCTTTTATATAAAATTGGCTCTAACTGCAAAAACGTCTAAGGGAAGCAAAAGCACCAAATGGATCTCAGAAGGAGCTCGAAGAGTGAGATGAGAACCTCACCAAGCCTTGGTGCTGTTCGGTGCAGGGGACTCTGCTAAAATCTGTCTCTGCTCATAGGTAACCTGGGGTTTAAATACAGCCACAGTCCACACATGTACCTCTTTTCTTGATCTTCTCCTGACATGAAACATTAGCAGGTACTCCAGGGCCCAATGCAGCAAACCCGTGCATCCCTTGGCTCCAATCCTGCAGAGAATTACATACTCACTAGACCCCTGTGTCCCAAATGAGCATTTGTAAAAGTTCCTCACAGGATCAAAAGGCCTCAGCAAGACTTACCTTTCCTAATACAAACTAAATCATAAAAATATGTGCACATAGTCAAGATATGACTGACGGTGGGAGATAACCACTGTAACAGGCCCAGACACCTTGACCTTTAGAGGCTTATCTCTCCCAGCCTAACCTGTGATTTAGACAGCATTTTGTGCTGTTTGAGGTAGAGCGGGGCGATGCGGTAGTGTTAAAGTCTGGCTGCACGTGCAGTGAAAAGGAGGCATCTAAGGCAAGCACCTGAAGATGAAGGGCACACCCTGTGCAGCCTTTCTCTCTAAGTGCCTGTTAGAGTTAATTAGCAATTATAATTGAATTATATGCGATTGCATAAAAGACATACGCGTATACATAGATAAGTACCATGTGCTAGTATGTATCTTTAATACCTGTGCAGTGGCACATACATAGAAAATAAAGACACCGGAGAAAACTTGACCTTGCTGAACTGGGTGGGAGTCTGCTAACCTGCTTGGACGGCACCCAGACTCTGCGTGTGGCTGCTGCCCAGAGAGGCACCTCCACAACACAGCTGCCTACACCCGCATACCTGCAGGCTCAGACTCAGGCTCCCTTGGTCCACATCTCAGCTGAGTAGGTACTGCTAGCTTTAAAGCCGTGTTAAGCACCCTTGAGCTCCTAAACACTTCCGAGATTTTGAAGGAGGTAAGAACAGGGCCCAAGCACACACCAAACAAACCCATGATGTCTGTGTGCTTTTGTAAATAGCTCAAGATAAACCACACATTGTTTACCCCCCTGAAAGAGAGGCTTATGAAACTGCTTGGTCTCCAACCCTCTTGAATCCTCTCAGAGGGGGGCTTTCAAAGCAATAACTATTAAAATGTTACTGCCATTTGTCTAATGCAATTCCATGCTCCACATCCATCTTTGGAGAGCTGACTTTCATTAACACTTCAAAAATAATTTAAGGTTTTCGCGGTGAAGGTTAGAAACTTTTCACAGCTCAAAGCTAATAGCTCTGCTGTTTACATGCTATAATGTCTTGATAACCTTTTCAAACACACTGTGGCCGGCAGCTGGGACCTGTCCCTGCTATTTTTGTTCTCAGAATGTAACAGCAGAAAAGCAATGACTTTGTGCCCCTGAAATGGTCACATTTCTTCTCTTTAGGCTTTGCTTCCATTACAGCACTAACAGAAAGGGCCTCACCTTTTCAAGAGGCTCCTGATGTATTGAAATACAGCCCTGGCTGTCCTTTCACTGGAGAAATGAAACAAGCTGATTGTCTCACTGGAAACCCAGTTTCAGGGGGCATAGGAGGAGGGCAGGCAGTCTGCCTTTCCTGTCTGGGGGTGCCTTGGAGAAGTCAATGAAACTATGTGAACTATTTTGCCTGGAAGAATAAGGATAGGATTCTTGTTTTCAGGTGTTGGATGGACAAAGTCATAATCCCAGCGTTTATTCCAACACTGCGGCAAAACAAGTCCTGCAGCTCCCTTACTTTGCTTTGCTTGAGTTGTGTGCAGATTACAAATCCTTACTGGCGATATGGCAGGCTGGCAAACAACAGTTGAATGCTGTGGCATCCACAGGCTAGAAAATGGTGTCTCTGTCAAAAAGCAGGAGTCTCACTTGCTCCGGTCTCCTGCCTGCTCAACAGCTGGAACAGGGAGGCAGGATGGAAGAATACTCTAGTATCTACATGCCTTTCTTAAAACATCGCACAGGTCTAATTTCAGCATACTGTCCTTAAAATTACTGGGCCAAACAGTGCCGTCAGATACAATTTACATGGAAATATTCAATCTCATGGAGAGCTCCATGAGGGGTTTTCTCTTCCCTAAACCCAGAAGCAAATAAATGCAGCTGCTCCAAACTGATAGTGAATAAAGGCCCTGAAGCTGAGAGCATGGGACCAGTCCATTCTTATTAAGTTAAAGCATTAAAAGTCCTGGACAAGCTGTAAAAAAAAAAGGAGACACGATCAACTCAGTCAAATTTACAGCAGACCTGGGGGCACATCCATGATGTTCTCTCTCCTGGGAGCTTTGCTATATACAGCTTTGGAGCAGTCATAAGCACCACAGCACGTGCTGCAAACAACAGGGTAAAAGAGCCCTAAAATAAATCGTTTTAATGATCATCTTTCTCCTTTTGGGCAGGGATGAGAAAGGCAGAGGTCGGTATGTGACAAGCTCCCTGTAGTCTTCCTGAACCCGTTCGGAGACCAGATGAGGTGAAAGGAGGGGCTGTGGGTTCTTCGCAGTCTGGAGAGGCTTCCAGAGAGCCCAGTGACTATGGGTGGCATGAGCTGCTGCCACCACAGAGGGCTTGTCCCTGAGAGATGGATCTGGCACATGGGATCCTAGAGAGCATGTTATTCTACTACCAAGTCACTGTAAATAGCTTGAAGACGGGTACAGGCTCCTCATCTCCATCCAAGTGCTTTAATTTCTTAAGATGAGGAGTGATGACAAATTTTTTTAACAGATTCCTTGGCTTGGAAGGAGAGGGGAGTAAATCAATGAGTAAGGTATACATCATACAATTTATTGTGGCTTATTTAGGCAGCTTGGCTAAATACTGCACAGAAAGCTGCACATTCATCAGAAATTTTGCAAGAAGTTAGCATAGCAAATGAGAACAGATAGCGATCAGGCTACAGAACAGCAAGACGGAGTTATCGTTAATTAAGAGACCTAAATGATGAGACCCCGCTGAATTGGGTCAGAGTATATGCCCCTTCTTGCTCTAGTTTTCGGTTGTGTAAATGACTTCAAGCAAGGTTGTTTTCAGAGTTCCTGCAGTTGCCAGTGGGGCCATATAATGGACGTGAGAAAAGCAGCCAAGAACTAGCCAACAATTTAGATCTATTCTAGAACTGGGTCAACATACGGCAAAAGAAAATTAAAGTCAACAAATGCAAAGCAATGTTCATTGCCACACGATCCTTGGAACCCCTGCTAAGCCTAATTTATATAAATGGCTTAGAGAAGCTGACTACAAACCGGTTAAGCCTGCTGACAACACAAAATTGGGGAAGTGGACATGGAGAGGGAAGAAAAAAGCAAGCAAAGAAATCTTACAGGGTCCTTAGCTCTGTCAGGTAATTTGGACAAGGTGCAACAAATAACTCCTAATGTTGTCAAATGCAAAAGCAATACAATTTATTTGCAAGATCTCAGGACAAAATGGGAATTGCCTTGGACTTTAGCAAGGGGAGGCTAAAATGGCTACAGCAAGAAGACAGTAGCCTATTCTCACAAAGGCCAGGTGGCACAGCCATGTAATTGATTTTTAAGCTAAGAAAGGAATCAAGATTAGAAAACAAAGTAATCAAGAATATTCAAGTTGCTTAATGATACCCACCCCGCCCACCCCCCCAAAGTAACAATATGGACCTGCATCTATTATTACATCTTTACAGCCAAGTCTTTAGCTGGCAACCCCCCTGCATAGCTAATACCTTGCAAAGCCCGAGCATAGGCAGGATCTTGATTCAGGTGAATACAGTAGCCTTGGTGGGAGCCAGATGGAAGGGGGATAGGATTACTTGTGGTAAGGACAGATTTCTAGGTTTCCTAGAAATTTCAGTCCTACGTTACACTAGCAGTCCTAGAGTACAAAAATGGCAAGCTCCATAATGAAAATCAAGTCTTTGAGAGAAGGTTTTTTTTTAGGGAAACTTTGCCATTACTTCAAGATCGATTTTATTGCTTCATACCCAAATGTCTGCAAGGATGGCTTCTTCCAAACCATCAGGACTTGAAAGCTGTTAGCAGATGAGGCAGTGAGAGGACAATTTCGCAGAACTATCACACAGGTTCTAGCACTGTCCACTCCAGCATAGCCAACTGATCACATTGCAGCACAGGGCAGGCTATACATACGAAGCTTAAAACTGAAAAGGGAGCAGAATCAACTTGAAAAACAAAACTTTCCAGATTGTCGTCCATCTTTATAAAAAAGCAATAGAAGGTAACCCTTTGGAATACTATTGTTCAATTCAGACATTAAAACCAGACTGCACAATGCTTTGACAAATATACTACGCAGGGTGTGAGAAGTGACTGACCTAGATACAACAATGTGATACATGCTGTAATAGTGAAATGAGCAGCGGGAAAGGACTATAGAACTACTGTAGGCTACAAAGGGAGCGCAGATGAGGATGAGTTCAGAAAGGAACCTAAAAGGGAGGGAATAAAAAATACAACACAGATGACATCACAAGTGCTGTAGTCAAGGAAACATGTTTCATTTTTTCCTCTCAGTTCAGAGCAAGCAATCATAAAATGGACAAAAAGAGGAATTCAGAGCCACTCCTATCTGCTTCCCTGAGCTTATACAACTTTTAGGGACAATAAAAAGCAGGTTTAGTCACTATAGATTCGGGATCTAATCTTTACAAAGGTTTGATCTTCCAATGTTAAGTTCACAGTAATTTTGCTACTGACTTCAGTGCACATTGCATCAGGCTGAGAATACACAGAACACCATCTACATAGTGAGGACACCTTACCTGCCCCTTTTTTGGGTTGTCTTTCAATCACTGACTGTGCGCTAGAGTATTATATTAGCTACTCTAAGTTAAATGCTTGCTACGTTGTCAATGTCTTACGATTGTGTAGTTGAACTTCATTTTGAACCTTTTTATGCCTGTCATCTCCTTTAGCATAACAGCCAAGAACATACTATGTTTCTTACCCTAAACTAAATACCTCTGGACCACAGAACCTGCAGAATGGTACAACTCTCCTCCATCCACTGTCAGAGGTTTCAACTCCCCAAAGTTTACAAAGCAATTAAAAGGGTTTGCAGACAGGCATGCCCTGCAGCCTGCTAGATATCCAAGGAGTAATCTTTCCCTAATACAATTCAGCTGCAAAGCAACAAACACACTGGAAAAAGGAAAAGGATTAATAGCATTGTACTTTGCCATTAATTAGCCAACATATTTTAACATCCTAATTTACCATTCTTAGGGTAACACAAACAAGTTTACTATTGAGTCCTCACTTCTACACAGTATCCTGTCCAAAGTAGATCCCAGTCATTTCCAAAGGTAAATTAAAACCCCAATGCTTTGCATTTTGCAAGTCACTAAACTTTTCCTTGATCCAGTGTCACACATTTAGTTACAAGGGGATGCACATTCTACTACTGCAGGGCACAGAACCTGGAAAATCCCCACACAAAGCTGTAGTCGTTTGCCCTGTTCCAGGACATAAGTGTGGTTGGACAGTGATCACGGTATCAGTATTAGCTCCGCACATCTAGTGGCATTCTGAATCAGAGGAGGGGTAGCAATGCTGCATTACCAGTGCAGGACTGGAGGAATCACTGTAGATCTGCCCTCCAAACCTTGGGTGTTCATCTTACCCAATAAGCCTTCCATATGAGGTCAAGACACAACTGGTCAAGAAATAGTGTTCCTTTTATTGTTTGTAAATTAATTTCTTGTCCCTCTCCTACAAAATGAGCTTGGGAAAAAAATGGTTATCTTTTATTATCTTTTAAGCCATTGCATCTTCTTACTTTTTTATGTTCTTTACAAATTCCTAGCCTTTGAGTCACCACTGTAACTAATATTTAGATACTAAATTGTGAATCACAGGTAGATCGGCGACTATTAAAGATGATGGCCTGATGCATCTTCTGGATCAGGAAGTTCTTGATGCCCTGATTGCAAAAACTGGGTGAATACTTCAGTTTCCTCTGCCTTATGTCTCCCAGTTTGCTTCATCTTTAGTACTATTCGGTAAAACTTTATTGCCACTAAAAGCTTTATCAAAGTGCATAGCGTTGCCTGAGGTCAGACCAGCCAAGTCTTGAGCCTCATATGAATTGTTTTGATGCATAGAAAATCTGTCTTTAACAATTTCAGCCTCTCCTAATAAACTGACCCATCCCTAAAGAACACTGATTTTGAAATATAATTAACCTCCATGTATTCTGCCTTGTGCTGCAAACAGCAGTAGGAAGAAAGATTTTTTTTTTTTTCTTTTACCTGATTCACTCTTAACTGTTAAATCATGATTCCTTTTATTACGTTTTTGTGCATTTCATCCTAGTGGGATACTGAAACAAGTTTGGGTAGTTTCATTGCCTGAATTTCTGCTGCACACCAGCTGCCTGGTGTGGCTACATTCTCTGCACTGGAAAAGAACATTTATTTCCCATTTCTATACTTGCCTCTACCACTTTCCCTAGGAGGGAAAGATCTTTTACCTAATACAATTCAAAATAAATATAAGAAAATATTTCCTCATATTTTGTCTAGGGCTTTTAAAGCCATTTTGGGGTGATGCAGATATACACCTCCCAGTTTAATAGTTTTATATCTGTTCAGTCAAGCAGAAGCTTTGCCAAAGTGTATAGCGTTGCTGTAGAGAGGCCAGACCAGGTGGGTCCGGACCTTGTATGGAGGGCTTGCTCAGGGCTTACTCCCCCATATACACTGGTGACCCGGGGAACTCCTTGCTGCCAAAAATCAAGCATATTAAGGGCCTGGCAACTCAAAAGAGAGGAGATGGCAGAGGCAGATCTTGGAAACATGCTTTAGCCTGCAGACCAGGGGAAAATGTGGAATGAGCAGCACGGGAATGTGGAGAGAAGAGACCCAGCAGGTTTAAGGGAAGACAGCAGACAAGAAGCTGCACAATAAGCACATGGGCCTTGATGACTTTCTCAGGTCACCCCGGGAATTTACTCCTGCAAGGGGGAAGGAGAAGGTGTTATGGCCAGGTTTGCAGGCTGGGTACAATCCTACTCCTGCTTCTGCTGCCTGGGGAAGGACTGGGGAAAGGATGACCTTGCTGACAGGGAACTATGCACACACTGTGTGCCCATGTCAGGTCCCCAAACCAGCACAACACCCACCAAACCAGCACTAGACACATACAGACGCCCATCCACTTGTTGGCAGTTTCAGACAAAGGCCCCAGATAGCTCCAGATAGGCAACAATCAGCACAACATGTTCACTGTACCTCTTCTGTACCTGCAGCCAGTTTTGTACTGTTCTTTGCAGAGCTGTTACAAGCACTAAATTCACTCTTTCTCCCACATGCACAACTTTGTAATATCTGAACTTAGGATGCCTCCCCTTGTCATCCAAACTGGCCGCTATGCTGCTTATTGCTGAGCTAGCTGGAAAAGTGAGTGGCACAAGAGCTGACATTCTCAACTTGCAGAATTTCTTCCAAAAAGGAGGGATTTAGTATATTTGTTGCTACCTCAGTTTAGATGGAAAGACAAGGAAACAGCAGCCACCCATGAGTCAGAAGGGAATGAAGCCGGGTGGAGAAAGTTGGTGAGAGGAATGTTTTCTCCATAACCATCAGAAATGTCTGATCTTCCTCAGGGCTGCCTTGCTGAAAATACCCTTTTGTTGTTTGCCTGAATGCAGCCATCACCAGCTTTCATGCACCAAATAATCACACTCATGCCATTTAAAGGCAGGACTTTGGCAGGTGGGGAAGAGCAGAAGCACAGAAAAATGCTGTTCTGTGCCAGTCTTCTAGAGAGTGGTGATATGGGGCAGCAGCAATCTGACCAGAAAAAAAAATGGGATGGGACAAAGGGGACAGGGGTTGTTGAAAAGGCTAAAAAGGCTCAAGGTGTCTGCCTTGCACATCTAACCTGCACATCTCTCAAGCAGAGGAGCAAAATGCTGTCTATGCTGGTTTCCTGGTGGGCAGCAATGAAGGGAGGCAGACAAAGTGATATTTCTCTCACTCTCTTGCCTTGAGCAGGTGCCAGCAGAAAGCTTTGGCAGCTGCCGAGTGTTGTGCTCTGGGAATTTCTGCAGCACGGAGTGTTGGTCTCACTGCCGCAGTTGGATGACACCAGACCCGTTGGTGACAATGAGCCTTACAAGGAGAAGTGAAGGTGTAAAAACAAGATGAAATCCAAGCTGTGTTCTTTTGAAGGGAAGAAAGCATTTACTGACGTCAAGAGCTGCAGCCAGTTCCATTTGAGGTGCGTGTTGTGCCCAAAATGAATTCGAGAGGCCACAAATTCACCTGGAAGATTGATTTCATGGCCTGAGAATCAGAATATTAACTCTGTATCACTCAGCTCCGAAATGGCCCCTCTTTTTCCATTTGTGCTATTCTTCACAGCCAAAGCCATGCCATCTTTTTCTGCTGAGGCTGGGAGAGCGCTGCATGCCACCCTCTCACAGCTCACCAGCATCCAAGAAGCACCAGAAAAAGCAATCAGCAGTGAAAGGATGAGGGAGCAGTGAAGTAAGTGTGGTGCAGCAAGAGGCCAGGGAGGAAAGTGGGCTTGCAGGGCTGGTCTGAGCTTACCAGTAACTGCACGTGGGACCATTCTGCAAGTCAGGAGGTCCCACAGCAGATGGGGCAATACCGGCTTCTTTTTCCCAAGAAGGTAACAAGTAGAAAGAAGGATTGCTTTCTACAGAAAGGAATAAAAGCAATGCTAATTAAACACTGTGCCTGCCTCTCTGCTTTGACTCCCTGTGCTTCCTTGATCCAAAGGCTATGACTGTGGGACAGGTTTCATCTTTGGTGTCACTTGGATGATTTCGATAGAAACATTGCAGGCTGCTGCTGCAGAAAATTAGCGAGCTTACTTCAATGCAAGATGCTAAGCAGCTCGAATGTAGTCAGTTCTTCATCACCCTTACAATGAATGGACCAGGTCACCCTTTGGGTGACCCCAAGCCCAGTGCCCCACTCTGCCCACAGTCTCTCAACTTGACCCAGCTCTCTGCATATCATCTGGTACACTTGTCAAAGAGGAACAAACAAAATTTGTCCTGTGTGGCCTATGCTTTATCCAACTCATCCAGTTACCCTTATTTCAGTCCAGCTCAAGCTTTCCACTACCTGGAGCAAAGGAAGAGGCAATCAGCTTACCTAACGCTGTGGGAAGAACATGCAGACCCAAGCACCAAGGATGACTGAGAACAGGACGAATGACAGACAGGGATCTCTTGGAGAGGGGAAAGCCTTTGCTGCCTCCTTATTCCCTCCAGCCTTCTTCAAACACCCTAAAGATGCTGCAAAGCCAACACAGATAATACAGCAACCAGGGGGTGGGCAGGTACAGTGGCATTTGCAAAGGGACAGACATACAGCAGACAAATAGCTTGGAGACAGGCTCCCACCAGGAGCTAGTCTTCAGCGTCTCTGTCTGCCCTGTAGAGGTTTCTGAGACGCAGAAGTGTTTGCAAACTTGCTCTCACTGTCCCCATGCCACAGCTCCGCTCTTCCAGGGAGATGGAGAGGTGATTAGATCTTTGCACTGCCTTCCTCAGTCTTCTTCCTCAGCTTGTTTTCTGCTTATGCCTGACAAGGCATATCCTGACAAGGTTAATTGGCACACCCAGTAGGGGAAAGAAAATGTTTCAGCTCTGTGGTTCCTTTTTTTCATCCTTGTTTGCTCATGAGGTGGTGGGAAAGCGCTAGCTCCTGAAGGGTTAAAGAGCTAGCACAGCAGGTAGCCAGCTGCTCTCGATCTGTACAATTTATTCCTGGCCCCTGTTCAGGCCCTGCATGCTGCTCAGGTGCATATTAAGGCCACTGCAGGGCCGACACACAACCCTGCTCCGCACAGCCCGGGGCTGAGGGGAACTGGGGGCATAGGCCAGGGCCAAGGGAGACAAGCTGTCAGGCACAGTCAGGGCCACCAAGGGCCATTCTGCACCCCACAGCAGGGGCTTTTGTAGCCCTTTTGCTCTCCCTCTGGGGCTGGGCTTCCACAGAGACACAAGCCCCCTCCCAGTTTCTTCTCTGAAAGCACTCTTGTTCCTCTTCCATTTTCATCTAAGTTTCCGATGAAGATTTATTACTCTGAGTGATTATGCTGTCAGCCAAATGGACGGGGAATAGGAATATCCTTTCCTCTTGCATTCTAGACTGCAAGAAAAAACTGGTCTGTTTGGCTCTCAGCGAAAAGAGCAGAGGTGATTTTAGTACCTTTTTCCTACAGGTATTATTTATTTGCAGGTTGACAGCATGTGGGAAAACCCATCAAAAATCAGAACCCAGGGGCATGAAGCTGGGTTATTACTCACCTATTTAAAACCTGGAAGAAACTGGGTGGTCAGTTATGTACATGTAAGACTGCAAGGCAAAGACTCCCTATCAGCACAGAACAGTCAGATGTGGCATGAGAAGCAACTGAGAACAGACAAAGAGGGCTGTGAGGAGACAGAAGTGTCAAAGCAGAACACAGTAGTACTTTCCATCCCACACTCAGAAAACAGGAATTTTACACAAGATGACAATTTCCAAGGAGATGAAACATGCACAGATATGCAAAGAGATTTTCCCCAAAAAATATGAGATCAAGATTTAAAGATTGATTATTTTTTTTTTTTGGGGGGGTGGGTGGGCGTATGTACATTTATTTTTAATTTTGACTTCCTTGTAATAAGAGTATTCCCCTGTCATGTGAGAATGCAGCTGCAGCACGCTATGCTATACCTGTATGACAAGAACACAAACCCAAATGTAAACAAAATGGGAACCTAACTAGTCCAATTTTGGTGCTCACCTGAGAGAAATGCAAGTAACATTGCACCAAAAGAACACCCCTCGTGGTAGATTTCTGACATTACTGGTTAGATTATTAAAATGGTAATCAGTAAAAAGGGCAATTTCAATCAATCAACTTCATCGCCTAAGGAGAAGCCACAGGAGGGAGAGTGAAGGAGTCAGGAGATCTAGTTGTGCAGATTTAGGCAAATCACTTTGCTCTGTATGCCTGTTCCATTCTCCTTTTATCTCACTAGACTGTGTCCTAGCCCTGTGTCATCGTCTAGACAATGCCGTTTCTCCTGTCCTGCATTTTCATCCAAGAAAAGGCTGGGAGAGGAAAGGACAGGCACTGAGTCTGCAAGCTCTTTACAAAGCCACAAACAGAAGCCGGATTGTCAAGTTCTGGCCATCCTTAGTCATCAGTAAATGGCCAGGAAACCCTCTGGCAAAATGTACCTTTTTTCTTTCCTTATGTTGGTCCAACAGAGAATGACAATTTGCTGTTCTCTTAGCCCAAGCAGCAGCATCCTGCTCAGTGAAGCTGAAGGCTCAGCCCTGCTGATATACTGTGCGTGTCAGCATAACACCACTCCTGCTCTCAGTTTGCTTTGACAAAATCCAGGAAATTGCACACAAATGCAGTGTTAAAAACCCGTTATGATCGCAAAGCTGAAAGCCTGCTAATCGGGAAATGCAGGAAGGAAGATTGCGTGACTCACCGGAGGCTAGGCAAGGAATCGGCGATGGAGCTCACAGCTGAACGCAGGTATCCTGACACGCAGAGCTACCTCTTAACTACAGATCAAACACAAGGTCCCAAAAGGCCCTTAATCGAAACAGGACTGAAACATCCTACCAAGGTCACTGCAAACAAAGCTCACCAGGAAAAAATACAGCTTTTTGGGGAGACTGTTGATGCTAGCAAGGTTTGAGGTTTTCAGGCTTCCTTAAGAACCCCCACCAGGCTGCAGCAGGAGCCAGTGGGATGGGGCTCCCAAACTGCCCGCACTGCAGAGCACACATGGGAAATAAATAAATTGCACAGAAACTCTGTCCCTTTGGGTTCTTCTCTTTCTCTCCATATTATTGTGTCACTGTGCATGTCACCGTGTAATATAGGGTTATTTATCATCACTGAGTGCCTAGATTGCCCCTGCTAGAGAAAAATCAAAGAAAGCAGCAGGCGCTGAGGTTTGATGAGAAGGAAACAAATTCTTCCCTTCAAGAAGCGTACCTACGTCTCTGCTACCCCATACACACCCACACATGCATGCACACGTTTCCAGGCTGCTCCTCTTTCCCCCGCCAGCAGGCTCTTTTCAGCCTGGCGAGTCCCCACTCTTCTCCCTTTTCTCTGCTCAGATTCAGTGCCTCGTTTCTATGGATTTCTGTATCAGCTCCCTCAAGGATATTCGCTGGAATGGACACATTTACGGGATGACTAACGTTCTGAAAGCAGGTGGTGCTATTATAATCATACAAAAGCCACCTATTTTTGGTGCCTTGTGCTGTCATCCTGTTAGGCTATACTTTGCTTTGCCTTGTTATCATACCAACTTCTCAGCACCATTACTCCAGGCTGCTCCAGTTCCAGGGCTGTCTGCAGAGGACTGATAGAGGGGCATCTTTGTTCACTGCAGTGGTGGCTTGGAGCTCCCACACACAAAGGGAGGCTTGCAAATTTCTCCCTCTGTCACAATTAATTTCCTTCATGAATCTTGAGAACGTACTTAAGAAGAGAAAAGTTATGGCATATATGCATATCTAAAGTATGCACGCACTGACACATACACATTTTCCTATGCAGAGCAGTAGCCTTAAAGTGAAATGTTAGAAGATAACTGTGTTCACTTTATCCTTATATCGTATTTGGGATAATCACTTTGAAAGTTATAAGGTAAATTTTGAATATTGTCTATTATCTTCAATTATGTCTGTTCACATTAACTACTTTAATATCTCAATTTGTATTCGTTTGGCAACTCTTAGCTTGTCTCATCTCAGCTTTTGGCATGTGATCTTACTTCTCCCTGCACTCCTGTGTTGGTGTAGTAACACTGCAAGGGTGCTGTACTTCACCACAGACCATCTCAAGCTCCCAGGACCGAGAAGGAATGCAAGATGAAACACAGGCACAGAGTTTAAATAAAATCACATCATTAGAAGCCACATTTCCTGAACTTCAGTCCTGAGACCTTATTTAACTAACTGTGAAGTGACCAGGAAAAAACAATGTCAGCATATGACAGTTTTAAAATGCATATAACAGGGCAGGGACTACTGCAGGAAGATCCTCAGGCAGACCAAACCCACCAGAATCTCCTGTGTCCTTTTCACCTTGAAGGTAGAAGCTGGATTTTCACTTCCAGCTCGGCACTTTGCAAAACCTGGCAATCCTGACTCCAGCTCCTTTTACTCCTCATAAACCCAGTGGAGGGCAGGACAAATTGTATGTGTGCTTTCTAAATGGGTTTATGCCAATCCAGCTTGTGTGTGAGAGATTTGCATTCAGAGAGCCTACAATAAGTACAGAATTATTAATACAGCATTGTACTCAATAGCTGAGACACTGCTTGTTACCAGGGGAAAAAACACTACCCTTCTGCTATAACGGATCTAAATGGGAATCAGGCTCAGTCTTGTCTCATAGCGTAAATGTCCTGACCTGCTGTTCCTTACTTTGTAACACAAATTTAGCTATAATCAATTATGGCTTGAAATGCTCCTGAAATATAGAGAAAAATCCAAAGCACATGCAAAGGCCTCTTATGGTAACTGATGCGATAAAGCAGTGCAGGAAACTCCTTTTTCTTATTAAAGGCTGATTTTAAATCCCTCTGCAGACAGATGCAGTTGCTGTGCTGTGTACTGCTAACCTTGAATTCACATTAACAAGTGCATCAAAACTTTCCCTTTCCAACTGAGTGCTTAGCATGGGAACTTCTCTGACAGCGGCTGCACGTTCTCCTCTTCCCACATTTCATCACCAAACATTGCCTGGTATTCCATAGAGGTCAAATCTAGATCCCATCGGGATTCACAGTGAAAACTATTGACATCAACAGGTCAAGAATAGCCCAGAGACAATTTATACAGCAGAGAGCATAAAACATAAGCAGAAAAAGGCCACCACATTCTCAGCTGGTGTAAATCAAGATAGCGACAGATTTACACCAGCTAAAGATAAGACAGGGGGGGAAAAAAAAGACAAAAGAGAATAAAAGCATCTTTCTTTAATGACCTCAGATGCAAACAAAATCATCACAGCTCTGTCACACAGAACAGCTTTGACATAGCCAGGCTGGTACAACAGGGAGGCTCCTTCTACTCTGACCACTACTGCCTGTCGAGACAGTCCGGGACGTAGAGGGGAAGCAAAGGAAGAGAAAACCCTGCTTTGTTCTCGATTTCAGCAACCATCAGAAACCCACCCGCTGCTCATCCATCGACTGCCACTGAGGAAAGAAACGTCTCGTGCCAGAAGAGGGCACTTTAACTACA
Source organism: Microhierax caerulescens (assembly GCA_035590215.1). NCBI lineage: Eukaryota > Metazoa > Chordata > Aves > Falconiformes > Falconidae > Microhierax > Microhierax caerulescens. The sequence goes on from JAVJGJ010000030.1 coordinate 26,778,638, forward strand.
GGCAAACGTGAGCGGTGCTGCCTGCTGCTGACCCAGGCAGGCAGACAAGGTGGGGAGGGGGACACCGCTTCATTAGGCTCAACCTTACACCGGGAAGTAACTACAGAGAGTTGCAAAGAGGCACCAGGCTTCTGGGCCTCTGCTCTCCTCCTGAGAGCTGACACCGGGTGCTCATCCTCGCTGGTTTTACTCCCTCGGAGTTGCTCACGCCTCCCATCAGCGAGGAGCTCGAGCTCATGCTCCTGGGACTGTTTAGAAAAAGAAAGCAATTGTCTCACCAAAGGCGCAGCAACTACTGACACCCAGTCCCTACCCCTGGTTTCTCCAGCAATATGGATTGTGTGTCAGCTGAAATTCTCCCTGTGCTGGACCATTTTACAGCAGCTCCCCTGTACAGACCCTCTGGTGTGTAATAACGTTTAAACTCGCTCCAGTCTTGCCCCCAACAGAAGCATTAGTTGAGTCTCTTTCCTTTGCCTGTTTCCATAAATTTTGCCCAAACTTAGTATCTCTTTCTGGTTGGAACCAAGAAAATAGGGTCAGAAGTTTTGGGGTGAGTGTATATGAAACACACCCCCACCCCCCTGCTGCTGCCCAGTAAAAGGACCCTAAACACAGAGACTCTGCTTTTTCCAACTGGTTCAAAACCAGACTGGTCTCTCTACAAACCTTACTCATTGAAGCACATACACTGGTCCCACTACTCTGGGCACAACACGACTGATCAGGCATACCTCATCTCCCTAGCAAAATCTTAACACAAATTTCAGAGAACATGCAAAAACCTGAATTATAAAAAAGAAGGTCAGAAGAGATGGAGAAAAATGAACGATAGAGCAAGTATGAGAATTTAGATCTGTCTTTGAGAGTTTTCTTTCTCTTCTGTGGTATTTCCTATGATGAATCTCATGCCATTTTCTTGTTTGAGATTAGCTATTACTCTGTGCTAGCCTATGTATCTGAACTAGTCCATAAACTCCCACTGCATCTATCTATACCACCTAATTTTCAGTGGCTGCCTCAGAGTGGTTAGTCCTCAGTTTGCATCTTGAAAGTTTCCAGACACATAAATAAACCAAGCACGGATAAATCGGGTCTGAAGGTCTCTTTCTCAGATGGATCTGGCAGCTGCCTCAGTTTATTGGCAGTTCATTTATCATCTCAAGAAAAATATTGATGGTTCTGGAGACACAGGCCATTTCTGCGTCCTGGCTGAAGGAAAGCTGTCCTTCTGGGCAGGCTTTGGAAAGAAAGTCAATGCAGCAAATTCTACTTGGCAGACATGTGAAGGATGCAGCGCAAAAAGGAATCATTAAGTAAGGAAGAAGGGACACTAGGATGATAACCCTGTTGACCCTGAAATAGCCCAATCTCAAATCTTCACAGTATCACAGCAAGAATATGAGATTGTGAGACTGTTAACAGGCACAGTCAGAGGCATCTTTTCAAGGGGAGGTACTATTGCTACACAGTAAGAGACAAGGAGCCTGAAGTTGTATTCTGCCAACAGAACCAGCCGCTTACCAGACCTTGGAGAAATCCACAGAAAATCCAAGATGGAAAGGTCTGAAAACAAGAACGATGGGACTGAAGTACTGTAGACTCTCTCCCCTTGGGCTGGCAGAATGATGCAGTCCTGCCTTCACCACACAGAAGTGTTAGTGGTCCAGCTGCCTCTCTTCTGGAGAGTCACTGGGAAGGCAACTGGATCGTCTGAGCCATTTCCATCTCCTACCTTGATTAAACCAGCTACATTCCACTTATATAGCCTGTTTAAGAATTTATTGAAAGGAAGCTTGAGATTTGTCGTGTATTGATATGGTGGAAAGAGATCTCACTTGGCACATGCCCTCCAACACTGCTCCAGCCTGCAGATACCAGTCCAGTGTAAGACTTTGCTACATGTGACGCTCCACTGCCCTGCAGATCCGTCTTTGCTACATGAGAGGTCTTGAGTAGTTAAACTACATACTGGATTTCCTGAGGGACTGGATGATGAAGAAAAGATGAATGCATTGTCACCTATCATTTTGTCTTTCGTGGCATCAGATGTCAGTTGCTGGTTTAATAAGGATTGCTTAGTTTTAGAAAATGGAATAACTGGCTTGACAGAATCATGAATACAGCCTGACTGTGGGTGCATATATATCCAGAAGTTTGTTTGCTGAGGAAGAGTGATGCACAACAATCATAATGACAGAAAGTATTTGGTATGTTGCAGTTTTCAAAACCACGTATTCCTCCAGCAGGAGTTGGTTCCTAAACTCTTTTAGCCGTATGACCAGAACTCCAGCCTACGCTGAACAGAAATTCAGTTAATTTAATAAGCTTTGAATCCCTCCTAAATTTTGGGAAAGAGTATGAGAGAACACACAAAGACTTCTAAGTGCATGAGGAACTGAACACGTGATGATTACAGTGCATACTCTGAAACTGAAAGCTATATCTCTCTTATTTTATACTTGCTGCTTGTGTGACCAGGGCAGGATTTGTCCTGAGCACAAGTAAAAATCACAGTGCACAGCAGATACAGACTCTACCATTAGAGTCACTGGACTTGATTCTCCATTGCTTGGCTACTCATACAGTTGTGTATACCTAGAAAGAAAGTGTAAGACGATGCACCAACTCTAGAGATGAAGGGATGATTCTGATCTGGTAATATTTTCCTGCTTATGGTGTACAGGATAAATACTCAGAGACAGTGAATAACTAGGTAGGCTAGGAGACTTCAAATGTGAAAAAAAGGAGCCTGATATGAGTGCCCTGGGGAAAGCACATGGGGATCAATGCTGCATCCAGTGTAACAATTAGGAACCACAAAATAAAGTTTGCAGGTGGTAGGCTTAAAACAAACAAGATATACTAAGCCGTGGAAATCCCTAGCAAGGAATGCTGTGGATACTAAAAACGTATACAGGTTCACGGGAGACAAATCCATTGAGTGTTGCTACAGACATAATCAGCTTGTGGGTGTTGGTCTCTTCTCGCAAGTAACGAACAACAAACAGGACAAGAGGAAATGACCTCCAGTTGTGCCAGGCAAGGTTTAGGCTGGATATTAGGAAAAATTTCCTCATCAAAAAGACTGTCAAGCATTGGAACAGACTGCCAAGAGAAGTGGTTGAGTTACCATCCCTGAAAGTATTTAAAAGATGTATCACTTTCTTGCTTAGGGACATGGTTTAGTGGTAGACTTGGCAGTGCCAGGTAAACGGTTTGACTCTATGATCTTAAAGGTCTTTTCCAACCTAAATGATCCTATGGTTCTATGATTCTAACACCTCTGGCTCCAGGATCCCCAAACCAATAATTGCTAGAAGGTGGAAAAATATTCAAAGTTGTATTGTTATATGCTTATTCTATTATTATATTTTTCTTAGCCACCTGCTTGTGGTTTCTGTCAAAGACAAAACACTGCAGAGGACTGGGTTTGATCTGAGCTGATTTGGTTGTTCTTCCATTATGAGATGAGATGTGGAAGAATCATACCCATCCTGCTTTTATTGAAACACAAAGGTTTCTGAATACTAGATCAAGCTGCAGATTTAGTTTCTGCCTGAGACATGTTCAGGCTTTGTTCATCTGGGCGCTGGACAAAGTTTCACCTCTAGATGACAAGAAATGCTGCTGGCTTGAAGTGGGCATGTATCTGCCTTGGCTTGACTCTTCACCTGTGAAGCGTACTGGCTAGGTTTGTGGCCTCTTTCAGCAGTGGCTTGATGGAGAAGATTCACTCTGCTTTTCAGGATGCCAGGAGATACCCTTTATTAAGTTTTGCAGAGATGTTAGAGGTAGAAGTTTTCAGACAAAAATAAAGTGAAGGGAGGTTTCTGCTCACCAGTGACATGCCCAGGAAGGCAAGGAGATGTGGGATCTGTTTCCTGTGACTTTCATGCTTACTGTCCTCCTCTGTTTTCTAACAACAGAGATGCAGCTGTCCCTACTGGAAAGATTAAATTTGGTCTCTAATCATTCAGCCAGCTATTTTTCATGAAACTCGTAGGAATACAATATCTCTGAGACCTTTATCACTATCAAATTCAGTTGCAATTAGTCAAGCAGCTAAGACAGACAGACACACAGACAGAAAGACACTAATGTCTTTGCTGAGTGTCCTAAAAAACATATCTGATTCCCTTTCAGGATGTTGGTATTTGGGACTAAAGAAATAGTAGTTAAAAATAACTTCTGCTCCCACCCTAGAATTCCCTTTAATCACCAGTAAGCCCTGCTGAGCCTTTGGGTGGCAAAATATAAAAGAAAAAAGGGATAGTTTAGGTGAAAGACAGCACAAAGTGAACAAAAACCAGAGACTGGGTGTGTCTGATTAATGAAACACCACCTGCAGAAAATCAGATGAGACTGACAGAAAGGCACAGGGTAGGGGTAACAACCTACAACTGCAAACAAGATGGTGAGGATGCCGACACAAGACAGGCAGGCACAGGCAGAAGACTCAGCCAGAAGTGAAGAGACACAGAGAAGAGGAAAAAGATGACAAACATGGGGACACACAAACACCACTACAGGCTGGCAGAAAAGCAGAGACCTATCACAGAGACACTACAATTTTTCTGTTTATTGCTTTTTGAAAAATGCCTCATTCTGAATGCCTTTCCCCCCCCCCCCCACCCTTCATTCCCATTGACATTTGGGAAAGCTCCAAAGCACAGCACTAGCTAAAGCCCTCTCCCAACCTAAATCTTCAACCCACAGACGTTACTCTTCAGTCATATTAACCACTCCCCCCAGACATTTCCAACGAACTGTTAATATCTTTTAAGCCCTGCTCTCCGTTGCCTTTCAGATTAGCCTTGCCCTTTCCTTTGCACTTAAGTTTAGCAAGTGTTACTAATAGGAATTTAACATTTACCAAAGAATTATTTTAACTATGGGTCTAATAGCATTTTTATGGTGTTCTGAGCACCCAAGAGCCTCACTATCAGTTCTATATGCTTAGTTTTGTCTAAATTGCTTATAAGACAAAGGAAAAATACAAGTTTATACAAAAGCCAGTTCATAAGAGAGGCATTCAAAACCTTGAAAGCCAGTTCCAAGAGAGACAACAGTGCCTGGAGGTAGCTCCCCCCCTTGTTTGTATTAGCCACAACTCTGCACTCACTCGTGTAGTCAACTTCTCTTTCCAACCATTCAGCAAAAGCACCACTTGCGCTTGGTCAAAGTTATTTTCTCCTGTGTGCAAAAAGAATACTAATAGAAAAATGTAACAACATTTATTATTCACTGGCAAATTTTATGATTTTTTTTTGCACCACAATAAAACCCATTTTGAATTAGACATTAGACTGGTTAAGCTGGTCTGATAGCAACCATAAGCCATTGATAGCTTGGAATGAAGAGCACTGATGAGGATTTCAGTCAGCAAAACATCAGCGACAGTTTGGCTTCAGTTAGCATGCAGTGTCTCAACAGAAACCCCCAAGACTGCATTGGATAGATCATTTTTAGAGGTGGCCTTACTCATCTTGACTAGCTTGTAAGGATCAGTCGCCCTGTGCCACTGGATACAGCCCTCCCTAGGCCAAAGAGCATGTTCTCTGCCAGCACTGAGTTGAAGACAGCTGGTGGGAAGCAGGAACGATATTTGCACATGTGCCTCTGTAAGAGGTTTATGCTCCCACTGTCCACAAGGTCTCTGCTCCTGAATAAAGTTGTATATATTGAGGGCTTTCAAGTCAACCTGTGCAAATTCCCTAGTCCAGTCTCACAGTTACTGAAGTCTTTCTGCTCTTCAAAGAAGACAAGCTCCTGCATATATGTGTAAAACTGACTTAAGAGCCTTTCTGCGGGTCTGGATACGCACGCTCCTTACATTCCGGTCCCACAACAACCATCTCCTCTCCTTGCCTGAAACATACTATCCCTCCGAAAGAAACCTGTGTACAAAAGAGGAAAATTGATCTATACCCTCATGGGGTCCTCCTTTCCAGTGCTCAGGACAAACCTGCTCTGGAGCAAACCGTGGTGCTCAATCTAACTTATGTCTTAAAATCTGATAGGACAGGTAGGCTCTCAATACCTCTGATGCTTCATTCCCTGCAAGACTAGATCCTCAGCTTCCAAACTCGCTTTCATTTCTGCTTAGAACAGGCCCGTGAGTCTGACCTGCTCTCCCTCCTTCCACACAGAAAGCCACATGAATGCTTACCAGATGGGCAGCCTGCAAAGAACCTGGGCACAAAGAGAAATGAACCAGTTACTCAAGACCACTCTTACTGCAGCAGTTACCTGCAAGACCATTTCCCCACTCACATACATGGTATCTGATACTTGGCTCCTAGCCAAAAGGTAACTGGACTCATATGGTTAAATCTCCAGGATATACTTCGAAGATGCCTTCCAAGACTGATGTTCTACATTTCAGAGAGAAAAAAATAAATCTTTCTTTAAAAGAAAACCCCTACCTTTATAGTAACACTTTGCACTTTTATAGCATCTTTCATCTGAGGCTATCAAAGCACTTTGGGATACAGATGCTAAGAAATCCATTACAAAAATTATAGATATTCCTAAGCTGACTGTAGTCACTTGCCTTAATTTCCATTTCTTTACTGATACTCCCAGACGGCGTCTGCACAGATTGATGCAGTCAGTGCTACAGGCAACTAGATAAACAAATCTACATACAAATATACACTCTCCCCCACAAACACCCTCTCTTACAGTAAAATAAGTATTTTTGTACAGCACTGTCCGCTGTATTGAGCCCTATGAGGGAAAGAGGGTGCATACTGCAACACCATACACCGCTTTGCACTTCCATTCCACTGAACTTCATTAAACAGACTTTCACTGTTGCTTAATTTTCTTTGAGCAGGTCCCCCTGTATATACCCAATATGAACAAACACACAGATTTCGTCTGGGTATGAGCCAACAGCTGCAACCCTGAAAAAGATCAGCTTCTTATATCATTAACTGAGTTTCCATGGTGCCCTGGGGCAGAGATATTGATGCTTGACAGCATTATCACTATAAAGTAACTTTACAACTCTATAATTTAACTCTATGCTTCCAGTAATATTAAGAGCATTTGAAATTATGGCTGTAAACCTTGACACTTTCACACAGACTGGGGAGTTGAAAGAGGATTTTGTTTTCTTTCCTCAAAGACAGCCCAAGCCATGGTACTGAGAAACAACCAAATACAGGAGAGATGACGTGCAAGGAGGTCACTCATAGGAAAATCTGCAGGATTAGGATTAATGCCATTTTTTTGCAACACACATAATGAAGACTGTTTCTAGAAGCTTAGTAGAGGAAGGATGAAGATGAAGATGTAGACCTGTAGATGTCCTTTCCTGAGCATGTGTCCAATTTACTTTGAAATCATCTTGGCAACAAGCTCTAGTTCAAGTTCAAACATAAGCCACACTGGATAACCTCTGCAGAGCTCCCTCAGCTTTACCAGCACAGCCTTTCATACCTCATTGGCTTTTGTGAGTAATGTTACCTTTACTGGGTGGCAATGAACCTGCAAAGGCCATAATCTGGCTCACGAGGATCTTCTCTTAAGAATATCACTAACAGAGCTAGAAGGATCAGGACAGGCAGTTCCAAAAAAGAAATGTAAAAAAGCCCAAAATAACCAAGTACATTTGCCCTAGAGGACTGGCAGGTCCATGAAACTCTAAAAGTTATAGATGCTTTTACTGGAATTGTAGTTTGCATACAGATTTCTTTTCCCCAGGACAGGCATTTTCTGAGATCCAAGTACTCTTTAAAAGGAATCTGGATATAAGCAAATGACTGTTTCCTCCAGGGTATTTAACTGCTCGAATCCCAGTCAAGCAGAAGGTTGATATTCTACTTCAAGTTAAGAATAGGAATGAACCCAGTGGTCCCAATTGTGCCAGGAGCCCATGATGCAAACTTTTGTTAGGCACCTGAAGAGACTAATCAGTCCAAACATTCATTCTGTGGCTGTAGCCACATAAACATATTTTTATGTCTACAAACAGGAAAGAGTTCAGCAATGCAACTACACCCAGTTTATGGATGCAAAGTTTCCAATTCAACACATTCAGTGAAACAGAAGATACCAAGTGTTATCTTTGCAAATTGGTTCAGCTATACTGGTTTAAAGTATTGAGATGATTTCTCAGCTGTTTGTAACTTGAACAGACCTACTTTATGATAATATTAATCCTATCTCTTTCTTTTGTGTTCTTTGCCCATGGCTTTCAAAAACTTTTTGTCCGTTTGCTTGTTTGTTTCTTTACAAAAGAAGTTTAAATTCATTCTTTATATTGAGAACGTTAAATCAAAGAGGTGAAGTGATGTGCTTAGAAAAGCTGTACAAAGAACTGTCCCACCAGACCCTCAGTCCAGGGTTCCAGTCTTTTGTTCCACTTAGAAGTGATTTCAATGAGTAAAGCCATACGTATAGGTGAGTAAAGTCCCATCTTTGCATGAGAGCCCTCCCCACCTGGAGGAGGATTAGAATTAAGATTAAAATATACAAAAAAGCGTAGACATGCTGACAATTGTGGTGGCCACCCATCTTGATGATCATTCTCCCCTACAGCTGCCAGGCTACAATCATAGCAGTTCTTGCCTGGTATCCATCATTTCTGTCTTCCTACCTCATGGCTCGTCCCTGGAAGAGTAAAATCTTTTATGCTCTCTTATGGGCTGCCTGCTGTGCAGCAGGGATCCAGTTATAACACTCTAAAAAATGAACCCAATAGATTTTAAAACTGTTGATGTGAGACTACTTTACTGGCCACTTTCAGGTCAGGCTGTGTAGTGGAAAGCAATTCTGGGTGTGTTATCAGAGCAGCGCTCAGAGTCCTACAGCTGGGGATTCATGCCCCCCCCCCCCCCCCC
>JAVJGJ010000030.1:26787589-26838574 GCA_035590215.1 Microhierax caerulescens
TCAGAGTCCTACAGCTGGGGATTCATCCCCCCCACCCCCACCCCTTTTATCCTTTGTTCCCTGCCCAGCTATGAGGTTGGTGTGTTTCTAGGCAGCTCAGCAGTTGAGCTGCTGGTGGTGAATGTTACCGAGCAGTTTACATGCCTTGTGTCATAAGCCCTGTAAATGCCTAGTAAAACATGGTATTTAATGGAAGCATATCAGCTCATTTTAAAGCTTCTTCACCTGGTGCTGAGCAAACTGTTGCTGCGCTGCCTTTTTAATCAGTTACCACCAAATGTGTGCATGTGTGAGAAGGGTTTTAAACATTTCTCTGTCCACTTGCAGGCAACTAACCGACAAGCCTACAATCCTCTTATTATGCCTTCGAAACAGAGTCCATTCACTGTTATCTACAGCACATGTTATCGTAGGGTATTCTGCAGAGCCAGGCTTGCAGAACATATTCCTAATGTTTCTCATACACCAGGTACATATCAGTTAGACACAGACCTACCAGGCACACACACATACCTCTGAAGGAATGTATAACAGAACGTTCAGGAAGCTACACCTGATGCAGTGCTTTGTTTGCAGGATGAAAATACAAGAAACACTCCGGCAGTAACCATTACTGATTAAAGCCTGAGAGATTCATGCAACCATGTTAACTCTCTGTGTTAGAAGAGGCCAGAAATTCAACACTCCGCAGGATGCTGTTATCCCAGCATATATGTGTCCCAAACATATACCCCCTGTGCAGACTGATGGAAGATCCTTCAATCCTGGATTTCATTTAAACAGTACAGCTTCAGGGACAAATTTGTTTTTATAGAACATATCAGGTGTAATCCTTTAAATTCTGAACCTTTGAGGTATTTAATCTAGGAGAATACATTCAGTCATGTTAACTGGACTAATTTGGAACAGATTTCCACTTTTAATGATACCTTCCCTTCCTTTTTTAAAATTTTCCTTTCTTATTGAAAAAAGTTACTGTCCACACTAACAATGTTAGAATTCAAATAACACTTATCAGACTGAAAGTCTGTCTCCTGTTTTCATGCATATAAGGTATCCATTTATCTCAATAATTAGAAAGTATGTTTCAGTCACACAAGTCTGAACAAAATGTATAATCTTACCCAATGTAGAAATTTAACTATTACAGGCTCACACAAAGGTTTGTATAGATCATAGAGTTAGTACATAAACCCTGAGGAACATGAAGAGATTTTTAAAAAAAACAAACCAACAAACCTAACCCACTCATATAATGGCATGAAAGGGGTAGTACTGTGATCATCTTATTTGCCATGAATGCTGTAAAGGAAAGAAGCTGACATGCCACCAGTACAAAAGACTATTCAGTTTGTTCAGTTTTCTTACCTGTCAAGAGGAACAACATTAGGCTAAATTAATATTTTTGTAGAACCAGGAGATCCTCGTTTTGGTCTCTACGTGGAACCAGTATGGCTAGTTTCTGAATGTAGGGGGGTGATCTACTTTGTAGTCTCAGTTCAAGGCCATGGGTTCTCTGAATGTGAGGCTGTCTTAGTCTGCACTTCTAATACAATACTAGAAGCTCTGAACAATTTTAGCCTCCCTGATCTTGTTTTTATTAAAAACAAAACAAAGCAAAAACCCTCACAACCCAGTAACATCACAGTGGGATGAACAAAGTCCTAAGAAATACATCTTTGAAGGTAGATTTCCTGATTACTTGCCCTATCGGTTCACGTTTTTTGGGCTCACTGTATTTTCTGCATTTATTTGCTTGACTTGCTGCCTGCATGTAGCTAGATAGTTAATAGAAGCATGCCTGTCCTTGGAGGCCAATATGAAGTGACTGACTGTGTCTTTGGTTCAGGTCCATTAAAAAATCTGAGCATTAATTAATCACTGACTTGCAAATAGCTTGGAAGAACTGTTCAGGCTAAATTGGAATGTTCTGCAATTGTTTTACTTTTGGTCACTTCTATGATATGAAACTTCTCCCCTGCCAGGATAGGATGTGCATAAATCCAACCACTCCTGTGTTAGAGCAGTCCAGCCTAGAGACTGCTTCAAGCAGCTCCATTTCTTTCTCTAACTAGGAAACTGCACACATGAGGAAGAGCTGTCATAAGCAGCATTCTTGGTAGAATCCCTCCATTGAATAGGAAGTAATAAAACCTACCAGGGCAAAATACCAGTGAAGCATGCTACATGGGCAAAGAGCCTTTCCTGCTTGCTGTCTTCCAGGCCAGTCAAAACCAGCTTATCCTCCTTTTTCACTCAGCCAGGTGAAATTCTGACTGTAGAAATCAAGCTACCACTTGAGGTTTCCATACATCACCACCAAGAAGGATGTTTGCGATCTGGGGCCTGTTTTCTCTGCTCTATCTGCTGATGGTCACAAATGAATGAACTGAAAACTATGCAGCTCTTTCTGCAGAAGGCAAGACAAGCAAATAGATAAAGATGTTAGACCCCACACCTGAAACCTCTGTAATGTGAAGCACAAAACAAAAATATTTACAGAAAAGGAAACTAAGCCAGCACGACCTACAAGTCATGAGAAAAACATACTCAAGGGAATCATGATCTCATCTATGTAGGGACTCTTCCCACTCCTCGCTGCAAAAACTGTTCTTGATAAATAAGGAAGATAAATGAGCAGTTGTCAGTACAATAAGTACAAAGTGAGGAGGAAAGTTAAAGGTGAAACTAAAGTACGTGTTCTTAAAATGCCAATATAAGAAAACAAATACCTAAACCTAACAGTAAAGGCAATTTTTTCCTCAGTGGCAAGATATACTACATATGTGTAAGAAGCTATTCCTTGGAAACAGTTAACATTACTGGGCAAAAAAAAGCTTGTTTGCCAAATGCTCAAGTCTGCTGTCACCTTAATATATTCATCCCCCTCCATCCCCCAAATTTCACTTTCAGTGGAGAAGCCAAACCAGAAAACCCCAAATGATTAAGAATTGCTTTCCCTGCTCCCTGTTTCTCGCTCTTATTCCCACACAGTGTGCACATTTGCATGGATGGTGAAGAATTATGTCTCATATAAAAATTTCCCCCTCGTTACCCTAAAGCTGTAAACCTTCCCCAACTTCCAAAATGCAGTGGAGAGGTAAATAGGCAATCACAGCTAATATTTCTTCCTCTGCAATGTTTCTAAACCTGTGGAAATTTTGAAAGCTACCAAGATGGAATGACAAAATGAAATAAAACACCAAGCTTGAAGTATGGGCACCGATTATTTGATTGAGCATGGTGACAAAACGAAAAAGAAAAACATAAAAACAGATCATAAGACCAGCCAGAACAATTCTACAAACTGTAGATACATTGAGATAGCCAGATGGATACGTGTTTTTTGAGGAATGAGACACTACTTCTATTTGAGCACTCAAAAATGCGAACAACTTTGTCAGTTTTGTTTGCAGAGCTCACTTTCCATTTCTTTGTCAATTGATATCAAAGATCTGGCCCTGAGGCAGCTGCAGAACCTAATGGATCCTTTACAGCCTTTTGGCTGCAGTTCAAAGGTGGAGAAGATATTTAACTCAGTACCAAAGATGCACTTTCAACAGGCTATTAAAACAGTAATACAAACACAAGCATAATGAGAGAAATGAAGAAATAAATGGAAGACTGTGGAAGGGAATGGATCACAGGCTCTCCAGGACTAGTTTCTATAATAATTATGTGAGGCAACCTCATACAAGAGGGAAATGGCTTATTTGATCTAATATGTCTTTCTCTTCTTGAATTTCCACAGCATGGAGAATCAATATGAGGGAAATTAAAGCATCGGGAGCAGACTCACATTTCCAGTTGTGTGTTCCTATCTCAGCAAACTCTTACTGAGATGGAAGTATTTACCTTAAGTGCCCAGTTCACACGTGCTGTAAGAGAAGGAAGGATTTCCGAAGGATACATGCTTCTTCTGTGTAGGGGACAGCAGAAGTAGGTCCACCCAATATGTAGCTGTAGAATGAGACTTCCAGAGTGTAGCAGTAGGATGTATCATTTAACAGCCCACCGAGAAAGCGCCGGCCTGTCCCTGCTTTCACAGCATCTCTGTTGAACGATGTACTGGACTGCAGGAGGAAGAACAAAGAGGCATGAAGAGAGTGGAAAAAGGGAAGCATTGGGAAGAATTCTGTTAAAATAAACAGTTAAAATGTTGTCAAATCTCATTTACACTATATGAGACTGCACTATTTTCTGAGCATGGCCTGGAGAGACCATTAATGGAAACACAGTTCTGGCACACAGACTATAAATAATGTCTTGCAGACTTCCACAAAATTAATCTCAGTTCACTAGTAACATCAACTTTTCTCCTCCCCTGTTGGGTAACACAAAGAAAGCCTCTCATATGCATGAGTTGCAAGTGAACCTTCCAGACCCTACGTTCTCAAAAGTTAAGCTGGACTATTATTTGGATCTTGGGTTCTTTCTCTCTACTGCATTCCCTTGTATCATAACAGTTCTCCCCCACCCCTTCCCCTGGACATTTTTAAGCAAAGTAGTCATACAGTAGCATTTAAGTTTTAGTGAAACTTTCTCACCTAAGACATTTGACTGGTTCTGAAATTAGGTCACACAAATTTCCACATCACTAACTTAAATGTTAACTGGGTGTTGCTCTCTGGGTGGAAAAATATACTGCACTATTTTACAGCATTAGCAGCACAGTATAAAAGGCAGTATTTTGTGCTATTACTGAAGATCTGGCTTTAAGAACCCTACAGCTTTATGACTATTCATTTGAGGGGTGGGGAGGAGGACTCCAAGTATTTCCATAAATGAGTTTTAGCTCTCCTTTGAAGGCATGACATCTGGAGACTAAAGGGGAGCTCATCTTCAGGTTGGTTGAAGTCTCAGAGCTTGTTCCTACTAACTAGACAGAAAAATGGATTCTAATTTCATTGGTTATCAGACTCTATTCACAAACTTCAAACTGAGTCAATCTGGGCTCAGCACAAGCTACTGACCACCACACACACACAAAAAAAAAGGCAAAAAAAGCAGCTCTTAGTAGATCCAACTTGGATCTGTTGTATAAAAGGCCTTAATATCTCCTTGCCAGTGAAAAATAAAGGACCCTTAACATAGATTATTGTTCGGTCATTGTGCCCATTGCAAATTCTTTGAGTTATGCAGGGTCCTGCTATTGAGCCTTAAGACTAGTAACTTTTCTTGCTAACACAATGGCAGTATTTATCAAGCCCAACTCTTACCAAAATCAGAGGAAATAAGATTTCTTATTTAAAAAATTAGATGTAGTGGTTCAGAATGTTGAAGTTCTCTATACCAAGAAAAATCAGACTAATACTGAAATGAGCAACAATTCTTGGTGATGAGTATATACCAGAAGATAAAAAGAATGGAAATACCTCTGGGTTGATTAACATTCTGAATGTTTTAAAGTCTCTCTCACGTTATAAAAAGGAAGGATTTCCAGGTTAATTAGAATAAGATGGAATTGGGTTTCTTATTAGCATTATACATTGGAGTTTCCAAATGCAACTTGTTGGTTTTTGTGGTAATATAATTATATATTTAACTTTGTGGTAACTTGTAAACAGTGTATTCTGCTGTGTACATATAATGTAATTTCTTCCAAATGATATGGCAGAAACTTTGAGGATACTCTGAATACCTATGGGACAGGGAGGCAAATTGCTCATAAAGACTGATGGGTAAATTAATTGTTAACGTGATATATGGAATAAAATACTAAGGAGAACTACAAGAAGGAATGTTCTCTGCCTTCCTGCAAAAGAAGCCTTCAAAAGACTACTGAGATGCTGAAACTGAGGGAAGCTTTGTCTTCAGTTAAATTCAGAAACATAAAGATGATGATCATACTCTAGGGATTGCTTCATAAGTCAAGTAAACATGGATTTCAGTGGATAATGCTTGATATTCCAGTGAATGCCTGTGGTGGAACTTCTAATACACAAAAGCATCAGCTGATGGATATGGGTGCATGGATCTAGCTCAAAGGAAGAAGACAACAAACACAGAATATAGTACTGGGGTCTGTGAGCAGAAGTGTCACCCACAAGGGTAATGACCTAATTCTATGGCTGCACTTGGCACGTGAAAACAAGGAAAATGTTGGAGAAGTGATTGAGGGCAGACATTAAGGACAGAAGTACTCGAATGATTAGAAGACAGTTACTGATACGGAGTATCTATGAAGACCATGGAATCTCATCAGCTTTTAAGAAAAAGTTAGACAACTATCTGCTGAGTATAGTACATGCCTTTGGGATAGAGTTTGGACATGGGGTGCTTTTATAGCACTGTATCCCATGATTTAGGTTAATAGTTGGACTTGATGATCTTAAAGATCATTCCAGCCTAAAAAGTTCTATGATTCTATGATTTCAGTCAGGAAGGTTATGAGTTGAATTCCTCATAGATGAATCTTGAGATAAATCTTACATAATATTTTCATCACAGTTCTTGGCATAGTAAAGGCAGACCATGCCAAGAAAATTTGCTGATGGCACACTGTGGAATGAATCATCATTATGGAGGAGGCTCTGAATATCAATTAAAAAACCACCTCAACAGTGGGCCGACTTTGAAAACCAGAGTGATAGTAGTCAGATGAAACTCAGCTGCACAAGTGCCAGGTCATGTACTCAGGGTCTAATAAAAAACAATCTCTGCTATAAGCTGAAACCTCATCAGCTTGAAATAGATGAAGAGAGAGTCTGATGTATTACTGAAGTGATTTTTGCTTTCTGGCAGAAAATAGCTGAAAAGTTGGATCTAGTTATTGGCAAAATTATACTTGCCATATTTTAAAAGAAAAGCATAAGTAGTTTGAATAATTTGAAGGAGATTTTGTAAATGGCCAAAAAAGAAAACAAAATTTGGATCTTTTCAGAGTTTGAATTTTTATAATGATATTTTGTGGGGTTTGGGGTTTTTTGTTTTGTTTGGGTGGTGGTGGTGGGTATTTATTTTTTTAATAGAAGAGTTCCAGTTTCAACTATGCAAAATTACTTGAAATGGCAATGGCATTAATAAAATTACCTGTTCATTTCTTTGCCAGGTAGTGCTGCTTTTCCAGGAAAAAAAGAAGAAGCTGAACCTTCATTTAGGTGCATAAATGTAGATTTTGGAGGTTAACTTTGTCCTTATTTTGAAAAAAATCTGATGGCACAGACCAACTCAACATCTTGAGTAAAAAGTATGATCTCTTATCTGATTCAGGAAAGTTGGGGTACAGAAAACATAACATGAACCTTTCAAACATGAGCACGTGTATGTTTTGAAACAGTGTCTCGGGCTGGGCTCTGGAGCAAATGTTATAAGCCAGAATGTGATTTGATGTTTTAGACAAAAAGAAGAAAATTACAGAAAATTCAACTAATGACAAGGAAGGGCAGCAGGTACTTGCTTGAGTCCAACCTTCTACTCAGTACTTCAAGTCAAGATAAATGGAGTGGAGAAATAAACAGGCAAAACTTTGACTCACCACAACTGATCTTGGCAACTGTTAATGTTGAAACAAAGGCTGTGAAAAGACATGTATTACCATGGCAAAGAAAGAGCCTTTTGCATGCACATTTATTTAATCAAACTCTAATCTGGGGAACAGAGGCAAGAGAGGGGAAAGAACACAAGTGAGGTTGTCTGCAAATGAGTCTCTTGTTTTTCTGGGAGAATCTATTGCCCTAAAACCCTTGCAAAGCTGAACTGAAGTCATCATTAAGCAAATGCACTGAGCAGGCACAGCAGGAGAACAGCTAAACAAATATTTATTTTTCCAAGGCTGAATTGCATGGGAGTGTCAATAACAGCAAAAACTACAACGTCTGGAGGGTAGGGGGAAACACCAAAGACTTTGAAGTTCTTAAATAGGGGTATTTGTATTATATCAACAGGAATTCATTATTAAAACACAGAGATACATTAAAGCTCAAGAAGGACTCTGCCTCAGTTTGTGTGAGAAAATTCAGTGAAAAAATAGCTATCTACAGGACTGGGAGGTGCCAAAAAGCCAATAATCCAGTGTTAAAAGAGCAGAGCAGGAAGGGTGAGGGATTCCCCCACTTTCTGGTGGGAAGAAATTCACCAGAAAGCTATTCCTAGATTTTACACACACTTGGGAGCCTCAGGGTGTGTTGACCCTCTCTCCACATCTCATGCATTAGTGGAAGCTTCTCCAGGCCTTCCTACCAGATTTCATTCCTCCTTCCTGTGCTGTGCTGAATACCTTCCACATGACGGGTTTCCCCATTGGGAATGACAGTGAACAGCCAGGCAGCACAAAGGACTTTGTAAACCAATTGGACCTTATTCAGAGACTGCAGCAAACAGAAAGCTGCGTGGAAGGAAATAAGAAAAAAAATATTGCATGCCCATTCTTTCTGGAGTGGTCTCAAAGCAGAAAAACAATCTTGGCCCTTTGTCAGACCTCTTGATGTGCCAGAACCCCTGTCTCCGGGACAGTCTTGTCTCTTGGCTGGTAAGGACACTCTACCATTGTCTCTCCTCAGTGGATTCAAACACTGGTAGCTTGCAAACTCAACAGCTTAGGTGGCTCCCATATAGCTGAGGGATACTCTTGGTTTCTCCACACTGCTCCATTGTCCTGCTAACACCTACTGGAAAGAATGCCCTCTGCAGTCCAGATTCACAAAGTAAGGGCAGACAGTTCAGTGATTGCCTCTGCATGCCTGTATCAATCCATCACAAGAGTGGCTCCAAAAGACAAAGAAGAGGAGCATGTTTCTCACAAATAGGAGACTGAATTTGCCCAAGTGTACCCTTTGGTGTCCTGATGGACTTGGAATCTGGGTGGTTCTGCTTGGTGGGATCTTTCATTAGTGGGGCTTCTTCCTCAGTGTATGCAAGACTTCACAGGGAACTTGTCTTACTACAGCACCCGAAAACCTTCAGGTTGCACGAAAGGACAAATTGGAGGCAAACTCCAGTAAATCTGGGTCCACCGTTCAGTGGAAGAAGAGATGCCAAAAAGGGCTGAAATGTCAGGCAGGCTCGCTGTCCAGCCAGTGACAGATGGGAGCTTCAGTTCTACCTTTCACTGATGGCAGGGCAAAGAGACAGGTACAAAAGGGTACTTTCTCATACGGGGCTTGTTGGGGAATTAAACTTTATTAGTCTTCTGAAATGGCTTAACACACTAGGGAGGAAAAGGATCAAAGTATGAGCACAGTGCAAGTCAGACTTTGCCAGGCTCCTAGTACAGGACCAGGGTATAGACTGCACATCACTTATAATCAATCCTAAGGTGTTTCTCCAGCACAGCAATAAAGGAAAGTACAAGGTACAAATGACTCAGAAAATAATTAGAGTAGAAATGGGCAACTAGACAGAAATCTGGTCACAGGCTTTGACAAATTAAGAAAGATGAATTTCTGATGTAGCAAGGTCTAGGGGGTTCCTGAAATCCAACAGATAGATTGTACTAGCTGTTCACATCTGCTGCAACACCATGTTATTGTTATGGAAGGAAGTAGCAAACTGCATATATCTTCAAAAACTTGAGCTCTAGTGTGCACATGCATGTTTCCCAGAAGATCATTTGTTCTCAAAAGAGAGCATCTGCATGAAACTCAGAATAAAGAGATCTTCCCATTTGCTGATACAGATAGATAATATAGGTCCAGGAAGTGTTTTACAAGAGGATGTAGCATGTTCAACTCTATGCTCACAGGAATCAGAGAATCAAGTTAGAAATCTTTCCTGGAGAAGAGCAGAGACATAGGCACTAAGAGGATTCATGACTAGAGAATGGGTTCACATTGCAACACGCAATTAAAAATATGCTGGGTCACCCTATGACATGGGTCATATGGGAAACAAACTGTATTTCACAACTGATGCTAACTGAAAAAAACCCAAACCAGAAAAACTCCCACATTTTGCTCGTCCTGTGGTTGGGCACTTTATCTACTGGGGTACACTGGGATTATGCATACAAATGGCTTCACGTTCTTCACTTATCAGTATCAGCAATGGCAAAGTGTAATCAGGACACAATTACAACCTCACCAGTGTTATCTGCTGATGCCACTCTTATAGCCGAAGAGCAAGCTTTTTTTCTAAAGTAGGTCTGACCTCTATAAGCTCTCAACTCACTGCCCCAGTGTAGCAAAAAAGTGATAGTAAAAGTTAGTACTTAGTGCTCTAGAAAAAAGAAATGCCACACTTGTCATCAACGAAGGATAGACGTGCCATTGGGAAATGGACCAGTGTGCAGACAATGTCAAATCCATCTCGATGAAGAGTTTTACAGCATCAGCTATAACTCACTCACTCTCATTTTCTAGAATGCTTTATTGAAGTCTACAAAAGTTAGAAAGAGAGCACAGAAATGCACAGGCTTTGAAACTGTTGCCACAGAAGACTGTAAATAGCATTAATACAAATTGTGATTTTTCTGTTTGCCCCTCCACTGCTGTAAGAGGGGTACAACTGGTAGCTCACTTTCCTCATATGGATAGAGCTAATTCATATCATGGTGTGCAATGTGCCCAGCAGTCAGTGCTTTGAACCTGCCATTCTTGCAGCTGGTAGCCCATCAAGCTATCTTACAAGAAACTTTTCTCCTTACTTATCTAGAAGCACTGAGGAAACTTCTCGCTTCAAGAGCCAGCTTGACTCTCTCCTCACACCCACCTCTCACCAGCTCCATTAACTCTCTTAATAGACTGGAAAGCATATGTGTTAGTGTTTTTCGTGATAGACTATCAACTCCATGCCAACTAGGTCTGGAGACTTGGAAATCATGGCAATTGTGAGGCTGCTATCATGCAGCCTTCTTCCAATATATTTTACAAACAAGCTGCAACCAGCATCTGAAATGTAGATAGGATTATATTAAAAAAAAAAAAGAAGTAAGAAAAGGAAAAAGAAAAAATCCTAAATGCAGAAAGCTGATCTGAAGGAGGTAACAGGCAAAGAGGAAGGATCCTTGGAACAGAGACATGATGAAATGGGAACAGAGCTCAAAATTACTCCCTGATTCATCTCACCTTGCAGCTTTACCATGTTTCTGATGCACAGGAGGAAGACATATTTCATCTCAAAATCATTTCTGAATACTGAAATTTGGGAAGAGAAGGTATCAAACGATCCAGAAAGTTCATGATCATTTCAAAGAAGGATCCCATTACTTGGAGTTTTCCCAGATCCCTTAGGGACAGCAAGATTGGGTTGATACTCCTGTGAAAAGGGCTCACTCACTGTCACTGATGGCTCTGCAGTTGACAGCTATTTGTCTCATAAACTCTGCCCCTGATAGGAAACACTGAGATAGGCAGAAAAGTCTGGGTTTAACAAGGGAATAGTCTCTGAACTAGAATTTGATCTGCAGAAATCTGAGAAAAGGAGTGCAGAGGAGATTTGAAACAGTTTGACCTGTCCTAAGAATGTGAGAGAGAAAAGTCTGAAACTGAAGCCTGAAGATCAAATTGCCTCAAATCCAAAGAGGTTTTCACCATTCTACCACCTGTCACTTTTGCCTTCTTCCCCCTGCTGGGTGGAAAGCAGACAGTAATCACCCTTTCTTAAAGGCAGCATCACATTGTAGGAGTACCATGAACACAACCTGCCTAGCAGCACATTGTCAGGCTTTAAAGTGCAATTCTCCTCAAAGAAGTAACAGTTTAAAAGTGCTTCGTCACCACACACACATATGCTCCCTGAGGGGCTTCATTATCCCTTTAATGTGTAGTGAAGGAATACCAGATCTTTCTTGCTCCCCATCCCTCCCAAGTGTCTTTCAGTCATGCCTGCTTAAGTTTGTTGATAAAAACACATATTTGCATGGTCATTAGCAGAGGTGTTGGAATGAACAACTTTATAAGCTCTGAGTTTATGCCTCAAACCCAAAACAACTAAATGAGCTCCCTTTTTGGGAACTCTGTAGATAGAAGAGCAACTGGGTTTCATGCTTCAGGGTTTCAGCTGTTCACCTGTGAGAGCTACAATAGCTGCACTTTTCTTTTCACTGCTCATTAACATCCGTGCTCTGCTCTCTGCAGTGCTGTGCTGTAGAGCTCCAGGATGGATGGAGGTCTTCACAGCCTGCTGCCTGTCTCTGTACCTTGTACCAGTTACACTGGGAGCACCGCTGCAGGGATTTCACATTCCTCAGAATTCATCCTCACGTGCACGGAAACTGGTTGTACTCACAGCTCCCACCTCCCTGAGTACTACAGCACTGGAGATGCTTATTGAGTTCACTGGTTTCACCATAGCAGCTAATGCAACTACAATCCAAATCAAAACAGCAGCTCTTCTGAGAGCCCTTCTCAAACAGCATCCTGTGGCCAAACAAATCAGAGTGGTGATGGCCTTATCTGAAACCTTCACAAAGTCAGTGAAGGGCTCCCGTATAGGATTGAGCAGCCCATCACCAACCTACTCAGAAAAGGTAAGAGGAGGAGGCAGTTTCACCCCATCCTCCAAGCAAACCTCGGTTAAGTTCCTCTTGCCACTAGATTCTGCCACCCCCACACACATGCACACACACAGAGTGTACTGTCTCCAAAAACTTAATTCCTCAGGTCCCCTCAGCTTCTTTTTCAGTGAGTATGCTTCTCCCTGTCACCAGAAGTGCACTTAGCCACATGTAACACATGTAACAATGTCACCTATTCAACTATTAACCCATGCACAGACCCATCACCCATGAACCTGAGAATTAGTCTGGAACTTATCTCCCTTTAAAAAGTCAGCCCAAGCTGTGACCAGTGATGTACACAAATAAGGTATCTGCAAATGCTTCAGGGTAATGAAGAAAATATCTGCTTTTTTTTTCCCCCCTCTGCTTTTTACTAATAGCAACCTCTGCTTCTCAGAGCACATCCTTCCCCAAAGGTGCCAAAGCTGGCATTTCCTAGTCTAAGCTCTACAGAATAATCACACCACTTAGAAAATAACTCCTGTCTCTGGAGTTCTCAGTTTCCCTATTTGTCAGTAGAAAACGAGACATTTCCTCAAAACATACAATAAAATAGCCTCTAGCAATAGCCTGCAATGCTTCTCTTTACAATAGTTTTATGAGCATGTGTGTGCTCTCCTGGGAGCGCTTTCATAATCATTTATACAAATGACAGAAACTTAGGACAATGAGAAGCAGGAAGGGATATACAACCATCATGCATGCTTTGAATAGTCTGCAGAAAATGTGGTTTTCTCTGTGAAAAAGAGATGTTCTGCTCACTTGTACATCTAAATCAGGAGATTCAACCCCTCCTAAGGAGGGGCAGCATGCTGTATACTGCTCCCAGAGCACCCAGTACAGCCCATTGCTCAAACTCCTCCTGGGCTGTCTCGCTGCTCTGGAACAGTTCCCTGAACCAGACTTATGTTCTACATATATAATCACAGAGTTAAAGAGGAATACTCAGGAGGAGATCCTGGGAGGGGGCTGGGTGTCCAGTTCTTAACTAACTTCCCAGCCCTCCTTCACAGCACACTTTGACCAAGTTGAGTGAAATTCGCAGTGCTCTGCAAGAGAGGTAGCCTGTGTTTGACTGTAAAGGAGCTCCTCTCATTTTGTGCTACTCTGGGAGGCTGTCACCTCCTCCCAGCTTGCTGACATTAGGTAAAAGTAATGATGGTCTTGGAAAATACACCATAAAATTGCTATGAAAACTTGTTTCTTCTCTGGATATTCAAGATTTCTATCTGTGTAGGGATGGAGAATGGACTGTCAACTCCTATATGGACAAACAACACAGCAAGAAGGTACTGAAAGAAAATCCATTTTCTCAAACACACACACACACACACCACACCACACACACACCCCCTTTTCCTTTTCTTTGCAATACAAATTATTTCAGCCTTCTGTGTAAAAAGGGGGTGGACTGGTTAAGCACGATATAATGGAGCAGCTTCATTTAGCCAAAAGGGCAGAGCTCTTGTGAGACCAAAACCTATAATGCTTAGAAGCATAGGCTTTACGATCTGTACCCTGTGCCACCAGAAACACGTTTCCTCTCTCCCTTCACCCAGCCTTCAGGAAAAATATATAAATAAATAAATGAACTTATGGAGCAACATGTCCAAGAAGCAGTGAGCAGAAATACATCCCAGAGGGGTACTAAAGCATATAATAGCTGTATTTGTCTTCCTGGAAATGCCCTGATACAAGACAACAAAAAAGAAGGTAGGATCATTTATCGTGCTCGGGTTTTAAGAGATTTCCAAGTAGATTTGTTAAGCTTGCAGGACGTTAACAAAACCTGCCTGAATGCAACAGGCATTGCCTTTCTGGGACAGGGGCCTTTTTTGCCCAAGGAGCAGAAAGGCACTGGAGATCGTGGTGCAAGTGAGCATGAATTTTACTTTGGGATGAATTTTAGGTCTGAGCAACTTTCTTATTGTTCCCCGTTCCCTGCACAGCCACACATAAGACAAAATGAGTTTTCTTTATTTTGCAACAGATTATTGGGATTCACTTATTCAAGATTCATGAGCTCTCATTACTCCCTCAGGCACATGTGCCAGCACTCCCTTCAGCCATGGCCCAAAACACACTGTGATTAGTAATAGGAGTCACAAGACTAAGAGGGACATGTCCAGCCAGGGTGATAACAGCTCAGCAAGGCTGCCGTGGGCAGTTGGGAAGAGGTTTGCTGGAAGGAACACATCTTCCCTAAGAATTCTTGGATGGATGAGGGGACGTTATGGAAATGAGAATAATAGACCTGGAGTATGTGGATAAAAGGAAAACAATAGAAAATATAGATTAGAATCTTTTCCTTAGTTGCTCAATTTTAGTTACCCAGGCTAAAAAAGCCAGAACAAAACAAACAACAACCACCAAACAAACAAAAAACCCCAACCCCAAAACCCAATCAAAAAGTACTAGGGCGAATTGTTCTGTATCTGAGTTTTCTCATATTGCTGAGACAATGATAGTGTCAAAAATATGTTTTAGGATACAGTGTTATGCCACTGGGTTTAACAATGTGTTTCCCTAAAGGAAAATGGGAAAATGTTCAGAGACTTCACTGCTGAGTGCACAGCATGGTATAAAACATAGCAAACTCCTGACAAAGAAACCAGACTGGCACTTTGGAGACTTGGGTTTATTCTCCTATTTCTTTAAGCAGGTCACTTCCCATCCGTTCTTTGTCTCTTTCCCAGCATGACTGGAAACTTTTGAAGTTGTGGACATTCCCAGTTGTTACCTTGTACCCAACATAACAGAACACACAGTTTTTATCAGGGTCTTTGGCTAACCATGGCAAAAAGGATGAAACCCCCTATTTCTAAGGAGGGATCTCATCTGAGAGGATGAATAAAAAAAATGAAATGAAAACTCAAAGGTATATCAAGTTCCACCAGTTCAGAGCCCAAAGGCAAAAAACCAACAAGATTAAGCCAAGTACCTCTGACCAGTTTTTTCCTTTAACTGCAAAGAAAAGCAATCTTTATGAAGTGATAAAGCCATCCAAGAATGGCTGTGGTTGTTTCTTTTAAATGAACCAGAGAGAACAGATGGTCCCCTCTCATACCATCAGAAAGGTCAAAATTAGCCACCCCCAAGACTAGCAGGTTCTTGAAATGCTCAAGTGCTTGTGTCTGGTCATTATAACTAATCCACTCTCCAGAACAAGAAAGGTCAAATGAAGAACACCCCTACAAATACTGCAGCAACTCCTGGCCATGGCTGATGTGTAATGCACTCAGACATGGTGTCAACAGCTGCTCCTAAACCCCAATGAGTCAGCCTTTCAAAAGAGCTTGTCAGCTCTCGCTGTTAGAGCTTTCATACAGATTATATTTACTCCCCAATGTTTAAAAATATCATTCTTAAACCTTGAAAATATAAAATGTTTTCCTCACAGAATTTGTCCTTTCCCCCCAGACAGCTGCCCAAGAATGTCTCATGTATTTATTTGTGAGCAAAACGTCCCAGATCTTCTTTCACTTTCCTTGTCACGTGCTGACAGCTAAACCAAAGGCAGGCCTCTGTTGCTGAGGCCACGTACCAATGAAGAATTTCTAGCCCCTTTCACAACTTTTATGTGCAAACCACAGTCAGCCTCCCAGAGTACTGCGAGGCTAGGTGTTCTGCTCAACAGATAGGGTACAGAGACATTGGGTGACTTGCCTTGGGTCTTACAACAGGCATGCAGACAGAAATCCCATATCCACCCCCTGCTCTAATCACCAATCTCCCTTGGATGCTTTCATTTAAATAAAAAGCCCTATTGGAAATGACAGGTGAAGCAAGCAGTCCAGGCATGAAATGTACTCTAAAGTATATTAATAGAAGGTTGCCAGACCAAATGGCACAAGACATTTGATCGCATCATCTTAGGCTTGTTGTTCATGCTCCTTTGCATCTGGCTGCGTGATTTCTGCCAGATTCTCAGCTGGAGGAGCAGGCTAGGATTTGCCTGCTTTCCCTAACCCGTGCCGGGCTCAGCTGCAATCATGCAGAGTACTGAAAGAAATCCCTTTGAGTCAGGATTCATTCCGAACATGTAAAACCCAGACAAATGACTGCTTCTCCAAAGTGAATCCCATTTCACAGCAAGTAGGTTATTAGTGTGGAACTCCATACAAGTAGCCTGCATTCAAAAGCCCTCTGCATTATTAATAGAAGATGAGCTTTTGACATCAAAGGAGAACCATTATGTATGCTAAACGGTGGCAAAAATTGTACCCGCACTTCAAACCTTTTCAGTTCTTTGTCCCTTGTAAATCAATCAAGGTTGACAGATGCTTTAAGGAGAGTAATCTTTTCAATGATACTGTCAATGGATAACATAATGGAACATTGTCTCTGTGCTGTGTGAAGACATGGAGCTAGTCAATTATGGACAACACTTCATGCAGCCGCCAGTTTTCACTTGAAGTGCTGCTGTTGAAGTATTATAATCCCAACAAATGGCCGCAGCAGCATACAATGTAAATGAGACCTCCTGAAGCTTTGGAAAATTAATTAGTAACAACAGTGGTCCATTCCCACACTTTCAAACACCAGCTTGCTAATGTTAACGATGCACTTCCCCCCTTCCCTTTGACCAGCCAATAAGAGCATATTTACATACACTATTTTTAATCTTCAACACTTTTTCCCCCTTTTAAAATGGAGGAAGCTATGGATTCCTTTCCTCTCTTTTAAGCAGCAAACTTCACCCCTGATATTTCTAACCAGTCACATAACCCACATGGCTGGAGCTGAAAACAAGAGAACAGAGACCTTCCCACTTGGAGACAGCAGTAATATTTGCTGCTATTGCTTTACACACATCAGACACTTTGTGGCTGTCTGCTTCTCCAACACTCCTCTCCCCTCAATTGCCCTAAGAAGAATGCCTAGGGTGGATGGCAGGGGAGAAGCTTCTGGTCTCAAGAGACCAGTAGGATGTGAATTGAAAGCCCAATGTACTGAGTGCCAGCAGCACCTAGGTCAAATTGTGGTGCACATGATACCAATATATATATATATCCAATTGCCAGCCTCCACAGAAGATTGAGAGTCAAAGCAGAGAGACTGCGCTGTTTATTTAGCTATTGGCTTCTATTTCCTACGTCATTTTCTTAAAGATTTTCCCTTTGTCAACTGAGGTTTGCACTAAGAGGAACACTTAATCTCCCACAGTAACAGAGAGAAATCCCACACTCGAGCACAAAATTTCTAAACTATCAACTGCAGATTTTCATGGTTCTGATCTGGTTTTGAAACAATCAGGTGTAGATAAGAAACTCAATCACTGAGGTCTTCTTGGGCAAGAACAAGCTGTTCCCTAAATACAACTCCCTCTTCCCCAGGCTCCAAACAGCTGGAAACAGGTGCAGCTGCTGTCCTTCCTCATTTATTATGGATTTGGTCTTCTACACTCTGGACAGTTTTCTGAGAAGCCCTTGCAGTGTTTGACCACAGAAAACTTCACATTGCAACAGTCCCTGAACCCCACAAACATAAAGACAGTTGTTAAACAATGCTGAGAATGGTTACAAAATACTGTGAGGCAACAGAGGAAGCAACAGCAGCTGCACACCCTTGCAGGCATTATCCAGCTGGCTGCCACTGCTGATCCCAAGAAGAAAAGGGAGATATTAGGTCTATTGCCTAGAAAAGAGGCCCCCACTGCCTCAAAAAGACAGAGGAAAGGTTATCTTCTTCCTAGCCTTAGAAAAGTCAGAGACTGATCCAAACTTTTTCCTACTTCTGCATAAAACAAACTACCAAACAAACAGAGAAATGGACAGGAATCAGGAGGTTTTAATTCCTTCTTCCTTTTGTTGGAGCAGCTCCATCAAGAAAACAATGGCATAACTCTATTTCTATATTCACTTTCCACTCAAACTGCATAGTGCAATATGCACAAACGCAAGACAAAAAAAATAAAATAAATAAAAAAAATAATCTCTCCTGCACCTTGAGAAAGCTTTAGGCTAACATTCTTGTCATGATGAAAATAGCCTTTCTCCCAGTGACAGTTTCTCTTGCTGTGCAGACTCATCTGCTTTTGTACCTGTTTTTAGACATTCTTTCTCTAGAGCTAAACACATGGAACACTGCAGGATCCCTATCCTCCTCCACCTACAACCTCTGCCACAAGCCGGTTGGGATGGCACTGCAGAGGGGGCCGCAGCTGTCCCCATCTTCAAGAGGAGACCCAGGTTTATCTCTCAGTACCAGGAGGATGAAGTATAAACAAAAAAGGGGGCAGCAGAGACTGGGAAAACGTATGGTGGGCAACAAAGAGGGTTACGAACATAGTAGACATAAAATCAGGTCCCAAACAGTATGTTCTTCTGCTCTTCTCGGCTGGTATAAGATTCCAAAGTAATTTTTAATTAAGCCTATTTCCATTATATAGCTGCCAAATGTCATCCACTGCCTTCCGTCCTCACAGCTAATGCTTGGCCAAGATGTGTTTCTGAATATTCCTTATCCCAGACAAAGCAAAATGGGACAACAAAGACCTCTTACTTGAAAGACTGTCCACTTCAGCAAACCTGGAGTGCACAGTTGGAAGCAGAGAGCAAAGGACAGCTGTACAGAAAGAAGTAGCTTAGCTGGCAGCTCCACAGGTGTGTAAGGTGGGACAGAAGAAGTGAGCAAGCAGCTGCAGGCAGGCTTGGGCGCTGTGTGTTAACTTGCACAGCTTTCAAGGAAAACCAATGCACAGAAGAGGCTATGGAAAGGGCAAGGATGTCGTATTTGGACACAAAGTTGCAACACACCAGACCAGAGTCTTATACTGACTTCTGCAGATCTATTGCAACCTACGTGTGCCAAGGGTCTGTTCTACCCTATTTGAAACTTAGTCTAAAAACATATGCCTCTTTCCAACCCATTTATAGGAGTTCACTATACATTTCCAATATCCAGAGATACCTACACACATACTTCCTTCAAGTTACAAGTCATGTATTGAGCTATTGCAGATTTTCTTGCAAAAATTTTTTCCATGGTAATGCTGAAGAATTTCAAAATCATACACTGCCTTTGTCACAACTTTCAACAGGAAATTATCTAAACTTTTATTTCAAGTTTATTACTTTTACTTCTATTTTCTATTTTATTACTTAAAGTTTACAAGTAAAAAATATATATATATATATATATTGCCAATAGAACATAAACAATAAAGCTGATCCAGTTGACCAAAAGAGAAAAGATCTTCTGACAAAACCCAAGTGCTCCAATAACTCAGAACCGAAGGTTATAATATGGAAGATGAAGAACCTGCTTCTGTTCACGTCTCTAATGACAATATGTAAGGTCAAAACTTACCACTTTTGAATAAGGTAAGTATAAAAGGGAAGGTGGAGCTAATACTGACAAAAGTTTTAAGTAGCCTTCTATTCATATTAAAATAAACCCCACACAATTCAATTAAGCCAGAGATCTATCATTAAAAATAAATTAGGAAAAAAATAAGAGAAACATTGCTTACATAAGAGAAGTCTTCAGCATTCTGACAGAGTAGCTTAGGAAAAACAGCCTGTCGCTGAAACCTTTCCTCATCTTCAAAGATGTTCCCATACATGAAGCCATTCATCATGGTGGAGTGGGCATGGATGTCAATATAGAACTCCAGGTTAATCTTCTGTTGAAGGAAAACAACAACAACAACAAAACATTCAGCATGCAATAAATCATAACTGTGTTATATAGGTGAAGCCTCCCATAAATCCAGTACTGCCATCCTTGAACGGTGCCAGCATCAGAGAGCCATGCTAAAGACATTGTTCTGATGCATCCAACCAGTTGTGCTTCTTTGTGGGTGTATGTGAGATGCAACACGGGACAAAACAGGCATTTCTTTACCTGTTCTGAGAAGGCTGGAACATTTACACAGTGTCTTGTGCTGCATAAAATACAGCCAAAGTATTATCCTTCTCTTTGATCAGGGTTTGGTGCAACTGATAAAAATAGGCACCTTCTAGTTCTAGAACATGATCGTTCGAGCATAGCTTTGCCATCTATGCACTGATCTGCACTGCGATATGCAGATGTACCCTTCTGCCAGGAAAGACAGGCTCAAAGCTGTGTAAAAAAAAAATATAATTCAGTATTTCCTGTGCAGTTTACTTCAGTTTATGAGAATAAATACTGCAAATGTTTTTGTCTTACTCTTCTTTGTAGTAGTAATTCAATAGAATAACTCCCAAAAGCAAGTGCCTTGAATGCCTCTCTGCTTGTAACTTCCCATGTGATTTTGCATCAACTCTGTCTTCAAAAGAAAACACCAGGACCCCCTAACACAGAAGTGCCTGCTCTCCTCATAATCTTTCTGGATTGGCAATTAAGTGTCAGAAGGCTCTGTAAGAAAACGCTGCTCAAGTCTCCAGTCCAGGGACACGTCTTTTTCCTCACATCATTTATAAGCGATACTACTTCCCCTGCCATCAGTGTCAAAGAGTGAATGTTCACCTTGGTGGCCATGTACAATGCCACTGACAGCAATGAGAAGGCAACATCCAGTACTGCAAAGTGCTACCAGAGCAGATGACACAGGATTACCCAGAGTTTCCCCAAAAGCTTGCAACTTCTGGTCCTGAACAAATGGTGCTCTGTGACCAGACAGTGACAAACCCACCCGTCACCTGGATCACAGCCACCCCACCATGGAGCCAGTAAGAACCTTCCTGGTGACTAGGGGGTTACAGTTCAGATCTCCCTGTCTCAACAGGGGGAAGAAGAAGAGCTCTGTTAGCAGGACAGGGATTGCAATGCTCAGCCCTGTACCCTTCAGTGGCAAATAGGGACTGTGACCAGTGAAATACAACATATAGCTCTCCAGCCACGTCTTGTCTGCACACAAAGCTTGCTCAGGCTACTGGAGAACACTGAGCTACAAGACAGTCCAGTGTAATACAACTGCAACTTATATCATGCAGTTTGTGTGACAGCAGTGTCAGCTCTTCTAGAGATTCTTTGATGGGGGGAGAACATCATTCGGTATGTGAAACTAATATGATGCAGATTTACTTTCCCTTGGCAGAAAACCAATGTACAATACACAGTGACTGCTTGGTTTAATTAAACAGCCTAGAGAGAGTAATACTGTATCTTATTAAGCCTTTCCTATGTTAAAATGTAAGCTAATGCAATATCAATATCTGACTGTGCTTCATAGGAAAAGGAACATTTGATTGTATTTGACTATAATACAAGAAATGGTTTGCTTCTGCCAAAACGTTATGCTGTACTATACAGGACCAACGCTGCAATAAAGCACGCATCTGCTATTCAGAGATACAGCACTGAGAAGAAAGATTAGCATTGACAGGACGAAATACCACATAGGATTTTCTTCCTCTCCAAGCATACAGAAATTAAAACCAAGATTGAGCAATATTATTTTTCATAAGATAATTTCCCCATCAGAAGCAGAGTTTGATGAGATCAGATGCACACTGGCATATCACCATAAAACAGAACACGTTGTCGAGTCTCAAAACAGTTATTTGATGATGAAGTGAGGAGATAATCTAGTTGAACTGGATATTTGTAAAGCATGAATGTCCTTCACATAGAACTCAGTGACCTAAGTCATGCTTATTTTAGAACAACTAGACAGTATTGTTTACAGGGACATATTTACTAATATAAAGTAATGGAGAAGTACAGTGATCTGTGTAACAATAGACTAGTATCATTTGTCTTAAACAGCACAAATAAAGGTGCTGGAACAAACTGTATGATTTGTGCTGTGTCATACTATACTTATTCATCCATAGTTATCAAATTCTTTCCAAAAGAAGGTGTCTACAAACAGGGACACAGAGGTACAGATTACTAAAATAACTCTGCATAGGCTATCCAGCAAGAAATTCACCTGCAGAACAAGGGTGACCTGAGGCTCAGCTTAATATTCAATTGATCAGGCCATCCAGTCTATCACTAGAGAATATTTTCTAAACTCTCCTAGGATTCCTGCTTAAAAAAATACGCTTATAAAAGTGTTCCAGAGAATTTTAGAGAATCTCCTGGGGTACTGAAATTCATTTGAAGACCTTTCTTGATTATCAAAAACCATTTTCAAATAATCTGGTTATAGTGGTTATTTGTGAGGGAACAGTGTCCTTCACAGGTGTTACCTTCACCTAAAGATTAAGCTTCTAGATTGCTTATTTGGAAACCAAGACATTCAACGGGTAGCTCAGCATTCGGACAAGTGTTCAAAGCCATTTATCCAGTCATTCATTACAAAGTATTTCAAACGTGATTTCCTGTAAGCCCACAATAATTATTCAACTGTTTTTTCTGGTCTTCGTTCCATACCCTCCTACTGAACATACAAAAGTCTCCATTTCACATATTCCTGCCCACTAAATATAGTGCAAATTTGCAATTGCACATTGTATTTAGTAAGTTGTTAAACATTGCTAAAGTAATTGCCAGTTAGACATACTACTCCCAGACACTGCTGTATGTGAGCAGAACAGAATTTCAGCGTTTCAGATTTCTCCTCATCACATTCATTATTTTATCAAAGGGAAACACGTTGCTCATTCTCCATTACAGAACAAAATAATTCAGTACATTGTTAATATAACACATGAGTTCCTAATGAAAAATTCTCTTTATTTACAGGCACAAAGATATAGTGGCCTTAAAATGGACAATTAACAGCCCAGTCACTGGGACGTTAAACTCAAAGTTTGCTACCTCATTCCCCAAGTGCTAAACCAAAGTAGTAGACAATCTGTTTCCAGGCAAGATTTGCAAAAGAATTAAGGTATGTTCCTGATTAATAATGGTATTTCTTCTCTCTCTTTACAGTCATACACATTCATAAGTACTTTACACGTAGGAAATGTTTCACCCACTGCCACACTACAAATTTTAGCTAGGGAATATAGTTTCATATTTTAGTTGTGGTTCTCTGGAAGATTTTGGCATAATAACTGATCTCCTGCAATTTAGTCAGGATCACAGAATTAACATTTTATTAAATATATATTGTCACATACTGATGGAAATTTCAGAAAGATGAGCGGAGAGCTGACCTTTTCAAACTGTTTCTCTTTGAGACAGGGACAATTTTAATGGGAGAATGAAGTTAATAAATGTATGTGTGCATTTACATGAGCACATATAAACACACTTAAAACATAAACCAACCTTACCTGCTGTTAAACCACAGGGGTATCTATATCTACACAGCAGAACCCACCCTGGTTACTAATGCAGTAACATCTACAAGTAAGACTGGGAATAAACTCAGAGGTGGCTCAAAGTCTTATAGTCACATTTTCTTCAGCCTTTAAGCAGAAAGTAATGAATAACCAGGCTCAAACATCTCTGGATGCTGTAGCTGCCTTCCGAGGGACTTACAAGTTACATCCTATGATATGATATTAGACTCATCATTTTCTGCTTTAGAGGTGGAATGCAAAATGATTCAGATGCCTTATAAAAATAATCAGGCAATTTAATTCCCTCAAATGTCCTCTCTTTGTGTTTACAGGCAGCAGCAGAGATTTTCTCTCTCACACTCTCTTTCTTAAGTAAAGCTGTAATTACCTGGATGACCCAGCTTACAGAGTGGAGAAAACAAAGGCAGACTTGGTCTTCCTTTTCTGTGTGTCAAAAGAGAAATCACTCACTAGAGTGACAGAGACAATGATTGGATCCCACTTCCTAGAAAACAGTTAACATTCTCTCCCTTGAAAAGAATGGACTTAGCCTTTTCTTGCCACTTACCACATAAACCCAGAATAAATAAAAAGCAAATGAATTTCTGTTCCAAAGTTCATTTGAATCCCTGCCTTTGTGGCACACACTTTCCACTATTCTCTTGAGTCAGTCTAAAGTTTCTGGCAGCTTGAGAAATATACATATAAATTAGGGATGGGGGGAAATGAAAGATATCATGGATAAAGAGCTCACATACACTGTCAAGATATGAAATTGTCAAAGTACTACAGAAACTGGAAACTGGTTCATGATGACATGTAAAGTTTTGAGCAAATATATTTTTACTTGTCTGCATTTTTATTTCATTAGCTCAATGCCTTTGGAAGGTCAGTAATTAAAAAGCAAAAGGAAAGAATGCACTTTAGCACTGATATGACCAAAGTTTGAATTTGAACAGTGCAATTATGATTCTTAAGGAAACAGAGATTTTAAAAATAAATAAATAACCCCCCAATAAAAGCCATAATAAAAGGATAAATGTGCATTGAGTCCACAACATGAGCCACTAGAGAGACAAGTGATGCAGGAAGAAGCCAGCTCTGTCCACCAGCTGTCACTTCAATATGGATTTTATTAATTCTTGGGCATAGCAGTTGGTTTAGAGAGGGAGTATCCAAAAGCCTTGCTCAGTCCAATATTTCATGCAGGGGATGGGATAAACTCCTTGCAATGTTTTATACGAGCTGCTAAAACCATGGCTTGTCATTAGTGGTAGAGAGCATAACAGCCTCCAGGCAGATGTTGCACTCTTACTGCTAAGCCACCATTTGAAGCAAATGGACGTACAACAGTTGGCACAGCATAAAGAGTTTGCCCTTTTTGGTTCCGAAAAGATTCAGAAATTCCCAGAAGACTGGCTCCTTGATGCCTCCTCAGGTCCAGAATCTCTCAAAAGAAAATTCTGCATAGGTCTGAAATATATCCATTTTGACACCGTACCCCACCACTTAGTTATTTTGGCAGCACCTACAGTGGTGACACCAGAAAACACAAACACAATGTACTAATAAGCAAAATCAAGAAAAGCAGACCCTTGAGTATCACATGCTCAGCAGTCTACATTCAGCTAGAAAGCACCAGTCCTGGCCCTTTCAGCTTCAGGGGTCTCTACCTGGTGTCCTGAATTACTCTTTAGGGATGCACAACACTTGTCTTCTCCTGACTACACAAGGGAACATTAGGTAGAATTCAAACTGTCTGGATATGGTTCAGTTTCCAAGCTTCCCTTGAAATACCTGGATTTGGATGCCCAGTTAGGTGACTTTTACCCAGATCCCTTTTCTTACTTTCTCCCCATACTTTTCCCCCCAAATTTGAAAGGGGGGAAACCTTCATAAACCCTCACAGAAAACCCAAACCAAAAAAAAACCAACCACCCAAATCCAAACCCCGAACAACAACAAAACCAAACACACACCCCCCAAACCCCCAGTAGTTCTAAGAACATTTTTCCTCTGCCATTCTGTATAACCTCTGACAAGTTAGTGCTACAGCATCATCTCTAGTTTAGCAGATGATGTAAGCCACACCTTATTAGAGGCACTATTTCAGAGGTATGCCACTACCCTTTTGTAACCATAGGGACAACATCTTTCTCCTTCCATTCATCATCCTATGGACCACCTGTTCCATTCACCTTTGTAAACGCCATGGCAACACAGCAATTATTTACATAAGAAATTAATAGTAGAAAAGTGGCTTACTATTTTTTAAAGCCTTATAAAGGTTAAAGCAAGACCCTCGTCTTGCTTCCAAAGAAGGGAAAATGTTAGCTTAGAACCACTCTTATTCTTACTGATTTTTGTGCTTTGTATCAGTAAGAATAAGAGTGGTTCTAAGCTAACATCCAATCTCTCTTTATTCCTGTAGATAACTTTACACAATCTGACAATGTGTTTTAAGTGTCCCTGCAGAAGCAGCTTGCAAACACTGATGTACCACAAACTCTGAATGACCTTCTAGCAATTCTTCGTAACAATTCATGCATTTCTTCAGACTATTTCAATGAAGTTCCACAAATTGTTGTCTTTTGGAATGAACCACTCCAACCCACTTGCCATTCTAAAGTAATTATTTACTGATCTGGTTACACAGCAAATTCTCAGTCTAAGTAACGATGCCTCTTAATGATAGGCATAATCTGACATGACTCCTTAATGTCTCAAAAAGGATGGAGAAGAAATTTCTGTTGGATTCATACAGCAAAAGGATGGCATATCCATGGACACTGCTTTCCTGTCTTAAGTAGTAAGGGATGCTTTTATCCATAGAACATGGGACCCCCTTCAATAAGCTTGAACCCTGCTCTGATGTGCCCATCAATAGCCCTGAGAAGAACTAAACTCATAGTTTTGGCCTCAAAGTGGGAGGTCAGCAACATGCATATTCTGATCCTGGCTCTTCATCTGCTTGCTTCTCTCACCTGCCAGTGCAGATAACAACACCTCATGAGGATTAGCTGACGTTTGTAAAGCACTTTGAAGATATAAAGCATCACAGTGCATACAAGTTAAGTATTAATTCATCTGCCAGGCTGATTCACTCTTTGACCCCTTTGCAGAGACGTCCAGTTAGTGTCAGCTCTGGCAGTTTTTGCAATTCAGGCACCTGTCCACCAGCTACTGGACTGAAGCCAGCAATTCACACAGGACACAGAAGAGCCGTCAGATGGTAGTAACATTTGGTCACGACAGGCCTGAATTGGATTTGAAAGGGTGACCTAGAGGTGAAAGGCTCCATCAAGAAGCCACTTCTGTTCAAATGCATATTAAATTAGAGAGGGGCCAAAGTGGCAATGTTAAGACCCAGATCAAGTTTAGACAAGACTTTTAGCTCAGCTGCATGGACAATTCTTGTATAATTTTTACCCTAAAGAATAGGAAACAGGAAATATTCTTCTGGATTTTGGGCCTGACCCCAAGCCAAAACCAGAAGGGTGAGTCTGAACAAGGACAGTCGTTGTTCTATCTCATCCTTTCTCTCTCCCTCATATGGAAGCAAACATGCACATATACTCAGAACATGGTTTATGATCTTTGCCAGCTCTGAAGTCTTCAGTCGTTTGAATAATTACAATAAAGCATTGGGATTTAAGGGCTATTACCTCACTGTAAACTTTGCCGATCTCACTTGGCTCTGCCCACCGCAGCTCTCATTTGCATGTCCCCACCATATGCCCCACAGAACAAGCTCGGTATATCCTACCTTGCTCAGTTATCTGCCACTGAACGGTGCTGGCTCTACAGAAAAAAGGCTTTTCAGAAAAGAGAGGGGAGAATTCTGGCAAAAAATGAACAGCTTTTTGGGAGAGGGAAGGAATCCTACAAGAAAAAGAGAGAGGGAGGGAAGGAGAAAAGTGGGAAAGGGAGAAAAGCTGAGGCAGCAACTGTTCCTTATTCTGATAATTAAAGCCAGAAAATTGGGTTACAAAACAAATATCTAAATGACCATTGTTTTCACTAGGAAAGTCAATTTGGCTGTGGTCTGGTTCTGGAAGTTTGCTCAGCTGAAATGCTCCCAGTAGCTGTACTGGGGGTTTTAGCACTCCTTGGTACTGTTCGTACCAAGCCACGTGCATATGCAAGTCATAGAATGTCTTCAGGCATCATTAATTGCTGCTTATACACCTGAAACTATATTAAGCCCAGACTTCCTGTTCAACTATTCACTTCAAAGCAGTATTAATAGTTTGGTGGTTTACCAATAACTTTTAATTATACTTCTGCAGAACCTTCCGACCAAAGTACACAGTCTTTACAAGTACGTAAATAAGTCCCAAAGACAATGCCTGCCTCTCCTCCAATTACAAAGGCAAAGAGTGGTAGACTCAAAACCAGTGGCTAGGAGTTATGAATCCCTGTCTCCTAATTTCCTAGGAACTACTCCAGTTGAACAAATTACATGTAGTCAAATCAAACTCTGTAACAACCAGTTTCTCTAGTCTCTCAAATAACATATGTCATTATTCAGTTTTTCTTACTAAATAAGTAACAGCTGCCACAATATAAAGTCATCAGGCAGAAAACCTAAGGCAAACAAAATAAAGTGCTTTTCAAATTACTATATACCTATACTGCAGAACTCACTGCCACCAGATTTTGGCCAAAACACAGATGAACTCAAAGATCAATCAGATAAATTCAAAGAAAAATATTCCATTATGTTATTACACACAAAGCAGTGGACACAATTTCTTATTGGAAAATCCCAAAATTACACGTTGCCAGAAGCTTTGCCCTATTCTTAGTCTATCTCTTAGCATCTGCAATAGGTCATTGGATACTGAGCTAAATAGACCTTGGGTTTGACGCAGTAAGCATCACTGTTTGTATTTTCCAATTAGACCTTAATTTATGCTACGGAATGAGACTTCTGTAGTTCCTAAAAAGTTAAGGTGTTGATTGGTTGTGAAAAGTATGTATATTTCTACAGTTTAAACTGCCTACTTTAAAAAGAGATTAGACAAATTACTGTAGTATGTCCTTCTCTACATTAAGCTCTCAGCTCAGGAAGCCCCTAAACCAATGATAACTACAAACTGGACACCAAAGGTAAAGGCTCATTTTACACATGTAAAATTTCTTATACAGGTCCCTGTCTTTTTCTGCCTACTAACAACACACCCAGGAAATTCTGATCAGTTGGACCTATGCGAGGACTTGCAGCAGTTGTTCTTACTTTACATAGATCCATGCTGAGTAAGAAAGAAAGAAACATACCTGCATGCAAACTGCAAACCTGCCCAGTCAGGTGGAAGGAAACAACACTAAACGTATCACTCAAGGGGTATGTGGCCATCTACTCGCTTGGGAAGGCAGGAAGGCTGTATGGACACTGTGCACATGCTTTATGAGTGATTGACAGCTGAAAAGCAAACTCTTTCTGTTCATCTTCCTGACACAGCCTCTCCACAAGCAGAAGTTATCCATGGTCATTAGTCTTATTCTGCTTCTTTACAAGTTATCTTTTCCTTTTCTTTCCTTGTACTCAATGCAGGCAACAAACACATCCAAGTAAGAGAAAAAAGTGAAAGCCGATAAACAGGAACACAAGGACACTGGAAGAGATTAGGGTCTGTACATCCCTACCGAAGGGAGGGACAGCATGCTAACAAAACAAAAGGAAAAAAAAAAAAAAAAAAAAAAGAGAGAGAGAAAAGAATTGTCCCTGATATTCCCTTGTTGACCCAAGATTCATCCACAACTGGAAGAACAGGTTTTCTTGCATTTGACTTAGAGACAGATCAGCATAGCATTTTGCACCAAACTGCAGAATGTTTTCTCTCTGCTTTACATATAGCAGTACTTATTATCTGTAGAGTGCTAGGAAAGCTAAAACGTAATGGTATTTTTGGAGTTGTCTGCTTGTGCAACTAAAAGCACAACATACCATGCCTTTTGCAAGGCACTCATCAGCATAAGTTGTATCTGAAACTTTTTCCTCCAACATTCCCCTACTCACACTGGTCAATAGGTAAACCTGTTGCTACAGGCCATATCACCTTGTGTTCCCTTGTCAGACCAAACAGCAGGGCAGCTAACTGTGCCTGTACATAAAGTCACAATGTCTCAAACACGGTGTATGCCCCTGCAAGCACATATTGGGGACAACTATTTTTTTTAACATTTTCTACGGAAAGAATATTCAGGTCTTGCAGAACATCAGGGACTCAAGGTTCAGCACAGTGGTACAAACAAAATTATCAGTGACAATCTCAAGAGGAGTCACCATGGCATAACTAAACAAAGGCATAGTAGGACTCTGAAGAAGGATATTTCCCACCCTAGACAGCAGTGGCTGACCAACATGACCAGTGGTTGACTTAGAGGTTTAGGCAGTTTTTGTCTGCTTTTTCTTCTGTGTGTGTGTATATATATACACACACCTTTGTAAGTGTGTATGTGTGTAAAAACACACCTCCATTTGGAGAAAAGAAATATTTTTAACTTATTTTCATCCTTCTCTTCTGTAACTGTTACAGCTGTCTATAACAGACAGCAAAGCAATTTGCTCTGAATTGTAGGTATATCAGATCAACATTTGATCCTTGCTCTCCTAAATGCTGCATCAACACTGATGGTCCACATGCTGTTTTCAGGTTGAGTCGCCAAACATGAGTGACGAGCCAATTCTATGAGTCTATGTTACTGACTGCTTCAGGAGATCGGCCATACACTATGATTGTATTGCAAAGCAATATCGTTGTGATTTAACCCCAGTAAGCATCCAAGCCCCACACGGCCACTCATTCACTCCCCCCTGCAGTGGAATAGGGGAGAGAACTGGAAGGATGAAAGTGAGAAAACAAGCTTTACCCTCTTATTCCAACAACAGACCACACAGCAAGACAGAAACCAAGTACACGCAACAGCAGCACAGTGAAAGTTCACTGGAGGCAGAAAGTGATCGCACAAAACTTTGGCAGACAACTCATGGGCAAACCACACTTTCGGTGAACTCGCTCTGATTTTTCATAGTTTCCTCGGCAGTTTTCTCCTCCCTGCACTCCCACACACCACATTGTGAGCTGGAGAAAGTCTGGAAGTATACTTTAATAAAACTTCCAGCTTTCCCAGCCACTTCCCTTTAACTTTAGATTTCTCTGAAGGGAGGAGGTTTCTGCTATCTCTGATGGTTGGAACCTGATCCTGTCATCATTAGCTTTTTCAGTGACTCTTCATTTGTTGAATGTTGGTCTGTAATAAGAGGCAGGAAGGATAGTCATTTTTATAGCAACTACCTGCCAACAGATTTCAATTCTTTATCCCTTCAAAATCCCACAT
This sequence comes from Microhierax caerulescens, assembly GCA_035590215.1. Classification (NCBI taxonomy): domain Eukaryota; kingdom Metazoa; phylum Chordata; class Aves; order Falconiformes; family Falconidae; genus Microhierax; species Microhierax caerulescens. The sequence continues at coordinate 26,818,535 of JAVJGJ010000030.1, forward strand.
CTGTCCATGTCTCCAGGCACTAGTGGAAAAAGCTCTGCATTAGTTATTTTTATTATCAACATAAAAATCTTTCCATTTATTTATTTATTAACAAAAAACTGCAGCTATCTACAAAACTCAGTTTGTTTTGTCCTTAGGCAGACATTTAAAACTGTCTGCCAACTTCTTTTCTTAATAAAAAAATAAGCTGAAGTCTTTATTACACACGGTGTAACAAAATACGACCAGCTACATTTACCCAGCTGAGACATGCACCATCCACTTACCAGGCAAGAGTTCTGTGACTGAAAGAGGAAACATCTGCTAAAGAAGGTGGCCCCACTTCTGAAACCTGGCCACAGTGCTGAGTTCCAAAACACGCCCCGTCCCTGCAGGCAGCCGAGCCAGCACTGCACAGTGGAGCAGGGACAACCCTGAGCTCGTTCTGACCCCCCCTCCAGACGGACAGACCTGCCATTTCAGAGCAAGGAGGGCTGCACTGCATGAGCATTCTGCTTTTGGGACTCCAGTGCATTTCTCTGCGTGATGCTACATCAAATGGCTTCTCCAGCTCTTCCCTAACACAGCAGAGAAGGGTGAAGCTTGTGCTGTGTGGTTGCCACTGGGGACACACCACCACATCCTCCACCAGTCCCTCAGACCCCACCAGCCAGACCTCTTTGAAATAACTCACTTTCAGGCCGGGTCTTTGCTTTTGCTTCTTAACAGCATGCTATGGTGGAGACTGAAAACATATCCCAAACCACTTCAGTGCCTTGCACAAATGACTCTCAAGCTAATGTGAGGACACAGCAGGTGATGAGAACTGTGCCTTCTGCCCAAAATCTCATGGCCTATTTCATAGTGAAGAAAGTCTCTGAAAAGCAGGAAGGATTTGGAGCCCTAGCCAGGATATGTGTCAGCGCTGCCGCCTGCACTCTTTCTGGGCTAGTGACTGGCATGTTAAACCCAAACAACACATCTTAGACTACACGAGATGAAACACATTAGGCAGATGGCATGTTTTCTCTGCACAAGCCAGCACCGGAGTATTTCCTCCTAACGATCTTCTGTTCTTGTTCTCACAGCAAAATTAGTTTTAAAGTAAAAAGAAACAGAAAAATACGTAACATGATGAGAGCAAAGATTACTGTGTGGAAAATATATCAACAAGAGAGGGGTTTTATTCTTTCAATTCCGTGGCTTTTATTTATATATATATGTTGTTTATAAAAACAAACACCCTACTTTGTCAGACGTGAAAAGTCAAAATTTACATTTAAATGGAGGCATTTAGGTGGGTCTTTTTCCCTCTCATCTTATGAATGCAGAGTACAAAAGACTAAAAACTCTCAATTTTCCTAAATGGAAGGATAACAGGTGAAGTTTGCATTCTGGGAGCTATTCATTTAGTGAACAATGTTCAACTCGGCAAGGACCAAAGCCCAGCTGATCAAGGGGGAAAGAGCACTGGCTATTAGGCCTGACAGGGATTTGCTCAACAGCTGAGACCAGGAGAAGCTGTGATCTCATTGTGCCCCGTTCCCAAGGAGGAAATTATGCCAAATACAGCTCCCGGGGGGCAACACCTATATTTCCAGATATACAGTGGATCACTATCCAACTCAAAATCACTGCAATTTTGGAGATTTCAGTGCCACAATAGCCCTGGTTTCATTGCTGGAACTACTGCAATGTTTAAAATGTGAGGTGGCGTGTTTGGAAGAGAAAATGAGAAGACTTAAAACAAGTCCATAATTGCACAGTATTAAAGCTGTAAAAATTATAAAAGAATGGAAGTGGAAGCAAATACTGTGATGACCCTTTAAAGCTTGCCATCAATTCCCTTCCTTTTTTTTTTTTTTCTTTTTTCTTATTTTCTTCCTGGCAAGGAAAATTAGTAAATGAGTACTGATTCTAAGTAGTCTATCAAACAAGTACCCTTGCAAGCAACATGCTCAGAGAATGCTACCCATCCTAGTCCATGGAAAAGTGTAGCAACATCTTTAACCACTTTGTTTCAATAGAGCACACCAGGAGTAAGAGATGATCTACCATAGCAGCTCATTCAATTCTGGGCTAAATTGCCCCTCTGGCTTTTTCTGAGATAGAACTGATCTGTAGTGTTAAAAGGACACAGGCAAAAAGTAACCTTATATTTTTTAAAACAAGGTTTAACCACAGATCCAGCGAGCCTTTTGTAGTGTTTTTATGTTGATTGTTTTTAACTGTCTTTTCTGTGTTATATTGAGCAAACCCCATACAAAAAGACCCCAGAATCCACCTAGCCACACCTCTTCCCAGTAAAAATAGCCTGGCTGTATTTTAAAAGCAGAGGAAATACTAGTAAGTGTTTGGAAAAGGCACACACAAAAAATCTAAACACCTTGGGAAGTAAGAGCACTGTCACTATGGACCCAGCACTAGGAAATCACTGACTCTCTCTTTTTAAAGTTACCACCAGTGTTTCTGGTCCCCCCTGGACTAGAAGCTATCATCCCAATCACTCTCCTATTATCAGAAAGTGTATTCTGATGTTCACCCATCATCACCTTGGTCCCTCTATGGTGAATTCCGCTTTTTGGCACCCTCACAAACAGCAGCAGAGTCTGTTGTCTCTGCAACAAATGGTGCTAGTTTTTCTAGCAGTTTCCAACTTAAAAGCATTACCTGCATTAATGAATTCCAAGGCACTCAACCCCACTGCCAGCCCTTTCATTCAGAAGGTGTCACAACCCCATTGTGCACTGACCCTTTATTTTCACATGTATGTTTCTGGCAACAAGGACAGCCTCAAAAACTTCATCATCCCCATTTCCCTCACATATGGGACCACTCATTGCCAGGACCACACAACACCAGAAGCTGGCACAGTTTGCTGGGAGTCCACATCATGACCTTGGGAACCAACCCAGCTAGACAAAAGAAGTCTGAGTATTTGGAGGTTTGCCTTTTTTTCCAGCCCAATCAGCTGTTCGAGCTGTTCATATATTGTCCCCCCATTCAAAGAATCAGTTGTATGATTCATACAGGATTACTGTATGCAGGGGTGGGGTGGAGGAAAGAAATAATACAAGAGAACACAAATATCTTCAGTAATTGAGTCTGAATTTAAAGCCCTATCCAGAGTTAAAAAGGGTTTTACCTGAGCCAGCAGGACAGCCATAACAACATATGAAGAACCTGTCTCTCAGCTTTCTCCTCAAATAACCAGGAGTACCTGGTTACATCTGGAGTATTGAGACTTAAGTACTCTCTGTCTGGTGCTATTCGAGATGGTTTGAGGAGTCTGCTCAGGAAACAGATGATCAGTGCCTCCTTTCCCAAACTCATGTCTCTACAGCTGTGATATGGCAGGTTTCCCAGAACCACTGTGCTTTCAATTTTATAGATGAGCTCAAGGCTACCAGATATTCTGTCTTTCGGTAATTAAAGCCTACCTGGTCATTTACCCCAAATATGAAGTATAACTCGAAGATAATGTTAGACATCACTATGCCATTATTACAGCTCCTGTAATGAATGTTTTAACACACTATGGAGAAATGGATGCTGTTCATGGACAACATTTCTCGGCAAAAAAAGCAGGAGCTTTTTGCTTCAGTTAACTGTTAAGATTTTAGCTTCCAAGTGATATCAGCTTGATTCACCTCTCAGCTCTTCCGAAAATCTGCCAAGAAAATATTACAGGATCCTGTGAAACATTCCCTTTCTTTGCCACCTCTTACTGTGACCTGTTCTAACAATACTACACAAGGGTTGGTTTACTTACACACATTTCTTGTGGCATGCATGCCTGTAACGTCCAAATCTGACATCTGTTAATTCCACACAAGTAAACTCAGCTGGACAAGAGGATATCAAGTAATATAAAATGTCAGCTTTCATGCTATACGGATTAAGCCAGCCATGTAATCAGGCATTCTTTATGATGGGCATATCATGGGTAAGCAGTGATGACAGAGTTTATCAGATAGCAAAAACCACTAATACATATGCCTGATTCTGTCTCTGTAGGAGTTTTTCAATCAGTGGTCCCAAACTTAGGCACATGGTTATCACAGCGGGTGGAAACATTAAACCTTCTGGGTTACCTTCAAGCCCCAGCAAAATTCAGCATGACCTTGAATTAACCTTGAATCTTTACCCAAGGGAATACCTATGCAATAGATTGAAACAGGCAGTGCTAAGTGGCTGCAAACACGTAAGCACTGGGACAGAATGGGCCAATGGAAACCCCACAATAAAGCTAAGACACTGCCTGCTTCCTTCTGCTTGTCCAAATACTACACAACTTGGCTCAGCAGACTGCTGTGCTCCTCCAAGTAATGGCAACTGACCCCCAAAGGGCCAGGCACCACCTAAAACTGAACTGCATCTTATGCTGAACATATAACCTCTCTGGAATGACTTCTCTGCTGGTATTGCACCAACCTGGTGTGAAGAAACATTTTCTGGGGTGGTTGGATGGTCACTGGGCTCTGTAATAGAAACTCCTTCCATATATTCAGCCACTCTGTTTTCAGATACTGGGAGCAAAGCTACATGACACTCTTCTGAGTTACCTGAGGCATTTTTCTTGGCCCTGAACTAGGTATTTCCACATTTTTTTGTATTTGTTCCAACAAATAATATCTTTACATTGTTTTCATTAGCCAGGTTGTGGGGGAAGGTACTTTTTTTGAAACATTTTTCAAAGAATAAACTTGGCACACAACAGCAGTCAGGTTCCTCATGGCAACTGGTCCAAGCTCAAAGATATATGGTCTTTAGCACTGTGTCCCAACTTCTTTGCACAGTGTTCCACATCATTGTATCCACAAATTTCCTGGTACCCGAGAGACCCTCTTCACGTAACTCTTCTTTTTCCTTCCTGCCTCCCCCAAAATAACTCCACAAGCCAACAACTTTTAACCTTATGTAAAGTCATTTGACAGGACTATAATCTTAAACTGTAGATGGGAAACAGAGACACAAAGCTCGGTAACAGTGAAGAGACGCAGAGTACAAGCACCATCCAAACCCGAGTCTTCTTCTGTGCTAGCATGCTGAATTTGTACTCTAGACCACCATCACTAAAACGGTGCTGAGCTGCTCGCCTACTTGAAAAAATCAATACATAGCATTATACCATGCTAGGGGGTGGTTCTGGTGATGGGTTTTTTTGGTTGGTTTGTTTGGGGTTTGGGTTTTTTTTGGGTGTTTTGTTCTTCTTGTTGTGAGGGAGTTGTTTGCTTTGTGTTTTAAAGGTTTCCAGGTTCCTGTAAATGTCACTGAGTTGTATATAAGGCTGTGGCATTTTGCTCTCTCTAATACCAGGAAATTCATATACACACACTTTTAGTTGTTTATCTTGTGAATACAAAGATGGAATCAGAGCATTACAAGAAAAGAAAGTGGGTTGTTTTCTTCCCTAACTTCTCTGGGACTCAATAATATTGTCAGTTTCTCTTTCTCTCCCACTTCTATTTTGTCTTAAGGCTCCCTATCTTGGAAGACTGTGAAGACACTGTGTGATTTTTATCTCCATGATTAAAGTGTTACACTTTATTGAGCTCTTTGCATCAGCACCAAAATCTGCAATGCAGGATTTTACATAACACTTCATTTTCTCCTCGCACCATTACTGTTATTAACCTGGTGGCAATAAACAGAAAATACAGCTCTGCTCATGATGTACTCCTGAGGTTTTGTGTGTGTGTGTGTGTGCCTAACAGAAAAGGAAAAGAAAAAGAATGGAAATGAAAGAGCCTCCAACATGTGCAAGATTAGGAATGACTGCATAAACTTGTATTTTCCTCAAAGAACAATTGCAGCCTTTCAGAGTTAAAAAGAGAAATATCGTGCTATAGCTTCTGCATGTAAGGATTTATTCTAAAACAAGAGATCAGAACAGAAAGAACATCCAAACTTCAAAATTCTCCAACTCATTATCATTCTTCATTAGACTTTCCAGATGGAAGATTTGACTGATACCCTACTTGGGGATGCTGCACTTTTCCTTGTTTAAATGACAAAGTTTGGAGACCATGAGATCTGCCAACAGGATATCAATAAGGGTCTGAAAAACAGCTGAAGAGCTGTATGTGCATGCCACCGTAGATGACCTTCACACCCCATCAATAGATAGAAACAGCACGTTTCACAGCCATGAGATCTCTGAGTACCTGGGAAAACAGTAGGAGTTAAATATCCGAATGTCTGTAGGAATCTGGGTTACTAACAGGGATTTTCTTTTTGCTGAAGCAAGAGAGACCTGCAGGTTCTGGAGCACAGGCATCTAGATCTGAAAGCAGGACTACAAGAGCCATGCAGAAAGAAACGGGTCGTCCACGAACAGATGGTCACCAAACTTGATTGAAGCCTGACAGTAATGACAGACAGACAGAATGCCAGTATGGGGAACTGCCTAAGTTGGCATGTCACAGAGAGAGCATTCAGAACCAAAGTACGTTTTTATATGAACTAACAGCAATGCTTCAGGTGCTTAGGTATCATCTTCAAAAAGAAAAAATTAGGAGGGTAGGCTTCATAGTCTTGCTCTGCTTCTCTTTAGATGATATAGGCACTCCTTTTGCAGTCCTGAAGTATTGGGGGTGGGGAGTCAGGGAATATCCTAAAAATCTGATTCCAACCGGTTTTCAGTCAGGTCCTGTAGCTTTGCACTGTGCCGCCATGTCTACCCGAGGCATCTCATCACAGGAGTGGTTACAAAAGTCAGTGTAGATTGGGCTGAGTGGTATCGCTATAGTTTATCCCACAACATTCTGGTTATTTTTGAAGGATTGTTATGTATTTTAACCCAAGAGAAAGCTTTTAGAAAGCTCTCCAAGCTTCTGCCCCCTACTTATGTGGGTTCCTGCTCTTTACTCCTGCTATTTATTTTGCACTTGCTCTTTACTCATAAATGCTGCAGTTTGAAATATAGCAGAACATTTTTCAGTTCGTCAGTGTGTTGTTTGCTGTCAAGGAGACGAAATGTTACTACTTTCCTCTGGAGAAGCTTAGAACATGATGGATGAAATGTCACAAATAATTAGACTTTTCTTATGAATTACATTTTTTTAAACTTCTGTTTTCATGTCAACAGGTATGTTACAGATAGGCTGCATGAAAGGACCTGGGGAAATTTTAGTTCTCTGGGAACAGTAGTAATGTAATATCTGATAAGCCAGGGCATAGCTCCAGCTGAGACAACTTTAAACAATCTCCACTATGAAAATTTGGGACTATGAAAATCTGAGCCTATTGGCAGAATCAGAGAAGTCCGGTCCATTTCCTTAATAGCATGGACATAGTTAGGAATTTAAAGGTTGCTTGACACAGTCTGACCTAAAGTCCATCCATTCCAGTGTCTTGTTTCTGGCTACGGTGATTTGTGGCACTGTTAAGCTCAGACAATACAACATCCAGTGATAATCTAAATAACTATGATGTTTGGAGGAAATAAAAAATGCAGTACACTTTCACACTTTGAGCAAAGATGTACTGCAGATAGGCAGATATTCTGATTGCATGAAATTATCTGGGATACAGACATGAACAAAACCTCCAACTCTGAACTCTTTCTGGCTTCATTGAGTATGATAGGCAATCTGCACTTGATGGGTTGGGCACACATCTGTGAACATCCCCAATATCTGCCAAATACCTAAGCATGCTGAGAAAAACTGCAGAAAAAAATCACAGGCATTCACACACTACTTCTTCATTATTGTTATATGAGTTTCTAAAGCTCTCATCATTTTAATCTCTAAGTTTATAAATTGCCGGTTGTTATAGTAGCTAGGCAGTAAACACTGGATCAAACATAACACTGCAGCTGAATTACTGCTTTGAAATCTTGTATCACATGCAATGACTTCAAATTGCTTGCTTTGCTAGAAAGGATGGAAGAATGTGAAGCCATGATGCTCTAAATCACACTAATCAATGATGTAAATCTTAACTGACAGAATGTATCAATAATCAGGAATGCTCCAGGGGAACAAATGGGAATTACACACCTTTTAGATCTCCCTTGCATAACAAACTTATTGTCATTTATTGTAGAATCATCAAGAAAATACAAAGATTAGTAATGATGCAGCAAAATTTACTTACCCTTTGACATGAGAATAAATTCTTATTTTTTTAACTACAGGGAAAAACTGTTTCCCACATGTATTTGCTAAGCGATCTCAGCTGATTAGAAATTATTGAACTGAAACAGAAGTGTTGCAGTGACTGACCTGAAAGGATCACTGAAATTTTCTCAGGAGATTTTAAATTTTATTTTTAATGCTGAAGATTAACTGTATGCACACATACATGTGTAGAGGGGAAAGGGAGACATTTTTCAGTGTTCCTAAACAGATCACAACTTGTGTGGGACTTCCTGATATTTCAGATACATATTATAGATGCTGGTATTATCAAAACAGAGCCTGGGAAAAGAGTTTTCAAATACCGGGAAAGGAGGAAAGAGGGAAAGAAAACCTCAAAATCTTTTCTCTTTATTCTGAGAATAAGGCTATGATTATCAGCTCATCTCTAAGGATCACAAAACAACAAAAGAAAATTGCTTTCCAATGGCTAACATAGTAAGAGAGAAAAGAGAGAGGTTGAGTAGCTTCTTGCCTGTGTCACTTCCTTCCGGCAATACCTAATGAGATTCCCGGTCAAGGTGGAACCTGCCACACATCCTCTACATCAAAGGGGACCTGGAGGATATTTTATTGCTTTAGACTATCATACTGCCTAGTATGGGAGAGAGCCACTTCTGAAAGTCCCCATGACACCCAGAAGTCACCTATTGCTCTATGAGGAGCTTGAAAGTTGATGAAAACCATCATCAAGCACTTATTTCACTGCTTCACAACTGTTTATAATTCTAACAGCTGTGTGCAGATTTATCAAAGGGAAGAGTTAAGTGGTTGCCTCCTTTCTCTTGCTTAGTCGAGCCCATCATAACTTACATTGTATAATAGCTGTGCATCCTTCCTCTTCCTTCACACTGCAGCTAGATAAAGCTCAGGAACACTGTCAAATTTCCTGTAGTGAAATCATAGAGATGGTCCCGTGATAGATTCCCAATCTATTAATCTACTGTTTCACACGCTACAGCCACCACCGCTGTGTTCCTAGTGGAACAAGTCTCAATAAGCATCACAGATAACTGTGGCTGCTGTTCAATATGCCTGTGCTCCCTATGGCACTTTTAATCTTTAGCAGGTCTTAAAACACTTCACCAATTAACTTAAAGTTATCGGTGTCACATTGCAGCTTGGCAAACTGAAGCCCAGAGGTAAAACAACTTGCCCAAGGTCATGCAGGATGTTAGAGAAAGTCAACCAACACTTTCAATTTCTGTCCATTATGCTGCTGCTCTTACTTGTTTTGAAGTGGTAGGTAGAGGCTCCAGATACTGAACTGAAATCTTTTTTTGCGTTAGACCCCATTTTCAAGTAGAGCAAAGGTGGAGGTTGTAACTGCCAAAATGACATGGAGATTGGAGGCTACTGATGTCTTTCTCTCCTCCTTCTTCTCCATAAGTACTTAATTTAGGGGAGAATGGAAATCTTCATTGCTGAGTCCAGCTTCTACCACTAATGAACGTGGGCAAAGGAGACAGAAAGAAGCTGGTTTTCAGGGAAACTATTACACGTCCTTACTATTTTCTGCAATTTTACACTGTGAATCTTGCTTCCTTCATTTTGGGGTAGGAATACAAAGAAGTATTCCAATATGAACACATAATTTTGGTTCTGTTCCACTCAACTGGAGATAAGGATGCGGTGTCAGCCACCTGTGAGCATAACTCCTAGCACTCTGATATTTTGTGGATTTCTGTGGCTGGTTTACAAGTCAATGTGCTCATTTATCACACATTGAAGATTGTTGTTTCGTAATACTCCTGCTACAATGCTTAGCTTCAGGAGGCCCTGCCTCCACTATTCCTAAAGCCAGCAGAAATGGAAGGGGCAGGAAACCTCCATATCATGAAATATGTGCGTTGATTTCTCAGTTCTGACATAGGCTTTGCATTTGACCTTCAACAAGTCGTTTAGTTTCTCTCAGCTCTCACTCTTGTAATGGGGACTGCAGAATGCTAGTCTGCCAGAATGCAGAATGTCTGTCTAATCTTCATAAATCACCACCTCCTCATGGATCATAGTGTAAAGCAGCACAAATTCAATGGGATTCTGATCAGAACAGGAGCTCCTGGGAACTGCTGTACTACAAGTAACCCATTATTACGCAGACTTAAAGCCAAGTCCTTTTCATTGTGCTTCAGGATGGAACTGCAAGAGTTATTGTAACAGAAACATCCAGATGACCCCTTATTTGAAAAGGTGCTGTTTACTTAAGAAACCACCCTCACTTCATATTTAATGTTTTGTACCTCAGGTTGTATCAGCACTGGAAACACTCCTTCTATTCCTATACCTCAACAATAATGACGCAAAAGGTCGTACAATATATCATCGATAAAACACTGTCTCTTGAAAATCCGTTTTGCCCCACAGTTTTCATATAGTCAAATTAGTTTTGAAATAGAAGTGCCATTCTTTAACCCTGTCAGGAAGTTAGAGGCACAACATTCAGTTTCCATTTAAAAATCAAAGTGTAAAAGGGTAGGGGAAAAAAACCAACAAAAATCACTAATACAAATGTCAGTCAGGCCTTGCAAAAAAGAACACAGAGATTAAATGTTACCCTTTATAGTTTGCAACCCAAACAGAAGATCATGGAGCTAAAGCATGACAATGAAATCTACCACACATGCAGACAAGCCAACTACTCAACTCTCTAGCTCCCTCCAAGCTGAAAAAATGACCAAAGGAAAAAAACCACAACAAAACATTAGGACAACTGAAAGTATAAATAACACTTCAAAAATCTTTCTGTTTCAACCACATATAGTAAGTTGTTCCTGATACCAGGGGAAAAGTCTGAGGGTTTTTTTTTTCCCCTGTTAACATGGGATTTTTACTCTGACAATTTCTCTTTAATGTTACTTGAACATAGGTTACTCTAGCTGCACATCAAAATATACTGGCTTGGAGTTTAATTTTGGGACACTTAACATTACGTTTTCCCAAGAAATGGCTGTTCTTTTCCTGAATTTGATGGCTCGTTGAGCTTTCAGGTAAGAGATGGTTTTACAGGGATATGTCTCTGTACATTCTTTACAGTCCTTATAAAACTGCCTGGCCAGCCAGAGCACTCTGATTGCCTGGGGAACATTTGGTAGGGGTAGGTTAATCTATGTGACCTCCATAGTTCATCTGAAACTGCTGCACAACTTTCGAAACAGCCATCTTTATTTCCTCCTCATCCGCTTTTCAGATTCTGAGTGATTCCCAGGCACACACTTTCTCAAGGATAGCTGGAAACAAATACAGAGGTGAACACATTTCTTCCTGTAAAAACATGCACAGTGGTACAGATAAAGACTCAGGCCTGCCCACACACACAGAGTCCCTTGTGCACCAGTCCAAGTGCAAACTCACATGTATGTACAAACATAGTAATTACACTCCAGCAGAAGTATTTCTATACCAACAAGAAATACAACTCAGCTGCTGGGAGGGCTGTGTTATTGACAAGGAGCTGCCCTTTCCAGTAATGAAAATAGTTTGTCTGCTCTCTAAAAGGAAAGGACAAGCAGATACAATTCCTTCTGGGTTACAGTCTTTTCCCTATATACTAACGTAGTTGATTTTTAAGCTGATGATGAGTTATCTATGAAAATTATTCCAGCTTAGAGGAAAGGGGTACCTCTGCACTGCTTGGAAGCCTTTCATTCCCCCATCCTCTGAAACAGCATTAGTCAGAATTGCTGCCTAAGCCATGAAGCATTTTGTAACTCTTTCCCAGCCTTCTTCCCACCCCTTAACACCTCCTCTTCTCTATCCCCTCGCCCCATCAGCATCGTCCCCCCAGCACAAATTGCCACGCAACTGTACAAAGGACAAGCAGAGGAATAAGGTGACAGTTCTTTAAGGAAAGAATAAAAATGCAAATTAACAAACACCAAATTTGCTGTAAACATTAAATACTTCAGACATGAAACCTTCTGTGCTACAAGAGCGCTTTCAGCATTATCTATTCACAGCGGTTCCTCTGCTCCTGAGGGTCATAAACACTGAGAGATGGAGCCAGCAAAAAAGCTCTAGTTGAAATTCAGCTCACAGCAAAAGCAATTTCCGAGTGTGCAAAGTGCTGTCAGCAAGCCTGATGTTTGTGTATGAAATATAGACAATATGACTGGCCCATCGGCAGTCACTGTCAGCCTGATGGATGGTGCCTGAAAAGAAGTAAAGCGGCTGCCGTTAGGGCCCAGTCCATCAGACGCTTGATGGAGATTCAGGGGCTTAATAGAGGTAAAAGTTTCTTCTAATCGGACAAAATTTCCAGCGGTGATCACAAAGAAAAAAGGGGTAGCAATGTGATATGAGGGACAAGCAAAGCCTTCCCATCTCAGCCACAGTACAAAACAGAAAAGGAAAGCAATGTACTCTCAATTCTAAGGAAAATTGGTATCTCTGTCTTTGGACCTCGACTGTCCCAGAACAGATGGAACAGTCCCACAGCTCACTGTGCATGAGCCTCTTCAGAGGTTCCCCACAGCCCAAATCCCTTGCAAAATGAAAACATCACCTTTGTAATTGCTTTGGTGCTCTTTGCAGCATGCCTGTTGTCATGATGGGGGGTGAGCAGACATGGAAGGCAGACACTCACACCAGGGCAAAAAACTTCTGAAACAAGTTCAAACCTCCTCTCTCCTCCTATTGTTGGAAGCTAGAAAGCTAGAGTTCTGATTTTCTCACCCTCCACCCCCCCACCCCACCCCCAGTTGTTACATGGTTAAGATTTCGTGTGCAGTATGTGTGGTCCATCTGCAATGAAAATGCAGAGGGCTAAATTCCACATCATACTTCATGCTATGGGTCCCTTAGCTGATGATGTCAATCAAAGACCCTCAGGCAGAAAGAGTAGGGACTGTGTAACAAAGGCACAGCACGGGTCAGGGAGCACACACGGTAGCTCAGTTACTAATGCGTGTGCCAGGAAACCATGAAAATCAAAAGGCTCTGATGAAATAACATTGACCATCTCAATAAAGCCAGAGTGGTTTACAATTAGGCATAAGCTTGTGCTTCAAAGTTCAGGTTCCAGCCTGTATCCAAATGGTGTGTATTTTGAAAGAAAATTAACCCACAGCTTTGATCCATCCCTATTTGCAAAGGCAAAGAAGGGCTGATAGTTAGCTATGTTTGCCTCCCTTCAGGTAGTAAGAAGGCAAGTTCACAGCAGGGGGGGGGCAAGGAAGAATTATTGCACGTTGTCACTCCAAAACGGGACTGTCAAGCAAAAGGAATTTTAACAAATGCTTAAATTTCTTAAGCAAAACCACAACATGAATTAAGGCAAAATACAGAACAGGAAATTAAATGTGTACACAAATGGGAAACCTCCTCAGGTCTAGCAGTCTGTCTTATGTTTTGGAAGAAGCAACATATTTCAGCAAAAAACTGTAGCCTAAAAAAACCTTCCTCCTCACTGGGACTTCATACTTCTCACCCCATCATTACAAGTTCCTTCTTGATGAGAAATAGAGCCAAGAGTGGCTGCTGGGGCATTTGGGGAATTTAAAAGTGGCTGTTTCTTTGCAGCAGTGTTGAAATAGATCATATTCTCTCAGGAGAAATAGCAAACATTTCAATACTTTAAATGGTCACGGCACAGGACAATATTCAACTTGGGCTCAGAAGGACGCAGTACGCTTGGTTAGTTCCTACCCAACCTTCCAAACATTCAGCCTGTGGCTTTCTAGTGGATCTCTCACCTCCTGCATGCTCTCTAAAAATGGAGTTTTTCCTTCCCTGAGCAGCCTCTCCCCAAAGTGATATAGCCAGGAACAGATCTGTCCCTGCTCTCAGACTGGGACCTGGGCTTCACACACTAAGCCCTTTGGTGTTTCTACAATGCTCAGTGGGGTTTTTCTCCTGGGACCCAGTTTGTTCTGCCCCAGCCCCAGCTGCAAATTCTGCTTCCCAAAGCTCCACTCCAGGATTTGTCACAAGGGCTGGCAATTTCCTACTTACCAAATGTACACAAGAGCACAGAACTCAGCTTGAGCCTCTGGTAGCAAAGCAACTCCTGACATTAATATCCTTTAGCACAGGCTCCAGAAGAGCTGCTAACAGTGAGCTTTTAAAAAAGATTGCTGCATCTTTAACAGGTTTTAAACCAAGCTCCTTTACCCTATTACCAGCACCTGATGAAAACAACTACCCTATTGAACTCACCAGCGGGCCATTAGAAGTGTGTCAGATTATATTAACTGCGCAATTAAAAAAAAACACCCAACCAGCAACAACAAGGAGCAGGCAACTCAGCATACAAGGAGAGCCTGTCTGTCGTTTTGTAAATCCCCAAATTAGTTTTGAAAGGCCACTTTCAGCCTGGAGTTAAGGCCAGATTTACCCTCTGAGTGTCTGCAATTGGCTGAATCTCTGCAGTAACCTGATGAAACTGATTATTTATGATAAGTGACTGACATTGGACTGCTGCCCAAAAGGCAAAGGAATGAAAGCTGCTGTGACCCAAAATAGGAGGATTTTCTTTGATCAGCTCACACAAACTTCTAAAAAAATTATGACTTTTGGTTTCATGCAGGAGATCAAATAATTAAACAAACAGATGTGCAGATATTAATAACAAAAGGTGTCGCGTGGGGGAAGCATTCAACCACAAACAAGCCATTTATTTTAAGACTGAAGTGTTGCTGAAATTCCCAATCAGAAGAAGAAGAAATGTTTTTTAAGCATGGTGTGGGAGGCATTCTAGAGAACTGGGGGTAATTTAAAGCAGAATATGCTTTTTTGATGAGACTGCCAAAACCGAGATGCCTCTGGATAAAAAATAAAACAACAAAAAATAGTTAATTTACATACAGACAGAGCTGTCAGGCAAGTCGTCAGCAGAGAGAGGGATAACAAGTCTTTGGGTAACAACTCCCTTGTTAGGAAGATGGCAGCAAGAAGCAGGATCAAGGGAAAAGGAAAGTCACTGTGCAGATGTTTTAAAGGAACAGTTAGCATTTTCTGTGGCTTGGGGGGCTGAGCACTTCAGCTGCCTGCTCAGTACAAGTACAGAAACCACCCGCATGAAGGATATACGAGTGGCCAGGGAAATAATTAATTAATATCTCCTATATCTATAAAGCAAGACATCGGAGCAAGGAGTTTGGGTCTAGACTTCAATCAATTCTCCCCGGCTTTGTGCTGTTGGGGAGGGGGCAGGAGGAATATTATTCTGGGGGTTGAGTCAGGCTTTCCCTCTCCAGGAGAGTCAGTAATGATTTAAGGAGGCAATGGGCATAAAAGTCACAGGCTCTGTCCAAGAGACTTCAAGGAGTAACACACGCATGCACACACACACACTCCTTGAATGCAGCTTTATGAAAAATCTATGATAAGAAAAATAAACGAAAAGCCCAGGCAGCTCCCCTGCCTGGGGAGGAGCTGCAGCAAGCAGATCTCAGAGCCCCATCCACAGGGCAGCTGCTCCTTGTCCCCCCCCATTACACGCCTGCAGCACCACCAACAGCACAAGGACTACTGATGCCTCTGGCTGGGGTTGGGCCACCTGTGTTTCCTTACCTTGAGTATCAGTGGTCCCTACACTACTCCCACTTTTTCCCTCTCTGTGGATGCAGCAAGCCCCAACAGCAAGCACAGATCCAAGAGGTAGGATTTGTCTGCTAGAGTGTGGCCTTTTCCCAGGAGGGTGAGAGTAGAGAAGATGGAAAGATCCTCCTGGCCAAATTCATCTGCAGGACATGAGATGAACTGGACTCAAGTGCTTGGTTTGATTTGTAGATCTCTTCTACCAGCTTTACCTTTCCCTACCAACTCTTTCCTGAGAGTCATCATCCTTTTCCATTCCTTTAATTAAAGATCCTTCAAAAGTTTTGAATATCCTGTGAAGATTTGATGAGAGATGCATTTCAACTTGATCCTCCACTTAGTCTCTACCACTATGGACCTGTGGCGTGAGGAAGGGGACAATAGCTTGTTTTGCCAGGCTTAAATGTTCTTACATTCCTGAAAAGAAACTATGGAATATCTCTTAGTATCTCAGTGATGATGGGGGAAAACTGAGATATCAAGAAACAGCATAGAGTGATCCATAAAACCAAGCCACTGGCTGTAATGATCACATGCTTTTCGTGAAACTCAGCAGCATACCTATCACAGTGCAAAATCAATCATTGTTCTCAATCAGTTCATTATTCCGACTCACTAAATTGGTGGCTGACCAGCTACTAGAGGGGAAGTAAAGCCCAGCTGACATGTTAGTGGTGTAAGTGCCTCTGCCTACCCACATGGGAAGCCTAGCAGCAAACAAGATATTCATCACATTTTTACTGGAACCAACTGGAATTCTGCCTCTGAGAGAGGGAGTGGCTGCCAGCAGCCCCATATCCCCAAAAAGAAAACAGTGGAGCTGACCAAAGTGTTACTCCCTGAGCCTTGCCAGCTAAAAAAGGACTACGACACAGCATATAGTTTCTTCAGAAAAAAAACACCATCAGCTTTTTGTCTTGAAGGGAGTGCTTTGCAGAAAGAAAATGTATTTTCTGTTTGTATGCCCAACCAAAATAAATCCTTAAACTGTGTTTAAGCTAAATATAATGCAGAAAATTCATTTAAATAAAACCTGTATTACATATATCACAAGCTTTACAAAGCACAAAACTCTAGGACCAGAACCTTCCTAATATTGCTTTAACATGGCCATTTTCACGTACGTAGTACAAAGTGTCTGAAATGCTGCACAGAATCGTCCCTTTGTCATCGTTGTATATTTGAGTAAATGCAGTTTCAATGTGATAGTGGGTTTCTTCATAGAAGCGAAGAAAACAACTGCTAAAACAAAGTATTTTTTAAAAAAAAAAAACCACAGTAGTGTAAGAAACAACTTGGCTGGCTGTGGGGGTGGACTGGCTAACCTAACAGATTGTTCCTGTCTGTCTTCCAAGTGGCTACAGAAATGACAAATGTCCAAGAAAGGCAGTACAGGTGACTCACAATTATCTGCATTTCACAAGCGTGCCCCCTGATTGTGATGATGTGATTGAAGATCAGATGAGGTCTAGCTTCAGAAAACAACATGTACCCACAACTCACATTGACATTATCTTCCAGAAAGTACATGGAGCTCAATGCATTTGGTCTAACAGATACATAGCAAGCCAACAGCAAATTTTTTCAGTGATATAGCCATTCACTGTTTCTGTTGAAATATTAGACAGAGCACAGGTATTCATACTTAATTTCAGTGAGGTGAGAAGAAAGAGACAGAAAATCTCTAAAATCTAACTTATTTCACTTAGCCAATTTAGTAAATATATTCAGGATAAAGAAAAAATAATAATCAAGGTATTCTAGTATCATGTATGTCACGCTATATTGTTGGTAGAAATGGTGCTTTCAGCTATCACCACCCGTTTTTCAGTTCATCGGTAGAGTTTGTAAATTTCCCTTTTATTTGGCTTGCATTTTTCTCATGCTTGCTCACATGCCAGAAAGGATATTTTAAAACAAAGAAAAACAAAACAAAACTTCAAAGAAAAACAGTTTCAGCTCCTCTAAGCACAACATAAAGAATAGAGGGGGGGGGGGGGGGAGGAAAATCATTGTTTTCAGTCACTAACACATTTATTCAGGTATTTCCACTCCTTTGTTTTTCATACTTCAAAATAAGTTCAGATCCCAGAAATCAAATTTATGCGATAACCCAGTCATCAGCAGAAATGCTCAGCCAGGAGAGGCTTCCTCACTGTAATGGTCTACATGTATCCAAGACTTGCCTTTGACTGACGCACATGGACGGATAACTGATAGCTCTTTATGACACATGGTCTTTCCTTCCTTTCTAGCAGACATCATCTCTTTCCCCTGCACAAAGCCTTCTATTTAGACTCTGGCTTTTATTTCTTCTTTTCAAAGTTCTTTCTCATTTCTGAAAAGTTAGCTTTGCTTCTTGAATGCCATTCAAGGAAAATCATTATCTCTTGTTCACTATCTAAAAGAGGAATGGAAAGGGTGGTATAAGGTCCGTTTTCCCCCTCAACCTTCTCATAACTGCTTTTATTTGACAAGCCTTCAAACAGCCAGTAAACAGTGAGTAATACAATTAATACAAGACTTCCCTTACCATATACATGTCAACATGCCCCTCCCAGGATGCTGGATTTGGAATTCAAGTTCATCTGCACAAACACAGACAACATCATGATTCAAGTCCAATACCAAGTTATTAGGAGCAGGGAAGGGGTAGGGGGGAAGGAGGAGACTTTGATGACCGTGGGAGCTTAAATGTACAGCCTGGCAGACACCCTCTTCCCTGTAAGTGCCAACATGTCCCAGTGCAAACAGATGCTCCACCCCTGTGCAACTCTCTTGCCTTTATTAGGGTTGTAATCTCCCCTCACTAAACCCCATTCTCAATGGTCTCAAGAGTTCTTTACTCTGATCTCATGGTACAAGAAGACAGCAGCACCAACAGTAACAAAACGTGTCCTTCAGTTTCAGGAGTCTGCCTTCCATTTAAGCTAGGAAAGTGGAAAGCAGCAGCTGCTGATAGCTGCATAAACCATAACTGTCTGCAGTGCATAACTGGCACTTTGCTGAGCTCATCTTTGCTAAATAGTAGGTGTTCCTGTTCTGAGGTGATAATGCTTGATTGATTTATTCACATGATATTTAAAACGCAGCTGATGTGACCCTTCTGTTCTAGTCTACCCATGAACCATAGATTTTACATCCACATATTAAGTGGATTTCTTGGAAAAGTGAAATTCCCAAATGAAAAAGACTGCTGAGGTTCAATAATATGGTTACATGA
This sequence comes from Microhierax caerulescens, assembly GCA_035590215.1. Taxonomy (NCBI): domain Eukaryota; kingdom Metazoa; phylum Chordata; class Aves; order Falconiformes; family Falconidae; genus Microhierax; species Microhierax caerulescens. Next base: position 26,837,417 of record JAVJGJ010000030.1, read on the forward strand.
TGAATGTAACTCTCTAAAGCCAGAGCCCATTGCATGCTAAGTGTCTCAGGATAAAAAGCCGCCTTAACTATATGTTAGTGCAATTCTCATTCTTTCCTACTTCACTACCCTTATTGAAGTTTTCCAAAGCTGTGAAGCCCAGATTTACAGACATATCAATACAAAGAGTAAAGAGAAAATAAATTTTCTTCTGAATAAGCATCTAAATGTTTGAGTGTTTATTCAGATTCCACCTGAACTTCAAACCCTGCCAGGCTTAAGCCCTCATTAACAACTGTGACTCCAATTCAACATTACCCAGGGATTGCACTTGACAGCCACTGGTGCTTAGCAAGCCTGTAGTTCTTTATGTCTTGGAGTAGTGCATCATTTAATTTGTCCATATAGCTCAAACGTTTGCTTTGATACAAAACTGAAAAGGATGAAAGGGATTGTTCATGACTGTTATTCAGTAAGACACCTACCGACACGTTTCTGAGAGCTACAGGCAATTTAGGGGGAGGATGTCGTGGGAATTATGGGTAAACAGCAGTAAATATTAAAATGCAATAGAGGAAAACAAACATCGCTACAAGAAGAAGAAGAAAACACAGTTCCAGGCTTTGAAATGTGACTGGATTAAAACTTCTTTCCACTAAGCAAAACTGAAGGAAACCCTAAGAATTTTCAGTAAGAAAGCTACCAATTGGAAGTATTTATTGATTCTTGCTTTGTGAGTTACAAACCAAAACATTATCAAGGAAAAAAAAAAAAAGAGTATTTGCTTGTTTTCACCCTTGACAATCGTAAAACCACATGTCCAGATGTGATAAAACCTTTCACTACAGAAAACCTTTCTCCCCTCCATGTGTTTCCCATATGTATACTTTCTATTAGTCACCCTTTTCTGCCAATAACTTCCAGCACTTGGAATTTATGTGCAGTATTTAATAAGAGCTGGTGTGAATGTCGAAAGTATCTTGGTAAGATGTCATGTGTCAAAAAGCGATCATGTTACAGTGTGATGGATTAATATGAAGAAACAGCGTGAAGGCAAGGTATTAATCTTTTCTTTTCTTTTTTTTTTTTTTTTTTTTTTAAATGACAAAACTAATACATTTGTTTCAGTTATTAAAATAATTTCCTAATAGTAAGAAAGGTCAAAATCAATGAGAGACA
>JAVJGJ010000030.1:26838674-26869541 GCA_035590215.1 Microhierax caerulescens
TGTCAAAAAGCGATCATGTTACAGTGTGCTGGATTAATATGAAGAAACAGCGTGAAGGCAAGGTATTTATCTTTTGTTTTCTTTTTTTTTTTTTTTTTTTTTTTAAATGACAACACTAATACATTTGTTTCAGTTCTGAAACTAATTTCCTAATAGTAAGAAAGGTCAAAATCAATGAGAGACATATGAGCCTTTTTGTCATCTTTAACAAATTATCCAAAACAAGCCTGTCGGATCAAAAGGGATAACATTTTGAGTAATAAATGCTAGTACCGATTAACTGGTCAAAGTTAATTCTTTTCAGGCATTGTTATATGCAAAAGGTAGAAACACATTAATTTGATATAAAAAAAAAATTCTTCTATCATGTTTTCAGTACAGTTCTTTTGGAAACAGGTCTACCAAGCGTCTTTGTGAATGATGTCTGTTAGAACAAACTGAAGATGCTGTCTTCAGCAGTGCTCAGATGGGAATCCACTTCAACTGTTGAACAAGTCAAATGAACATTAAAAAAATATCCTCCAATTTATGCAACACTCTTGAATTTCAGCTCAAATTCAAGAAACACAAAAGCTTCTGTATTGCAAGTGCTCTCCTCAATTTCAGCTTTGAAATACAGGTATTTTTGAAGTAATTTGAAACATAAGTGGGAAATTAATCAAAAGAAAAGGGAAGAGGATGTTTTGCAGTTCTCACTGGTTTTCAAATACCTGCTTTTCACTGGGGGTTTCTCCTGAACTATCTACTCTCCTGAGTATGGAATGATTTAACAACCAGTTACAGAATCCTGAACTTTAAACCAAAAAAGGAAAGATCTTCATTATGACTGGTTCAAAAACGATAAGGGTGAGCCTATCACTAGGACTGGGTTGCTTTTCTGTGTAGGTCTAATATGTTCAGAGGCTTTGAATAATTAGAAACTCTTAGGAGTGAGACTGAAGCAGAGAAACCACAGTTCTCATGTGAATCAGGGCCAGTCTGAGGACAACAGCCCACAATGTCGAGCCAGATGTTACAGGCTTCTCACCTTTGCCACCTATGGGACTTTTTCAGAAAAGAAAAATGGTCCCTCTGTCCTTATTTCACAAACAACACACTACATCGGAAAGATGCAAGTTACACTCAGTAGGCTCCAAAACTGTTGAACAAGTTGTTATGAATACCTGGTTATAAAGCCAGGATACACATAAATTAAATAGAAGTTTAGGAGCCTGTATTTCCCAGAATGAAAATGCAGCCCAGCTCTCCAGGGACCAGATGTGATTCATAAAATGCAACTTGCTGGCAGAGTGTCTGCGTCACAACACGATGACAGACTTGTCCTTCTTGTTCAACAATACCAGCTGGGCTAAGAAAGCATACTACTACTACTCCTAATAAGCCTTGCTGTTTTTCTGTTCCGAAACCATGGTGGCCACGATAACATTACACCTCATCCTACAAGAATACCCTTGTGCTTTCCAGAAGCCTTCACTGTGTAGTCCAACAATTCTTTTTACATTTTTGTAAGGTGATTTCACAAGAAACTGCAGGTGATGAACACAGACAGCACTGTTAAATAGTATGCAGGGTAGAAGCCAGTCAGTTGGTTTCTGCGCCATAATGCATCACTTAATGGCCTGAGAAAGGGATGCTCTTAATTTAACCCACAGAATTACAGTCATTTTCTCAGGCAAGCAACACTTTCAGCTTAATGTTACCTTTCCGTCCTTTCCTAGTGACTTCAACTGCTGCTGTGTACCCATTTTCAGAGAATCCAGTGTACTCAGCTTCCTGATTAGAAAACCTGATGTAACATTACTCATACAGCTCACAGTGGATACCTTTGGAGGCACAGGCCCACCAGTGTCTCCAGAAATAGTATCTGACTTCCACCAGTATCATCCACTACCAGTGCACGTCCTCTCATTTAGGATCATGTATCCTTAGTGATTCCCACAGAATTACTCTGACACAGCAAATATCCAAAGTATTTCTCTGTGCCAGTTTTCAGCCACTTGGATATAGAGTCCCTTTTTCTGTTTCAATTGGGAGACTACTTTGAGCAGTCCAATAGAAGCCATAGTAAGACAACTTTTCCCCTTAACTTATTCCTGTTAGCTTACACTGCTAAAACTTTGGTTAGCACTAAATAAATCCTTTTCTCTTTGGGGCTTGTGCAAGTAATAAAAAATATCTAGAAGAGAGCACAAAGTTAGGTGACAGGGAAAGGGAGAAATATGCTGGATTCTAATAATTGCTCTTCTCAGAATAAAGGTTTTCCAATTTATTACAGTTGGAAGGATTTCTGCAGCATAGAGAAGGCTGTACCAGTCCATACACATTAACACAAGATTGGGCTCTCTATTATATAAACACTTCTCCAAAACGGACAGCAGCATGACTAATCTCAAAGCTGCAAAAAAGAAAGTGTCTCCTCTTTGTTTCAGAAGCCTCTGAAATCTTCCAAATATTTTTGTAAAAATATTCTCTTCACCTCCTTTTGTTACTAAAAAACCCTATAAAACCCACAAACCCCAAACAAACAAAAATCTTTGAGAAGAATATAAAGAGAAGGAGGTCATTCAAAAATAAAACACAAAGATAAAACCTTCAGTGGTAGATTCCTTCTAACCAGAGAATTTATTCTAAACTGTGTGGAGAACTGAGTAAAATAAAGGTCAGACCCTGTGCTGGGAATTCCCCTGACCTTTCAGGCTGCATCCATCATTGGTATTACATAGAACGTGCCATTTATCACACCAAACAGAGAGCAAATCTTTAACTCCTTTTCTCTTCCCAACAGTACAGACTCAACAATTATTCAGAGTTTAAAATGCAATCGATGTTTATCCAGCTTCTTTTTACAGTTCTGCCTCTTTGGGCTCCTCACTTCTCCAACCACTGGATGTACAGTAGGCAACTGATAAAGCAGGGAGCGTATGAGAACCAGTGTGTCTTGGGGAGATGGATGTGAAGGAGTGGATAAAAAATGCTTTTGAAAAGGCCTTTTAAAAATGGTCTGCTTTCCTACTGACACCTAGCCCACTTGAATAAATATTTGTGACAATCCTCTCCTGAATTCAGGATCATACCTAGGGAAGTCTGTCATTATTAAGGAAGAGAATTCTTTGAAAGTTTCAGGCCTTTAGAAAGCATCAGGTAATTGTTCTGCTGTGCTTTTACAGAAGTTCGGCAGCTGCTCAAAACGTATTTGGCTGCTTTTTAAGGAGCCCTCCAGCAATGGAACCACCATGGAACGGGCTGCTGCAAGCTGCATGGAGCAGCCTGGCCCAGCCCATCAGCACACAAACTTGCTTATCACCACAGCTGAAGTTCTCTCTGACACAGAAATTTCTCATTTTTTTCTTAGCCCTTCTGATCTCAAAGTATGATGAAACCAGGAGTGGTGGCCAGAAGAAGGAATATGGGGAGAAGCTATTGCCATGTGGGGATTAAGCTTCCTGAAAGCCACAGTGATCAGACTAGCACCATCTGTCTTCCAAGTCTCCAACACTTGTTCCAGAGAAGAAAATGAACAAATGAGGGTGTTTGGGTCTGACACAACCACACTGGGAGTGGTGGAAGCTGGAACAATCCCATCTCCATCTAACTGCCCTCCTGGGTTTACAGCTGCACTCCTGCCCCAAAAATACAGGGATCCCCTGAGAGACCTGTTCTCTGGGATCTCTCAGCTTGGCTTTCCAGACTGAGGCAGTGCATGGCAGGACTCAGATCAAGCCTCCTCCACCCCAGCATAGGGATCTGTTCCTTCTCCTAAAAGCTAGCAGCATGCCTAAGCCACGCAGTGCCCTGGTGCCATTCAGTATCTTCTGCTTGCATTTGATACACGCATTACTGGCACTAAGGACCAATTTGGGAGCTCCCGAGTTTACCCCTCACAGAGAATGAAGGAAGACAGAGCAGTTGCCGGGATATTCATAAAGAAGTGCATGGGGCAACTTATATTTGTGGAAGGTTAAACAGCCCTAATGCATGATATGAGCATCTGTGTCATGATTCGATGATTAAAGTAAAGTCTCTTTCATCAAAATTCAGCTATCTCAACCATGGTAAATAATAGGCTAATTAGGCATCTGCTCATTCAATGTCCAAAGGGACAGGCCAGTTCCTGGCACAAAGCGAAACATTTGTTGCACTAGTAAAAGTAATTTTCAAGCCTGTGAACTACCTACAGCAAAAGGAATCGGCTCCTTTACCAAATGATGCTACCTACCCGCAGGGATGAAAACGAGCACTTCCACCTTCCTCTTCCTGCTGGCAGGGCTTAGAAAATGACCTCGGACAGGTGAACCTGGCACCTGATCCAGTGTGAAACGGGCATGAAACTTAAGACCTAACTTAAACCACCAATTGCTTAGAAAGGAAAAAAGTGGATGTCTGCTCTAATGTTCAACGATAAGGTTTGAACTTCAAATATAGTCACAATGGGACAGAATTTGACTAGATAACAAAATAGACAGGTTGGGTAACAAGAGTGATTAGTTTTCCTTGCATGGACTCAGCCAACCATGACATGCTTAAGGCCCAATAACTTCTAGCAAAGGAAAGGTACATGCTCCATTTGATTCCTGACTGCTTCCCTCCCCTTTTCCCTCAAATCAGGCTTACCCTCCTGTTCTGTTTTCTTTTGGCTCTGTAGGTGCAACTTAACACAAATCAATGTGTCATCTCATTGTGGTGGGGACAGCAGCATGCTCCACACCTGGTTGTGGCTACAGTACTGCTGCAGTGGGCAAATCCATTTGAATCATGGCCCAAAATTAAGAGGCAATCTTTTAAGGTTGATTGAAATAACCCCAGAACTGCAAGGATTATATACCAATAGGGAGGCTGCAGATGCATCTTTATGCAGAATAAATGCCATTTCTTCCCAAGCACTCTTATCTATCCCTCACACATAGCTGTAAGATTCCTTCGAGCACTGAAGTGCTGCTGCCAGGTGACTGAATACCCAAAGGCCACTTGACACCAGACAGCCCCTCAGGCAAAATTTGTAACTTACTTTCCTTTCTGACACACCTTGAAAAACAGCCAGGTGAAGCTTTTTTGTCTCCGTATTCCTCATTTGGCTGGTGATTGGATAGGACAACAAGTCTTCAAAGGAGACAAGTTGGTCACTCCCTCCTATAATGCCCTAAGGATTATAGGCATGATAAGGATAGTCAGCACCTCCCCTGAGAAGCCTAATGAACTGTTTCTTAGATTTTCTTCTCTTAGCACACCACCTTAATGCATCAGCAAGGCTCTGTATGCTCCAAAACAAACTGGCCACGTGCCTGCTATGGCATTCCCTGGACTCCTGCATTGCTCCCCTGGGACAGACTAGATTTTCCATGGCAGCTTGCAGCAGATTTAAGAATGGAAAGTTTTGCTGAATGCAATATGGTGATGAATAACACAGGGAGTTTAATAACCTGTGTGTTATTTATTTTACTACTAAATTCAATCCATTGACTTTATTACATCCAAGGGTGTCACCTTGCCAAATATGTCAAGCCTTCTCAATTATTGCCCAATGTACAGTAAAACTGTTCCCCTCATATTCCATGAAGTTATTCAAAATTACTTTTAAATGCCTGCTACTACAAGAAGTTCAAGGGAGAGCTAACATACTCTCTTTGCCCTTCTGCCTCCATTTGTCTGGCTGACTATTTGTCCTTTTGCACCTTCAGCAAAATTTCAGCAAGGCTTTTTTCATTCATATCCTGCCCGAGGATTGTTTCTGAAGCCTACAATCCTCAAGGCCATTACCAGATGCATTTTTAAAGATAATGTGAGAGGGGAGAAAAAAGCAGATGATCTTAAAAATATGCTCCTTTTGCAAATATGGTTTCAGATGTCAAACTTTTACAACTAAATTGGCCCTTTCCATATTCTTAGTTTTTAAATATGTCACCTTATCCTCTGAATTTTTGTATCTTACCCTCCTCCTCTCTAATTGTAATGCACAAGGACTGAGTAGCACTGTGATAAAAGTATGGAATACAAAATACAATTAGTTCAGATGAGCAGAGGAAAGTTAAAATAAATGGAGTTTACTGGTACTGAAATAATAAAGCTCATAGAAAGCTGCAACAGCATCCATATGCTCGCATACCAGAGCTAGCTATTTTGTTTATGAAAGTGACAGTCAAAGCAGCCTAATTTTCAGATGTCAGAAACCAAGTGTACCTTCCCACACCCAGGACTGACAGAAATCATGCTGTTTGTCTTTCAAAGCTTCAGTATGGATGTAGAGATGCTTTCTAGACAGCCATATCAGAGAAATTTGACCCAAACATACATATGCATAAATAAGCAAGTCTATATTTAGCATTGGCTTTGGAAATAATTTCCCCCCCAACCTGTTGTTCCCCATTTACATCTCATCTTACAGGCCATGACAGAAAATCACCTACAGAGCACACTGTTTCTCACACAGACTTCTCCTAGGAGCCTTCTTAAGGAGTTTAACTGCTTCCATGGTCATTCCATGACCAGGAATTTGGGTGTGGAAGACACAAGAGGGCCACTTCCAGGAACAGGGGACTACGGCATACATTGGAAGATCCCAGGTGCATGCCTCCCCTATCTGGGGGCCAAAGGGTTGAAAGTCTTGTGGATCAGAGCTAGGAACTGATGATCCAGACAAGTCCCTGCCTTGAAGACTGTGGGAAAGTGGGCAAGCTGCAGGGCTGAGGGCTGAATAGAGGCTGGGTTAAACTCGACATGGTGTTGAGGAGCTCTCTCATGCTCCGTCTAGACAGCTGCCAGGCACTAATCTGAGAGATTTTCAGAGTACCTAGGCACTAAGTACTGATTTCAGGATGACTAAGCATTTGCATACCCTAAGGTAAATCAGTATCACTCTGCCCACTCTTCATGAAATGTAACAACTCCCCAAGCAAACTTTTTGAGCTTCACCTGTGCATTACTACAACTACTCTACGAGGCTGAAGAAAACAATGGTCAAATGAAAACTACACTTAGGGAGGGATAATTCAATCTGTTTTGCCTGCAGTCTGTTCTATCAATTCCAGTCCAAAGGATAAAAATCCTAAAGTACCCCATCAAGTCTCAGTGTGGTTCAAGAAGGCATCAACTTCATTATTAACAAAGTTAGCCAGGGTATAGAGCCAGTTCGCCCAAGTTCAGCTTTATTCTCTCTACAGGGTCCTGAAAGAGGGTGGCAGCTGGCAGCACACTCCAGCCAACTCTCCATCACACAAGACAGGGAAGGAAAATTCCTATCAGGTTATCCAGCCTGTCTCTGAGTTTCTGCAGCATGGCTCCCTACAGCTAACTGAGGGGCTGTGCTCCAATTAGCACGGACCTTTTTGGTGCTGGCCAGCCTGCAAAGCCAGATGGCAGTTTCTCCTTGGCATTTTGGGCCTGGGTACCCAGTGCAGACCACAGTTTTTGTAATGGCCTGGTAAATTGCTCCCCAGCTTTCTTCCAAATGCTCCAGTCTCTCCCTGAACTGCAGCGTAACTAGATCCAATCATACTTCTGATCTCCACAGGGAAGAGATGCAGATAAATAGCTTTGAAAAATACATCATCAACAAGAAAACAATGCATAAAACATACTATAGGTGTAATATATGAGTAGACACATACACAAACACTTTTCCTACTGCTCAGTGCACAGATATTAATGGGTTCAGGTGATAAATCAATCTGAGTGGCTAAAAGCAGCCACAGTAATCATTTACAGCTTCCACTGACTTCGGTAGAAGATACTGGCACTCTCAGAACAAGTCTGAAAGCTAAAATAATATTTCACTTATATGAATTTCTGTGTTTCAGATCTAGCGAACTGCACTTGAAGTTATTTTCACTAATAACACAAAATCACGTCTGTTACGATATAAATTTTCAGTGCCCTTTGCTATTACAATATGGCAGAAATCAACAAAGTTGTTTGCAAACACTCTGTACAGAATATCACCTTATTATAAAACAGTGGTATGTACCAGTTTGACTAACGCTGCCAATAATTGCTAAATATTTGTTTTTGCAGAGAACAATTCACTATTGTGACAGATGTAAAATCCTTGCAATATTACGCTAGGTTGGACAGGCCTCTTTGCACTAGCTCTCTAGCCAACCCACTCCAAATTAGACTTTCCAGGGGTCTCTAGAGTGCAACTGAGCAGTTCACTGCCTCTCTCCCTCTAATCTTGTTAGAAAGTAACCATGCCACTTGGAGAATGATTTTTGGAATTAACAGACTAGAACCAGGACAAGATGGGATCAAGCAATCAGCATTTTCCAGCTCTCAAGGAGAAGAAATAAAATGAAAACAGTTTGCCCTTTAGATCAACTAATCTCTCCTCCACCTTGGTTTCTGGGAAAAAAAAACAAACAACACCCTACCTAATAATCTAGTAGCTAGTCCTGTTCTTTCACCACCATCCCTTTCCAACTATAGTCTCAGGCCTCTTACTTTTAGAAGTAGTAAAAACCACATCAAATTAGTCTGTCGTGATTAGACATATTCTTCATTGCAGAGCTAGAATAATTCTTATTTCAAAGGACAACCGGGATATCATGCTAGGAAAATTAGGTAAACAGATTTAAATTGTTTTCTAAGCAAAGAGCCAAATCTCCCAAGCCATATTAGGAGATTCAGCTGTTCTCACTTCTACAGCTCTACTTTGAGTTGCTGCAAGTAAGAATTTAGGCACAAAACCTTTTTTCTTAGCTTTTGCCTTCTAGTGAAAATTCCTTGTCGAACTGAACACGCAAGGAGATAATTAAGTCATTTGGCTAGAGCTGTCAAGCTGGACGAAAGCCCACCTTCCTCACCATTCTTGCTCCCACCTCAGGTCAGTTTCAGCAACTTTTATATTTTTTTAAAGGAATGTTCAGCTTTTTTGAAAACAAAATTTATAGGTGTTACTGCTCAGCATTGTCATCGTGGCTTTCATTTCCAAACAACTGAAAATTAGGCTAACCTTTAAATGTTCCTGCATTGCTTGGCAGACAAAATGAACATGACAAAACATATACTATTCCTAATTTTAGAAGCATCCAAGTCTGACATATGCCAGATACCGAAATGCCATTTTCCTGAGTCACCAACATGTGGCATCCTGCTTCTCTGGCTTTCACACACTGAGGCTGAGGGATGATGGAATGCATCTGCTGGTGGCAGTACTAGTCTGGGACCCTTAGCAACATTTGGCGAACTGTGAACCTTTGCTTACATCAGGCCAGATCAATACAGCCATTATCAAGGGACATAAACAGAATAAAAAGATGTCTCTATTGTATGTGTTAACTGCAGCAAGAGAAGAACACCCGACTCCTGAAGGGCGTACTCACCAACCAAGCATAGGCAATAATGTTTCCATAGACTGCAAGTCATCAGGGAGGATTAAATCTGCTCCTGCCGAGATTTGATTCTACAGTGAGAACCCTTTTTTGGGGAATCATAGAACATCACAAATTCTTTAGCGGAAGACCAATACTGAGATGAAGGTAATTTATTTTCAAAAAATACAAAACAATAGAACAGTTGAACTCAGAACAGGAAAAGATTTTTCTTAATGTACATCTAAGTAAACAGCCTTCCAACAGCACTCTGCTGATGGGACCTTTTCCACGAATTACTACATTTTAGTAAGTCATAAACTGGTTCCTAACTTGCATTTAAACTTTGGATTTAAGATTTAATCAGACAGGACAGGATCCTATTTCAGAAGGTGCTTTTGAAAATCCAAACCTAAATGCATGATAGTCTTACAGTTAGAAAATGATCTTTTAGGTGACAGTCCATAAAAAAAAATAAAGCAACAACCTTTTTAACACAATAAATGGTAACATTAGCAGCATTACATTTTCTGCAGTGTTAATAACTGAGCAAAAGCAACAAAAACACCAAAAAACCCCATCAAATTCTATACATCAACACACAAAAAGGGGAAACCAGACAAAAATGCCATGATGGAGGGAGCAAAGCTGCATTCATTTTACAAATTTTGCCATGCAAATTATTTTGCAAGCTACCTTTTCAGCAATATTAAGTGCATTGCTCACTACTCCTCCCTGCTGCAAACACTCCACAGTGTGTGTTCATCTTAGATTTTGCCATTTACACTGAGCCAACCCTCTGTTTCTCCCAGATGGACATTTATGGGAACCAAGGGTTATCAGTCCTCATATCTTTCCTTTTCTTCATACCATGTTTTGAAAAACATTGAAATAATTATCAGCCTTGTCTCTGAAGGAGTGACCCCAAAACATGAGCAACCCCAACAGAAATGAAGGGAGCAGCTCACATGTTGGGCACCCCAGCTTTCTGCATACTCAGAAAGACTTAACACAAAGTATGTTCAGATTCTGCAGCTCAGGCCATCAAAGTGACCCAGCTCAGTAATCTTGCTCTACATTGCAGTTTCCTTGTATGTCAATTCCCAGAAGTTAGATAGATATATTAAAGAGAAAATGAAATAATTAGTTTTAAAAACAAAAAAACAAATTAACAACCTTACCAGCACAGGGATGGGGTTTTGAAGATATTTGGAGAAAGATTTGATATTCCAGATGCTCTTGTGAGATAAACCCTCTAAGCTCTTTTAGATCAGTCATTCTCTCTAACAGCTAAGCCACCAGAAGTTGGGGAAGCTCAGACTCTGATGCCCATTTAGGAAAACTATGATGGATGATATTTAGTACTTTGTAAGTCAGACTAGATTATCACTGTGATTCCTGTCTGGTTTTAAAAACCTATTGATCCACTGGTGTCAGCACTGCAGAAGACAGCAAGTAGAAGCTTTCAAAATACTTATAAGATGGGGACTATAGCTAACTGTGATGCTGTAAAATTCCAACATCACAATGTATCTTCTGACAAGAAGAAAATTAAACTTCTGCTAGTTAATACATTAATTTTAATTGGATTTTTCACACACAGTAATCAGATTCTGCAAAGATGACTGAACACATCCATATAGGAAACAACAACCTATCATGTTAACTCTGACTTGAAAGAGTTAAGCTACTAACATAGTTTTCTTGTCTGAGGAACCTTTCCAGCAGTTTTGAATATAGTGGTCCTCTGGGTTTGGGATAATTTCTAAGCATATACTAGTGAAGGTAGTCAGCATAAAAGCTTTAACAAGAATAGGAGTTAAGTCTTGTTCCAGTGCAGCTTGAGCAGCATTATGAATAGGTCACATACATCATGAAAACCAGCCATGAAATATAAGAACTTGCAGCAATCCAGAGACTGATCAATGATTCAAATAAGCAATGTCTTTCCATAATAGCACTTAGGGAACATTATAGACACAGACCCCATTCAACAGCTTAAACTGGGCTCTAGATCAAGAAAACATATGCAAAACTGCAGGGTTGCTGCCTGCAAAATCCAGCTAAGTAAGGCTACTGGCATTAAGCTATTTTTGGTGCCTACGAGTCTAAAAGTGCAGGTTTTCAGGTTTAAGAAAAATAACAACTCTGGAAGCAGCTCTGCTTCATTATAATTCTCATAGGATGAGTTTTCAAAAAGGCAAAAATCCTGGCAACTTGAAATCATAAAGGATATCTTTTATACTTTTCAAAAGAGCAATAGCATTATTCATTCAGATCTAGTCATCCATTCTGTAACTAAAGCCTATCTGCCTAAAATATCCCCACTGGATCCATTAGTTACTACACCTTTCGTTAAGCTGTTAGGCAGCTGCTGTGTTCTTCTCACAGGATTCCTGTTCTCAGGCCCAAGTTCTGGATCTCACTAACAAAATGAAATTAAGCAGTGGAGAATCCTATCTACAGGATTATTTGGCATTACTATTTTAGCATGAGATATGCCAAGAAATCAAGGGACATATAGGCTATACCTTTGTGTGCTATCACACAAAAGACAATATAATAGCCTCCACTGAGGATAATTCTCTTATCTAGGGAAATCATATAGTTCATAGGCTTTCCTTTTCCCATTCAAAATACAGTTTTACATCTTTTTTTTTGGCAATTCAGTGATACTGTATGACACTACACACTACCTCCATGGAAGTTCAGGTAGCCTCAAGCACCACAATTGCAGGAATGGAGACATACACAGGATAATCAGAAGGGAAGATCAGAGCTTTGGTTTAGGCAGAACAACTACTATTGTTTGTCCACGAAACTGATAGTGCAAATCCAGCCATCACACAGCCATCCCCTTCTACTTTATTTGGGGAATAGTACAAAAGACTGTCAGAGGGAAGTAGCAGCAGCTGTGTTCTTTGCTGCTGCACAGGATCTCATATATAAGAGCAGCCACACAGAGATCCCTGGATGCTGGCAGCACAGGGTGTTAAAGAAAACAATGCAAGCAAAAGCACAAATATGAACAATGTTTCCCCAAGTAATAGCATCTCTGCTTTTGTCAGCTTCTAGATCTCCCAACTCTGGGGACAGCAGTAATAGCCTTTGACAGATTTCTTCTTGTTTCTGTGTTTTTGATAACTTTCATTTTTTTTTTTAATTTTTTTTAAAGGAATTTATTCCTCCTCAGATATGTCTCTTCCAAGCTGAAGGGCCTATACTATAAAAAATTGTCATACACAAATAATGTAAATCTTTTTGTCTTCTTTCTTCTTTCCCCTTCTCCAGAAAATCCTTATACAGTTATTTCTGATATAAGGTTGTCAGTGGTGTACGCTTTTCCCAAGATACAGGTAAGCCTATGAAGTCCCATAGTGATGAATCTAACAGTGTCTTGGCCTTCTTGAGCACAGCTGGTCATTAATAGGGTACTTTGAAAGCTATCTCACAAGCTTCTTTCTGAAGTGGTGTTATATTACTAACTGGCACTAGACTTCTCATTTTCTGATTCTTTGATTTGACTTCCCTCCTTCTTCATCACAAAGACACACTGACACTGGACTTCATCTGCCATTCAATCACTTAGTACCATAAGATCTTCTGGTGGCACAATTTTGACTGCACCAAATAATTGCATACCGTCAGAAAAATCCATTAATTCTTTCTACTGAATGACTTACGAGTGTTTTAAATAAACCCAAGGAATCTGCACATGTTAACTTTCACCCAATGTGAAAACTCACTCTTTTAACTACATTTGTCTTTAATCCTAGGGAAGAATGCCCACATCATCCAGTGACAACTTGGATTCTTAATTTATTTAAAATCATTTGGTAAGCAACTTTGCCAAAGCTTTTCAGAAATTCAAAGTATGCAACAGGTAGTAGATTGCCTTTATCTTCATGTTTGTCAATTCCTCCAAAAAGGCTAACAGTTGTATAAGGCACAAATTCCTCTTCCAAAATGATACCTACCATTAAACCACTGTTACTCGTGTTATCTGACTTGTCCCTTATAAAGAGCGGCTCTAATTTGGGAATTCCCTCTAGGCTCCTCAGTGCACACCAAAGCAAATAATTCATTTAGCTTTTCTGCAAAGACCTTATTTTCCTTGAGCACTTCTTTTACATCTTGATCATCTATCAACCTTCTAAACCTTCAGGCAGGCTTCTTGCCTCTGATGTGTTTGAAAAAAGTTTTTATTATTAGTTTTTATGCCTTTAGCAAGTTATTCTTCAAAATTGTTTTTGTCCTCTATTATTATGGGTTTGCATTTAACTTGCCAGAGTGTGCTGGGGTTTTTCCCTTAGTTCATTTGGGCAAGACTTCAAAGGGTGTCCTTTAATGCTAATGACCTTCTTCATTCTAATAAGCCCCTTTGCTAACTTCTCATGCAACCTTTATAAAGTTGTGGAGTTTTTCAACTAGGCGTAATACGCTTAGTCTCTCTAACGGTAAAGCTGCAAAAATGCTTTCCTATAATGGTGGTTTTATATAGCTGCCATGTCACCTGAAAGTGTTATTTTGTTCTGGTTTGCCCTTTTAGCTACGCCTTTAGTTTTCTTTTCCATTTTATGTTTGCCTCCTTTCAGAAGTGCCAGTTTAAGGATATTTTGGCTTTTGTATTCCACCAGGAATGATGAATTTGAGCAGGTTTATATTTGCTATTACAGAATGATTCTTTGACAGGTACATCTTCAATCAAGACTTAATCCTTGCTCGTGGATAAAGAAAAATATCTACTTTTCTCTTTTGGTCTCTTTCATTTCCTGTTTCAAGAAGACGTCATTTTTAAAGTGTATAAATGCAATTTCTACATTACATGTAAGCATGACAATCAGCCTCTGTCATCATATTCTTTGAGCCCTCACTGCTTCTTTGGTAATTCTGAGCATGACATCATAAAAATACTTACTGTTATCATACCATTTTATTGGCATGAAATTTTAATGCATAAAGATTGTAAGATTGTTCAGTACTTGTTGAAACAATTCTGCTCCCCTGCCTTTTTTATTTTTTTCTTTTCCCTTTTTTGCTTCAGAGCTTTCTTTTAACTACAATGTCACTCCTTTACTGGCTTGGTTTCCTTTGCTATTCACGAGTAATTTTACACTGCTATTCCAGTGCTCACTGATTGAGATGCTATTATGTCAATATCCTCATTTAAAACCAGCATTTCACTTTACCCATCTTCATTGCATACATTGGGCTAATTGTCCACTGGCTGGGTAAGCCTCTATTACAGCTATCTTGCACCAGTAGAATAGCATGAACAGACATAGTTAGGTCAAACACTCGGCCAGCTGTCTGTAAATCATTTTTGAATACTAAGAGCTCTTTTGTATTAAATAAAAAAGCTCTGGCAGTGACTTTGCCCCTGTGTCTTAAAAGGCAAATGCAATCCCAGGCGGAAAATTGAGCTACATGAACAAAGGGCATGTTCCCAATGCTGTCTGAAGTAGGAAAAATAAAATGGATCAGCTCATTCCAGGCATTTCCACTTGTATCCTGTGAGAAGCCCCATCTCTAAGAAGCTGTGGCAAGAGCCAGCTGGAATTGACTGCTGCGCACAGGAGCTCATTCTCCTCAGTGCTCATCAGTTCAAATGCAGCCATTGACTGAAGCAGACTTGTCAGTGACCTTGATTCTGACCCAGTTTATAGAAGCACTTGGGGGAGGAGGAGAAGCAAAGGGGGAATTTTTCATAACTGGGTAAAAATATGTCTCAAACCTTGTGTCTCACTGAAAAACAGAGATGGGGAGGAGAAACATGAAAACAGTATTAATGAGGAGGAGCTTAAACGTGTCTTCCTACCCAGACTCAGGGAAACTCTCAACACAGCACTGAACGTCAGACGCTCCCCGATTAATGCTACCTAAAGTAAAATTTTAAAAAAGCCTCTTTTTCCAAAGCAGATATTAAAAGAGGAATTCGATAACATCACAGCTGTAAGAATCACAGAAAGTAGAAGCAGAAAGATGCAAGAGTGAGAAAAGAATCCATACTGAACCTCCCTTGTACACTCAGGCCAAGAAAAAAAATGTGTGTATTCTATAAAGGGAATATTTTCCTCCATTGACAAGGGGTAAATTCTTTGAAGAGATGGCTCTGATTCATCAGCAGGGTGCTGGGAGATGCCCCTAGAAAAATAGAGAACATGGCTGTACATCTTCAAAAAACTATTTTAGGAGACACTATTTCCTCAGAGGGATATTTGAGTTGTGTTCAGCCCCCTAGGCATGTCCCAGGAAAATACAACCATGTTTTGATGGTAGAGAAGGTACTAAAGCTTTGATAGATAATATTTTGATCCAAGGTAAAAGCGAGGAGTTTGACTAAAGGCCCTAAAGAGCTGTGGAAAGACAGAGCTGCTGAGCTAAAACCAAGAAAGCAACAACGCAAGTTCCATGTAATAGCAATAAAACACCTGGAAGAAAAGATAAGGTGTACAGTAGATCACTGCAAAGTGGAGGTCATAACTAACATGTCTGCCCCAAACAAAAAACAGCAGTACAAAGATTTCTCAGATGGCAAACTACGGGGAAAAGAAACAAATGTGAGTGTGATTTAGATGTTGAGAGCAGCAACCTGCAAATGCTACTGCACACAGATACCCAGAGTCACAGGACACAAATATTAATAAAGTGCCTGAGAAACTGAAAGAGCTAACTAAAGGGGTACTTATCTAGAGATATAATAGTGAACCACACACTAATTTCTCCACAGTGCTTCAAACAGGTGCCTGAGTGTAATGGACAACAGCTTAGAAGCATCAGGTACAAATAAAAACTGACCATCACTATGTTGAAAAAAAAGATTTTGGCATAGTCTTATTTAGATTAAAATGCTCCATTCTTCTTCAGGAGATTAATTTTAGCTGAAACTGTCCTATTCTAGATACAAACGTTACCAAATAAGGATAGCAAAAAACCCCAACCAACTAAAGAAACCACAACCTGTATCAAGAGATTACTACTACAAGTGGTATGATTAGCATGTTGAATACAAACAGAGAGATATTTGGTAGCTGTAGACACATTCTGTGGACAGTCTAGAGTATTTAACAAAAGTATAGCACAGCATCGTCCACAGCTAGATTATGAACACATCAGTGTGACCAAAACAAAACCAAACCAACCAAGAAGCCTGTCTAGTTTAGCTGAAATGTGGCTTACAATTCCCAAATTATAAATTTGCCTTTGCAAAAAAATAAGGCTATTAGCAGAGGGTGGCCTGAACAACACACCCCTTCCATGACTGTCACTTTAAGAAGTTTACAGTTCCAGGTGGGACTGCATCTAACAGTGCCCATGATTCCCAAGATATTATCAAAGAAATTATGTATTCATTTTTATATGTGTATTTACATATATATATATATATATATATGAATATATACATGCAGGCAGTTTACATGCTGAAAACAAATCAAAGAGAAGGGACAAAGATCCTAGATTGATTGGAGATTAGAAGGAAATCTGTAGAGGTTATTGAGTGCATTTGAGTGCCTCAAAAGGGAATTAACTCTGTCTAAACCTTTCCCGACAAATACCTGTTGTAAAACCTTCCAATGGTAAAGATTCAGCATCTCCTGCAAATAATTTATTCTAGTGCCAAACTAGCTCTGCTGTTAGCAAGTTTTTCATAATGTTGTGTGTGTTCAAAGGGCTGTGGGAAGGAAGCTGTTATGAGCAGAAGCTGTTTCATCTAGCAGAAACATAGAACACATTAGTAGATCAAGAAAGGAGGTTTACTTGAGAACAAAGTGGAATTAGATTTGTTAAAACTGAGTGAAAGAAACTGAGGAATTCTTCTCAACTGTTATTCCCTCTCTCACAAGATCGCTTATTAGAAAACCGCTGCTAACAAACTGATCATGCACATTACATTTATTTCTGTCAGCAGATACCCAATGCATTCATATTTGACAATGGAAAGGGTTTAATGGGAATACTTTTAAATAGTCTACATGAAGTATAATGTGAGCTCATACATTAGTAACTCTTACTATGCTAGTCCAACACTAAGGTAGGAAATAGAGTAAAAATTCTAAGTGCCTACTAAGCAAAAGCTGCAGAATCAGACACCGATGAGTATATTGCATTTTTAAATTGCACCCTAGCACTAGTTAAAGAAAGATTGCCATTACTATTGTTTTGTTCAACACAGAACCTAAATAAGAACTATATTTGCCATACTAAAAAGTTACACTTCAATCAATAGGGACTGGACTTGTATGATAGGAGCTGTACAGGGCATTTCTGAAATATCAACAAACTGGCACAAACAAAAACACTGCTACAGAAAGCAGCCACAGGGTTAGCATAGTTGAACACATACTGCATAAGAAGAGGTAGTATCTCTTCTAATTTCAGAAGAGAAATAAGAGGCAGCCTGCTGGCCACTTTGCCTGAGAAGAACTCAGAATAGCACGTACTATATTTGGTTGAGAATTATTGGCAAAAAATTATGCATGATGATAGCTGTTTTCACATCTGAGTGAAAACCATCAGGTACAAATGACAGCCCAGGATATCTGAGGGACTATCTGAACATCGCTTCCTAGTAGGTTGTTAAAATTCAGTATTTGTGTTAACAAAGATTATTCAGTACTATTGTGTTGTTTAGCGGGAGAAGGAAGTCTAAGAGCTCTGCTAACAGAAAAATGGAGTGAGGTAGCATGTTATGCTACAGATCTCATTACCCTATGTTAATCTGTTATGACTCCATATACCAGATGATGCAGACCTCAGCTGACTTGTTTGGCTCCGAGTGATTTTTTAGCAATACCAATCCCCATCCTACAGCCTTTCCAAACGTTTATTAACATCCAAACTGGCTTCAGCTGGAATAAGAACCAGCTTATAATTTTCCAGTGAAATATATTCCATTTTGCTGCTCCAACTTATAACAGCAGCAGGGGAGATAATGAAGGAAAAGAACTTTTGAACAGAAAACAACCACTTCCAGTCATTCAAATGTTAGATTAGATAATACTGCTTGTGGGCTTATACTGTAAGAAGCCAAAGTGTACAATTTTGTTGTGAAACCCTTGCAAAATCTGTTATTATAGTTTATTTGTCAACTACCCAGTATCACATTGATGATAATACTAATAGCATCATTTCACAACTTCAGTGGAAGTAGAGCCCCTAAGACTGACAACATATGCAGGCCTGACAAAAATAAGATTTATGTCCTGCTTCAGCAAAATACATGCATCTTGGAGACCAACTGCATTTTTCTTAATGTTGAGTTGTCTGGTGAAGAATGTAACATTGCCAAAGGCAGAGAGGATGGGAGGTCACTAAAGCACTACCGCCATTATGGACAGTTTGCAAGCTGTAAAATATCAGTTACAAGTTTCTAATTCGTTACCACGTGACCTAATTTTCCACGGAACCAGAACACTTCCCTCAAAATATGGCACTGCCTTTGTAACTAGGGATACTAGAAAAACAAAGATACTGATTTCCATCACTGCAAAAGTTCAGGATAATGAAAAAAGTTGGAGGTTGGATGTGCAGTGCATGGAGCACTCACACAATGCCACACATTGAACATGGCTCCTGCACAGTCAAAACTACTACTATACTTGATAGTACATTCTAGATGCTGCTACTGAAGGCCTAGAAAAGAACTGGGTTGAACAACAGCATTAACAGTAGACAGCCTAAACAGTGTCTGAAGACATCGGTCATTCAGAGCAGCATGCTGGAGAGCAGCGACTAAGAGCCTTTGTCAAGAATTAACACCTGAATTACGTCTTTGAAAGAGATGGAGAGTGGCCTGGAGTGGTAAGAACACATGTAATCTCCTGGCAGGGATGAACAAAGCTCAGTACAAGAATGGAAGAAATAGAAGGTGAAAAGAAAGTCTGTGAGCACAGAGAAGGGCTGAGCCTGTACTCGCTGGCAATGATGATGGTAAAACCTAGTGAAACCACTTAGCTGAGTAATACAGTCAGCTCTAATGAGTTATGTATTTTCAGGGAGAGAATGTTTCCCTTCAGCTGGCTACACTAACCTACTTCACACACCACTCAACATTCAACTTCACCTGCTTTCTAGTATCTGGGTTTATTAACAGAGAAAGCAACAAGCTGGAACTCAGAGATCAAATCAGGACTTCTCCCCAGGCCAGGCTACCGCTACCATCTTCCTGCCGTAGTGAAGGTGCATGATGTACGGAGGGGAGACAACCCTAGCAAAGAATATCCTTCTGCCTCTAAAGAAGGGTCTAGAGACAGGTGATAACACAGAACCAGAACAAGGTATGTTCAGTACGTTTGGAAGAAAGTAGATACGGTCTCTTTATGGAAAGGAATGTAGTTATCTGCTGAAGAATCCAGAGTTACATTGACTTATTGGATGAATGTGAATTCATCTGTAGTCTTACTACTTGCACACCCAAGCCTACCTGGATCAAAACCAAGGCCTCCTCAGAGACACGAAAACTGGAAACATATGTTTTTGTTTAAGTCTAAGCCTGCACATGGGATCTTAAAAAACCTTCTGAAAAAACATAAAAGGTACCACTCAGCCTTAAATATCTCCCCCCTCATGCCTCCAGTATTATGTTTACTCATCCTTTCTTATTATTAATTCTATTGTCAGCAGATACCCACAAAGCCCACAGGCAGCGTCTCTTTCCCTCCCTCACACCAGTCCACAGCAACAGCAGATTGCCATCCTCTATCGGTTAATTCATCAGCTCTCGTGGCAGATGTCTGTGTCGTGGATCTAAAGGTTCCAGCCTAGCAGATGACTCAAATTTCAGCACACTGGGGCTTCATTTCAGCTGTATGTTTTGCTTTGAATCAAGGAAAACTTTCATGCAGAATATTATTAAAAGAATGCAAAGGCTGCAACATCAAGCACTCCAAAGTCAGGGACAGAAACAGAAAAGTTGCCTATGTAGAAATAATTTAAAACTTTGGTATATGTGTGCATGACAAAGGAGATTATAATTAATGATCATGCCCCAAGTGAGTGGTTTTTTGTTTTATTTTCTTTTTAGTCAGGTCTCTAGCTCATTCAGGGCACAATGTGAAGACTGCCTAACACAGGAAATCATTTGCATGTAGGACTACAGCTTCAGTGACAACAGGAGGTGGAAAATATGCAGAACAGAAGAAAGATGAATGCAAGAAGATGAAGTACAGTGCTGCAATGAGAGTGCCTAGGAGCACTGCATCCCACCTTTGCATTTTCATTTAAGGAGGTCAAATCATTTGAAACAGATTCTTCCCAAGTGGTCAGTTGCTGCCTATTCCTTGTCTTCTAGGTTCTAAGAGCTCCAAATGACAGAAATATTCTATCCCAATCTTCCTTGGAGAAGGAAGGGGTAGAAATGAGACAGTGAATATATCAAGCTTTGGTAAATGACATGAAACACATCTGATCACAGGCATCTTAAACCATCTGTCTCAAATGAACAGGTAGGTCTGATCATAACTTTTGCTGCCTCTGTTTCCTATCCATACAAGGATAACTTATTTGTCTCTCACAGGGCTCTCCCCCCTCCTCCCTGCCCCTAAATTAATTAACACTTCTGAAATGCTCCCAGGGCATAGCAATGAGGAAAATAATAAAAAAAAAACCACGAGGAGATTAACGGTTCTAGCCTCAGAGAAGGATCTGAATAGCACACAGTAAATACAGGACAGGTCTGCACAATGAACAGTGATGCTAAAAGAAAACACTGAATAGCTGCTTATTATGTGAAAGTTTTCCATTTGGAGAACTCAATGAGGCAGGGGTCTAGCTGAGAGAATAACATGAGCCCCTATGATTAAAGACCGTATCACAATGTACATACTCAAGGGGACTGAGCTGACACTGAACATGCTACCTAAGTTCACTCATTAAGTCTGTTTTAAAGAGTGCATTTCTTGTCAGGAAAGGTGCTGGATGGCCACATAAACCTGTCCAACAATCAAGCACTTATGCTGCTCTCTGTCTCTTAGGCTTCACATTACCCCAGAGGTGAGGACTGCTTGATCTCTGTTGACCATCCATGTCCTGAGCTTGCCAGTGCTGAGCACTTACCCCCAGTCAAACATTTAAGCACCTGCTTAACCATAAGCACACAAGGAAAATTGCTGAATCAAATCAGATTGTTCACATGTTTAAATCTAGCTGCACATGTATGCTTTATTAGATTCCTTACCTAGGCTATAGACATTGGTTCTCCAAACAGCTCTCTCTGTGAAGAGGGTTGTCATGCCCAAGCAGAACTTCCCGGTCCCACAGTTCAACTGTTGGAACGGTTCATATGAATATCCTTTGATGTACTTTAGACAAAAGTCAGCTGAGTTGGTTTAAACAATACGTTCACGTTCTGAGCTAATCCCACTAACATACTCCAGCATAGATAGGGGAACCATTTACACACATCATCTGGTGGAGAGGTAGGGAGGCAGTGATGTCTGGCATATGGAGGGAAAGGTACTTCAGGACAGAAATATCTTCAGCCAACAGGAGCTGATCTAAAAGAGCAAGTCTTTCACTTCAGTCTGATCTGCTAGACTGACACCACTAGAAACAGCTGAGAATATCCTCTCACTTCACACAGGCCAACACAATGACAGTGACTTACCATCAAGAGTGATTGTTTCAAAAATCAGTGACATGGAGATAAAAAGCTTCCTATCATTCTCTGCTTTCTTGATCCATCTACTCCCTTCTAAAGACGATCTAGTTGTAACAGAATTTGAAACGCTTTAAAAATAAAGCAAGCACACTTTGTAAAATCCAGAACAGAGAACCACAGGTGCTTTGGTTTCTTTCGATACAGTAACTACAGTAAACACTTAGCTTTGGACCACTCAGTGCTGGAATCACTGTAGCTACGACATTGTCTATATGCCTCAAACCACTTCACTTATTACTGTGTCAGTCATCTCCACGCCCCCCTCCAGAATGAACGTTTTTCAAAGGAAACAGCTTATCTTCCATACTGCAGCAGCAGAAGAAAAATCATCCTATACAGCAATATTTAAAATGTGGTTTTATGTTCTTATGGCAGCTAATTTTCCTTAAATGATTTAAGGGAATGAATACATCTAAAAGGCCTGCACTGAGCCATTCTGCAATGGCAATGTGAAGCTGAACTACCTCTTCTTTAAACAATCCAATCTCTTGTGGACAGCTTCTCACAGCAGATCTTGTCTAGAATGGGAGGGATGAAGGTTATTTTTTATTACATTCTTTTGCAGGGAACTTTATTTTGCATTTTATTTCATTTCACATTCCCCAGTGTGGGGAGACTTCAAGTGAGGAGAAGGTGGCAGGACAGATGTGTTCATAATCCCTGATCTGTCGCAGTTTGACAAGAGCAACTGGTTCACCTATGCATGCAGCCAACCATCTATCATGTATTACTCATCTAAAAGTTACACTCTACACCTGGAGAGTAGTTAAAATCTTTAGCAGCCTGAAGTGATTCAAAGCAGGTTTTTATTCTGGCACTCTGTCAGGAGGGGAGGGGTGGGTGTTTTTAGCTCAAGAACTTAACAAAACCAGTCACTGCTAAAGCAGGACAGCACACATACAGTCCCATACCATCTCTCTGAGGCACCTGGGATGTTTTCCTCTTTTGTCCCAGCACTTTGGATATGGCCTGCTCATACAAATATTACTGGGATTAGGGAGACTAAGGATCTGGTATTGCCTGAAAGAAACCAATAATCCCATATACTGCATTGTACTGCTGAGGGTCTCTAAAACTGGCAGAAAGGCTGGTATTGGCTAGGGGATGATAAAACCAGACAAAAAGGCTTTCTTGGTGAGTAGCTAATTCAATGAGTAATGGGACTCTGAAAAGCCACCTGAACTTTGCTGGTGGTTTAATAAAAAAAAAAAAAAAAAAAGATTCCTAAATAGCATTTTAAAAAATAATAATAATTAAATAACCCTGAAAGTGAAATGTTACACTTGTGTTTGAAAGGCTCCTTTTTCTTTCCTTCAGAAGGAAATGAACTGGAACCGGTTTGTCTCAGGTTGATCGCTGGGGAGGGCAGGGGGGTGAGACACTGAGATAGAGGAAAAAAACGATTTCCATTTCAGACCAGCATTTCAAACATTTCTTTTGATTTTTCATTTTAGACACCACAGCAAATAAATTCATTCTTTGCACATAGGGCAGCTGGAAACTAGCAGAGTTTTTAAAGATTCCCAGGAATGGGACAAAGCTGAACAGAATTTTGCCATTAATATTAGCTTTATTTTACTGCCAGTGACTTTTAATATGCCAGGATGTGTTGCTTTACTAGCTAGAAGCATTTCCCTACACCCAACCTTCTTCTTATGTTTAGGAACCTCTTTATTCTTGGAAAAAACCCATTCTTCTCAGACAAAGCAGCCTGCACACTCTCCCCATCATCTAGAAGGCAAATTGTCTTGTTGTTTGGGGCAGGAAATGAAGAAAAGACCAGGGCTGGTTGTAAAGCTTCTTTCTGTACTTTTCATCATCAGTCTAATACAATAGGGCTTAGGAGCCTTGGTCACAGGCACAGTGCTAGGTGCTGTAACAGGACAGAAAGACAAATTTTTGTGCCAAACAATCAGCAGTCTAAGAAAATATTTTCCAAGCAATTGGATTCCACTTCATACACAAGGACCTCATCTGTTAACCTATCTTCCTTGTACCCAAACCCCCTTTTGTACAGGTATTACTACTAGCTGGAAGATAAAAAGTCCAATTAAGATGTATTGGGAGAAGCAGGAGTTAAACTAAGGGAGCTCTTATTCTATGCGTGATGTAGCCACAGGTAAGAATCCTCTTTCTTCATTAGCAAAGCAAACCAGGCTCTTTTTCACACTCAGAAAGATTAAAACAAAAAAAAGAAGCAAAGCGAAATTTTAGGGAATTAAGGATCCAAATGCCATCTCTGTAATGGGAAGTAAAAAGAAAGAACAAATACTAGAAATTCCATAGAGAAGAAATAATCATCTATTAAATCCTTCTTTTTTTTTTTTTCTGTGATTTTTTCCTACCCATCTCCATCTTTTTTCAGCAGTTTTTCTTAGATGCCACATTCAATAATCCTTCTGCACTTTGATGTCAAACATTCAATAGCTGTCTGCCTCTCTCCCACTCCTCCATATTCTCTGCAATACATCTCCTCTGATTAGCTAAGATTTCACCTTCAAGAACACCTCTGCTTCTCTGAGTGAGCATAAGAGTGTGCATGTGTGTTTATATAATATTTGCAAATATTATCCCTCTCCTGCTCTATACGCTACACAGCAACCCCTGCCGGAGGTCTGGATTCAGTAATTCAATGCCATTTAGTAATTCCGTTGGGGGGAGTCTGCTGTTTCGAATCTAGATCAGGACATCATGAGAACAGCTCGACTGAATTTAGGCCCTGCTTTCAGAATTATTCCATATTTAATCTGGACTGAAGTTCATTTCACTTGCTTTCTCCTCTTTGATGCTTCCTGTGACAGAAGATGCACATATTCCCTGATCTCATGTGGTGGGGGTGGTGGTGATTGCTTACTTCTCTCTTATTTTGTTTTACCACTGGATTAAGCCACATCAGAGTTACTGGCATCTTGCACAAACTCAGAGTGGGAGAGAGTTGGTACCTCAGCAAGCAGCTGTTCTGGCATCTTTTCCTCACTCACCGGATTGTTGTACATCTCAATGATGAGCTGTTTCACTCCATGCAGTGTGGGATGAGCCCAAGGAGACGGATTTGCCCAGTGCCGGTTTAAATCAAACCCCATCAGAGAGCACCTGCACAAAAAACAAAGACACACACACAAAGGACATATACGAGCTGCAGCTACTTCTGGCTTCAGCTGCAGCGTTAGGTCTGATGTATTTAAACAATTTATTCTCATGGAAAAAACAAAGCAAATGCTCCCCTGAGGATGAGGAAAGCCTGCAGCAATGGCCTTTTTTAGAAATAATGTGACCAGCAGAGCATCAACTGAAACATCTTGGGTCATTCAGCCTTCTTCCTCTTCACAACACATACATTCACTGTATCCTTTGCCTTTTGCCAGCTTGCCACACTGGCACTGGAAGAGCCTGCTTGGCCTTCAAGGGTCCCTTCTCTTCAGTGTTTTAGCTGGGGGTCTATAGCTATGAGGATGATTCACAAACCACATCAACAGCCCTTTACTTTGCCCTCAGTTAGGCCTTGACTCAGCAAAGCAGTTAAGAGCATTGAAATCAATGTCTGTTAAGTACGTGCTTAAGGGATTTAAAGCCTGAATGTAATGGTTCCACTAACCCAGCACCTAAGTCTCTTCCCCGCCTGCAATTGCCTACACAAGGTAGCCAACCAAGACACCAAGTTAAAATGCTTATTTGCCATCACGTCTTGTGGGCATTGAAGCATGTACACCATCTTGGCTTCTCCTTCCTGCCCTGACTCATCTCTCTCTCAGTACATTATCTTGAGTTTGATTCTGCTGCTCCCAGTCCCATGGAATAATATCCCATTCTTTGTGAAGTCCCATTGAAACTCAATGGGCTGTTAGAGCGAACACCGAAGAAATTACAAAGCTGTTAAGAGTCACAAATAGGAGGGGGAAATCACATCCCTTGTTTACTGCAGAGGTCACTTAGGCAATCTGTGGCCACTGATACAAGCAGGGAGAGCAGCCTTTTCTGTTATCTCAAGCTGAGCTTGGGACCAGTGGACTTTGGGTAGATCTTGCTCAGGAATTCTATGAAAGACCACACAAATAATAAAAACCCAGGCAGAGATGCAACTTTCTCTATATTTAAAACAAACAAACAAAAAAATCAACCTCACTAAGCCTTAAAGCTTCTTGAGAAGAGAAGAGCTTTCATTGATCCCTGGTCTATTACAAGAATGTCTGTTCAGCCTTAATCTTTTAAACACACCTACGCAAACAATAGAGATTTCCTCCAGTAGTGTTATCCTTTAAAAAAAATTCTAAGAATCTGATGACCTAAAAACATAAGTTTAATTGGCAAAAAGAAAGGAAAATGCCTCACTTCTCTAACAGCCGAAACAAATAACTGCTTACTTCAAACCCAAATAAAAACTAAGACAGAGGTGAAATGCTAAGTGAGAGGATGAAACCAGAGAATTAAATTAATTTCCAAAAATGATGAATGAATATTTTCCTATGAACAAAAAAATACAAAGTGAATGGGACATTCTCTTGTAAAAATTCTTACGGGAAGCTATGCAGGCAGGACCTGCTGTGCTCCTTGGCCTTAGACTACCCAACTATCACGTTGTCTGGGAGTTCAAACACCCAACTGACAGCTCTGCTTGACTTGGTGTACAGACAAGCCAGACGTCTCCCTGTGGTGGAGAAAGCCACTTTCTTCTCTTGGTGGTCACTTGTCTGCTTGTCCAGAGGACAGATGTATTTCTTCTCCGGACATTCCAACAGGTGAATTCCAGAAACTCTGGAAGTTGTCTCCATCCCACCATAAAGCATAACATACTATATAAGATACATGTATACTCTTTCCACTCAGATCTACTAAAACCTATCTTCTTTTAAACACACAGACATTAATATAAAATCAGAAGCTCTTCCAGAGACATAGGTGGAATTACACTGGGATAAAACTGGTATAAGAGCAGAATCTCAGGAACGAGTTTTTCATTTAACAAAAGCAGAAACTGTGGTGATGTGGCGATCATTATGAGCCTTACTACATTTTGGCACAGTTCCCAAGAAAACAGCATGCTCGCTCTACAGGACCACTTTCTTAAGAGATCAGAACCTGCGATTATATTCCCCTATATGGTTAAAGTGTCCCATTTACATTTTGTTTTAAGAGCATTTAAAACTAATAACACTACAGAAATCAAATATATTTTAATTCCATTATATTTATCTCCAAAGCACATTGAAGTGGCCAAGCTACAGAGCATCAAAAGCACATTTTAAATTCAAGCATGATTGTCAATATTAAATTTGGGGGTTGGGACTTTTTAGATAACTTTTAATCACCCCTGTGGTGAACAAAAGTAAGCAATATCTAATTTCTGTAAGATACTAAGGCATTGCAATTTGCAATATTTGAATTTGCCATGAACGTCTGGTTAGTGATGAATCTTACAGTTCATTTCAAGCAACAAGAACAGTTGAAAATAGTTGTCCTTACTTGAGAAGACTTGATAAACAGAAAGATGCAAAGCTTGACAAACAAGTGATTCATTTGGGAAGCTCCTCTGAGCTCTATTTAATAGGAACCCAAATTAATTTCCAAATATCATGTACCTAGTCTTTGATGTGGTATATCACATCTTTATCAATGTAACAACAATTAATTAAATTTCTGATGTAGGCTTTACTACTTCTTTGCAGTCTGGGAACAGCGTAACATTTTCTAACACACACACACACACACACATTTTTAAGTCTTTTTCCTTTCCTTTTTGCCTAAAGACAAATTTGTATCTACCACATTCTCTTTTTATTCATCTGTTGCAAACTTGTGGTCTCTCTAAGGAAACATCAAGTTGTGTTCCTTGGTACTTCAGATTTGATTATTGACTCTATTACATGTAGAACTGTCTCCCAAAGCTCACATATATCAGGACATGACCAAAACATACGGTAAGAATCTCCCACATGCCTATTACAGAACCTGCATACATTATATTCTCTTGCTCCCAGCTGATGCGATCTCCCTTGCGACTAATACCTCCAATGCAAGAACTTGAACAGAATAACTTAAAAATTGCATCTTGCACTGCTTTTTAATTCCCCCTACCAATCTTAAACCATTTCACTTCTAGTACACATTGCTTGCTGCTTCCATTGCTTAACTGTTTACCTGCTACTTCAAGCACTGGGTAGGCAAAGTAGAAATATAGGTATACTCTAGAAACAGCAACTCTACAATGGGAAACAACTGTGTTCCAGTATAATACAGGATCTTTCAATATTTGAGACCAGCTCTCTTACTCAGACTGCAAGTGTTGGTTGTCATTGGCTTCAGTATAGTTCCTCATGTGACTGTAAGTGTTCCCTAGATTTAGAAAGGGCTTCCAAATCTGTCCTATACAGATTAGGTCTATTTTGTGCAGTAAACAAACTAATGTGCTCAGTACAAAATTAACAAGGAAAAACCCCTATGAATTATATAAAAGTACTGTTTAAGGATGATCTTTGAAAGGGGTTATGGAGGAGAGCAAAACAGCAGACATTACAGACTCTAGGAGGTGCAAAGAAAGAGAAAAGCAGCTTCAAGATTAGTGAGGGTTGCAGCAGGTGAACATTTCCAGAGTAAAGACACTGGAGTATACTCCATTCCATGAGGTTTAAAGGCTGTGCCCATGAATGCTCTTATAAATGTGACAGGTAATATTGGCACAGAGCCAGCTAAAAGTGATGTGCTGGCACAGACTTGCATAGTTCAGAAAAAAGTGTAATCGGAACTAGGTGAGCTTTCTATAACAAGTGAAGTAGCAAACGTACTATTACATGGTTATGGTCTTCATTCATACTGTGAAAACCTGCCATGTGTGTCACAGTCATTGCTGACACAAAAAAATGGCATGTATGTAATTGAATATATTTAAGCTGTTAACAATTGTTTGAATTTTGGATTATGTTTGTTAGGGTTTATTAGATATACAGATGACATACTATGTTTTTACTTTGTGATAGAATGTACATTTAAATCAGGTTCTGTGTTGTACTTGAGGAATTAGAATTTGCGTTTCACAAATGTTCTCCAGCCTTTTTCTAAAATTTATGTTTTCTATAAGTAGATAAATTTATTACAGTGTTTATAAATTTACATAAACACAGTGCAAATTCAGTCAAAGCAAATGAGTTTCAAATTTGAAATGGAAACTGAAACATTTTGCAGTATTCATCCCTCCCTACTTGGGAAGCAGCCAGATCTCAAGAGGTTACCAGCTCAACTCAGTAAAACCAAAGATGTTTAAGACCAGCATTCAGCTTGCTGGGCAATTATCTGGACAGAACCTCTTTGGCTCTGGGGGCTTAACTCATCGCTGGTTTTAAGGATGCAGCTGCTTTAATGAAAACATCCTCGTCCTTTTCTAGAACTGAGTAAGGTTTAGTACCAGGGCCTATGCTGGTTTATTTTTAAGGCTGCTTCCTATTCTTTCAGGTCATGCCTCTCCTTTCTGGAATCCCCAAGTTATAGAAAGCTCCAGGAACTCTGCCTTCCTTTCACTACAGTTCTCCCTCCCCTGTTCATTTTTCCTACTATGTGAGTATAAGTCTCTCACTAACAGACCCATTTCCACAAGGGGAGATATGGAGAATAATGGAGGAAAGGAGTTAAAGAAATCCTTTTTCATGGCATGTGGTTTATTACAAAGAGAACTCTACACTCTTCCCTTCAGCTTTGTAAGGTTGCGTTGGTTCATTGGATCAGTACCAGGTGAATCTCCAGATAATGCTGCTCACAAAGCCAGGGAGTTCAAATCCACAAATGGCACTACCAACAGGGTTAGGATTTGAAATTGAAAACGTAGTGGGGGAGGGGGTGCACTCACTTTTTTTTTTTTAACTCAGGCTTATTGCAATAAGAGTGGAGAGAGAGGGTAATTGGTCTCTATTGTTGCACTTCTTCGAAGCAAGAGTTATAGCAAGAAACTGCTGTGAGACTGCAGCCTGCAATATCATGCAGGAAGAGTAGGTGTGCAGTATGAAGGAGGGAATACAAGGGGAACACATGGAAGATTTGCTTCTTTTAATAAATATATCATTTTAAATCTGGTATATTCATGACATTTTACAAATCAAGTCTACACCTGCCATCAAAGTCAGAGTCTTCATTAGTGTGCATTTCACCATTTGGGTGCTTGGGGTTTGCGATTTATGCATTTGCCTATTATTCATTAAAGAGGATTCATTCAGGCCCTCACATTCTAAGGCAATTAGGTAGCAAGGCATCCTAAGACTCCAGCTACAGAGAATCCCCCCTCCCATCTCACTCTCCCCCTCCTCAGCGTTCTGCATTTTTAATTTAGAGCTCTGGAAACCTTCACAAAGGCTATTTAACGTAACCACTGCAGTGTGCTTCAGGCAGAAGACAAGTGGCCATACCCAGCAGAACAGCATTAGCTCTCAGAGACCACATGGTGGAGTAGATGTTTACAGAATGAGCACTGCGTGGTGCACTGACATAATTTTAAATAGTACATGACGGTTAAAGATGTGTTTCTCCATTTTCTGTGTAAACAATGTTAAATAAGAATAAACACAAAGGGATATTTTCTCCTTCTGATGAATACATGCATTTCTCAGAGCTGGTAATAGGCATTACAGACACACGCACCAAGGAGAAGACGCATCCCCACCTGACACAGGCAGACTCCCTTCTCTGATCTTCAGGATATATCTCAATTCTAGTATTTAACTCTCCCTACACACCCTGGGACCTCAGTAATGCCAGAAGGATTCCTGGGCACAAAGCAGAATGCTGGAAATAAAAACCCATCCTGCAGATACGGGAATCATGCCCTGTGAGCGTGCCTGGGATGTAAGACTCTAAGATCCTGTCAGTAGCGTAGCTCATCCCTGCAGCTAGCATAGGACTTACTCCCAACCCCCCCCCCACACCCACACC
>JAVJGJ010000030.1:26869641-26890853 GCA_035590215.1 Microhierax caerulescens
TAGGACTTACTCCCAACCCCCCCCCCACACACACACACATATTTTCCTGCAAAGTGCCTAGTCAAATAATCATTTTTTCAAGGGACGGGGTTTCCAGTGTACTACCTGGGAGATGAGGCAAGGCACAAATAATTTAGCAAAGTTCTCCCATAAGGAAGCGCATGGCTGGCCCCACGTGCTGATCTCTCCGAACAAATGTTCTGCAGGAGCAGGTAGGTCTCGTCTGTCCTGCCCTGGAAGGTGTTCTTGGGACTCCCACTCCCAGCTGCATGCTGAGTCACACTGGCTTTGTCTATCTTGTGGAACCAGATGCTTTAACCAAGTTATGAGAACACCTACAGTTCTTCCATTTTAAAGCCTGATTCATTGTTTGGCCTTTTCAAAACCAATCATATCATTGACTTACTGAGAGGAACACAGCAGACAGCAGTGTTTTCTTAACTTATGGATCCCCAAAAATTTCCATGGCAGACATTGACCCTTCAGAAATTTCACATATGTAGAACATAATGCAATATTACATGAAGTTTCTTTCCTGATATGGTCCAAAAGCCACCGGTATGCAACCCATGGATCACAAGCTCTAAACCACTGAGGAAGAGAATTTTAACTTCACATGTGCTTAATTGAATGGACTCTCACCTC
This sequence comes from Microhierax caerulescens, assembly GCA_035590215.1. Lineage (NCBI taxonomy): Eukaryota > Metazoa > Chordata > Aves > Falconiformes > Falconidae > Microhierax > Microhierax caerulescens. The sequence goes on from JAVJGJ010000030.1 coordinate 26,870,287, forward strand.
TGTGGGTACTGTCACCAGGCCAAGCTTCTTTAGGTCCTCCTGCCCAGTCTGCCTGACACTTCTACACAATGCCCTAATCCTGTCTCCTTACAAAATGCTCCCTTCTGACAAGCACACCTTCTTTAAACTAATTGTATTTCTTTGCCACTCTACATTCCTGGAGGTGGAGATTGGGTGGAGATAAGGTAAACTTGTCACAGTAGTTCCCAGAAAACAGCTAGCATACACGTAAGCATTATGGGAGACATAACTCATCTTGAATTATACTTCTGTTCCCACTTCTGTCCCTCCTCAGACTATGCAAATAATCTGCTGCACAACACATCTCACAATTATTAGTGAGCACTCCAGCTGCTGTAGGATGACATTCCCTCATATTACAATATATATTTCATATACTTTTTGACAGATGAAGCTGGCAGTCTTGCTTAACCTACTTGCCTTCAGACAAGAGGAAAGGAGTGTCATGTTCCCTGTAGACTGGCATTATATGAACACCCTCAAAAGATGGTTCAGCTCTTACCATCAGATCTATTACACACAGAAAGCTGCAGTCAAAGGAGACAACCTTAATGTCACGAAGTTGAGCTCTTAAAAATTTGGATATGCCACACCTGCACAAGTCCACACAACCTTCATTCAGCCCTATGTCTGTCATTATGATGACACAGCTTTTAATTACAGGAGTAGAGGGTGTTTTTCCACAGGGCTCTTGCTTTATTCTTTGCACAGGATCAACACTGTTCATTAATGAGCGGATTCTTCAATATTTTGGCTTTGCCTGGTTGTTCAATATGCAACCCTAGGCCCCTGCCTACTGCATGCTGCTCAAAGCCTACTCTGAGGACAGAGATATTCAGTTCTGCATGGCTTTTCTAAAGCGCCGAGACTGCAGGAGACAACTGCTTTATATATATACTGATGGACAAATTTTCTCAACAGCACTGTTACAAGAGGGGACCACATTGTCCCCAGTTCATAAAAGAGCAATTGAGACAAAAAGTGGCTTACATAAGAGACACCTGCTAATTTGGGCCACCATATCTGAAAGATCAAGGACAGGATTTTTGTTTGAGAGAACTTAGATTTGTATAGCACGTTACATGTTTGGCATCTAACTTACACTGCTTTGAGCCGAAGCTACCTGTACTCAAGGCTTCTCCAAGTCTTACCCCAAAATGGCAATATGAGTGGATAGAATTTTAGAAACGTCCAAGTCTATGGAATTAGGGCAGTTAGAGATTACTATAAAATGGTAAGACATTACTGGGTCATGAATGGGTTTTGAGTGTTTTTCAGTTATATCTTAATTCAGCCATTTTTCTTGGCTTTGGATCCCGATACTGCTGCATTCAACTGTGTCTGAGAACCTGCTCTAATGCACGGTGGTTAGGGTTAGCACAGTATCTGATACTGCCTTTACTCTCCTGAATTGGATTAAATTATTACTCTGCTACATTACTTTTTACCAGGCTATTTGCATCCAGAACAACACTTATGCAAAGGTAGCAATGCTGCACACACATTCTCAATGTGGCAGGCCAAAACCCAGCCAGAAGTCCATCTCCATCCCCACAAAGGCCTTTTCTTCTTTGGTATCTTGAAGCAAGGGTTTGACTTTATACCAAAACTGTCAAGAAGGTGTGCACTATTCTGATGAAACAGCAAACAAAAAAGCAACGCAGGACTGGCAAACTGCTGGCTGAATACTAACTTGCAAGGCTTAACTGCCCAGCAGCAGAAAGCACAATTGCTGGCTTCCTTTTGTAACTATGTTTGCGAACAGGCTCTAATACACTTGGGTGTTTCTTATTCCCATGCAAAGCCAGAGCATTGACTGTATTTCTGTATAGTCTTGCCATGTCTGTAACTTGTTGAGTTTGCAACTCAACATAAGTATCCAAAGTTGGTGCCAGAGAAGGCCCCTTTTGTTGTCTCTGCACAGCATTACCAAACCCATACACATTGCCTGCAAGCAGCCTACCCCTTGCTTCATTAGTTAGCATGCACAATTTTCATCAAAAGTTAGTCAGGGACGTGTCCATTAGCTAGCCAATACAACAGAGTCCTTTACTACCACTAAGTGGAAAATTTACAATTGTATAGAAAGTCCTAAACAAAACCCCAGGTCATGTAATATTACAGGAGAGGGGAAAATGGTCCAGTGGTTCACTTAGGGTGACAACATGAGACTATTAAGACTTTGTATGCAACCTAGGGAAAGATTGCAATGCCTTGGTTCCTCTCTTGTAAAAATAATTATATTATCAACCCTCCATGGTGTTTTACAAAATACATGCAGGATTATGAAGTACTTTGGTGCTATAGCAATGGGGATATATTAGCTCTACAGCTGGAGATTAAATGATTTATGAAATCACAGATTTTCTGACAGACCCTGACTTCTGGTGAGGTTCACTTCCAACAAGATTGCACTAATTCACACCTAACAAACACTTCTGAAATGCCTATAAGGGCAATAAGATAGCCCAGTCCATTTGAAGAGAGAAATTCTCTGAGGGTTTGTATAGAGAAGGGGGATTGTGTTAGGTTGTTCTGTTACACCAGTGAACATTTCCTCTTGTTTCTTCTACACCCAGCTCCCTGTAACTGAAGGTATTTTCCTCTCAAATGTTCTCACTTTAATTTTCAAGGTCATCTGGCCCACTGGGTATGTTACATATTGCTATCTAATTAAAGAGAGAAGATCAACCTTATTCTACTGGATTGTTTTAGTCCTTGCCAGCTGACTACTCTTCGTTAGCAAAGGGACAACGTGGCCAAGTCAGTTAGAATACACCCCAACAAAACCCAAACAAAAAACATACTCAAACCCCAGACCATTTCATCCTTGGAAAGTCCACTAGAAACTCTGAGCACAATGCAAATATCTTCCCCTAATAACTGCTATGGTAAAATAACAAACATTTCATAGCAGAAATAATATCAGTGTCTTGTTTGTCACATAACATTTCAGAAGATGGCAGGCAAGTTATAAAGCCCTGATCTGTCTCTGATTGCAATCAACAAAAAGCCCAGATGCTTTCAAAGGGAGTTAAATCAGGCTCAGATCTTTTCCAATCACTTGTTAATTTAAGGGGCAGATTTTTACCATCTGAGCTTCACTGTGTGGTATTGCCTCAGCCTAAACACCACAGGGAAGGAGGAACTACTTGACAGCTTGGTGATCTCTGTTCCATTACCAATTCCTACCTCAAATCACTTAAACTTTGAATTTTTCACCAATCCCATCAGTTAGGCATACCATATGCTCTAGAAAGCAAGCTACCTGGCAAAGAAACATTTCTCATAATACTCCATGACATCTGCTCTTACTAACTCAAAACAATGTATGAAGGGATTTGTGGCTATCACATAAGATATGGGTCAGTTGTGTGATACAAACGCTTGTCCAATGCAGAAGAATGGGAATGTAAAGCACTCAAACTGTAACTTCTATCAATCACTGCAATGCACCAGTAGAGTGTGATTTGATACCAAGCCAAGCTGAAACTACACATTTTGACTCCAGAGCACTGAAACATCTCATTGCAATGAATAATGGTAAAATGAAAGATTAGTTTGAGAATCCTGATGAGAATATTAAATCTGAAAAATTGAAACCTTCAGGGATTCAGAGCATTTTTTTGTTGTTGTTATTATCTCTCAAAAATAGGCACTTGGGGTAAAAATGGTTAGTAAAGCAAACTTTGTCTACCAGGTTAATAGAAAATTTTCTGTGATGTATAGAAGAATGCAACAGTTACTGAAGACATGTAACAGTTGAAGAAAGGAGGTGAGGGTGAAACACCATGTCAAATTAAAACTTCAGGTAATCGTTATACAGGCAGACCAAGAAAGCTCAGGCAGGAGCTGATCTTAGCATCCTTCTTATTACACTCGATACATTTAGCTTACTTAATCAAAAAAGCAGCTGTTGTCTACATATTCATGAATGAAAGATTTCTTCAGTCCAGTTACTTGAATTAAATCTGTGATGCAGAACTGATTTTATCTTCTTATGTAACTCTTTGAGACATCTTCCAATGTGAAACTATGACATGCCACTGGACTTGGCTACATACATCTCTTCTCATCCTTAGATATTTCACTTTCAAACTCACCCATAAAGGCTGAGAGCTCCATATTTGTCAAAGAGTACACCCTTCAGTCTAACTTTCTCTCTCTGGCATTATGGTCTGTACTATTTTTCTAGTGAGCCCTCCTTTCAATCAGCCAGAAATTACTGATGAATATTAAAGCAGTAATGTACATGGGTACATTAAAATCATGTAAGCAAATTGAAACCAAAGAGCTCAACCGTGTATTGGTTCACTGGCAACCTTGTCCATTGTTGCTCAAAAAGTAAAGTGAATAGGTAGAGAATAGGTAGAGCACAAACCCAATATTACTTTAGTCAAGTTTTGTGAGAAAACAAGTGAGAAAATCTTATGCCTGACACTGTTAGCACCACAAGTGCTAAAGTCAGCCTATGTCATCCTCTGTTGAGATGATAAATGTTATACCTGTTCTCTTAAGCACATTACATGTGAAATGAAAGATCCCACAGCAGCGAAACAAAATGCAGTGCAAGATCATGTCATGGCTAAAAAGTACAAATGCTCGTGTGCTTGTGCATGCTGCAGAACTTGATACCTTTTGCTTTTCCATGCTGGTTGTTGTCAGAGTTCCTTTTCCTCACCACATCTGTGCCAGAGCAACAGAAGTACTACTTTTCACTCTGCCTTCTTAAGAAAAAGTCTTGAAAAACCATACCAATCATGCTCAAAAGTGTGGTTTTGCCTGCCCTCCTCTACTTGTAACCCATCTAACTTCTAAAGCCACTGGCCAATTTTTACTCAATTTCACAGAAAAGGACATAATAATAAAGAGGTATACACGTACATATAAAATATGTGTGTGCATGTATGCATAAGGGGGAAAGGCCAGGCTCGGGGAGGGAGCTGCACATAAAGCTCTTTTGTAAATTCAGGCAGGCCTGAGCTCTACTCTTCATCTGACTCACTGTGCACTCTAAATGGATGGAGATTAAGTACAGTGACATGGCAATGCCGTGAGAAATTGTCCTCACAATCAGCAATGTACAGACATCAGAGAAGTTGGAAGTTTGAGAGTTTTTGGTGAGTTTTTGGCTTTTTGCTTGAAAGACATTCCAGCAAATAGCCTGGCACTAGGAATCACATCCTCCTGCCCCAGAATGCAGACTCCATGCAGGAGAATGCTGCACTCATTTCAACCAAGGCTATTATTTTAAGAGGGTTAAGCTTTACCATGCACAGCTTAAACTAGAGAGGAATTTAGACATCACAGCACATAATGTCCTAAATCCTGTCCTATAGCACTGGAGGGGAAGGACTTACAATTTGACTTGCCTCCTTTTAGTTAAAGGAAACGAGGCTGATTAGGTCATACTGTTTGTGCCTCTGCCTGCATTACATTTCAGTAACTTGAGGGTTAACTGGTGAACTTCAACCAAATTTGACAATAACTTACAAGATTTTCAGTTCCTGTAAGTTCTATGAATATAGGCAGCTAGGCAGAAGGAGATCCTATGAACATCTCCACTGAAAAGATTATATAATGAAGTCAATCTCTATTAGACAACAAAGAGTCCACATAGAGAAAAAAACGTCCCACATGACTTTTCATCTGTGGATATTTTCCAAACTTGTAAAAAGCCTTTAGAATTCAACGTGACACTGAAATTAGCTGTGCTTTGAGAAGGGACTAGGACTGAAGACCTCCGGAGGTCTACATTAATCTCTTTTTTCCTATAATTCCATGAAAGTATTAAATGTAGGGAAAGTTTCAATCATTGCTCATACCTCAGCAGACACCAGAGAACACAGGTGTGGGACAGTAGAATTCACAGGCTCATGGAATGACTTATTTTTCTTTATGCATATTTGCAGCCTCACACAGTTCAGCACCCTTGAGATAAAATCTTATAGCAAAAATGTACAATGAATGAGAACATATATGAGTGGGAAGTGGAGGAGCAAACAGATTTCAATTTCAAGCTTTCATGGCTTAGCATAAACAAACATGAAACAATTCACCCCCAGAATATAGAGGTAGGAGGGAGATATTGACAGTGTCCTCTAGACACACAAGGAGACTGAGAACTAGGGAGCCTGGAGCAAAGAGAACATTTCAAAAACTGCTTAAAGCTGTAGGACAGTTAGAAGCAAAGATGAAGCTTGCCTGATTCATTCACTGGGGCTGCAACAACAATTATATGCATACACTGCTGCCCCCAAGATTGACAAAAATAAGCCAGCTTGGTCAAATTTTGCTTTCTCCTAAACAAAATAAACCTTTTAAAATCTCAGTTAAAACTCAGAATGGGTGAGCAGATTTTGGAAAAATAAGAACAGTCTAATAACTTTCTCTAGAAAGCCACAAAAGTAGCTTCTAAAGAATTCACACAACTAAATCTCTTTATGAGCTTGAAAAGTCCATTTGAATTTTATATTTCCCCCTCCTTTATTTTTCATAAATTCATTCTCTTCCCATATCCAAAACTCAAAATACTCATCTGAGATAGGGTCCCATTTCTACACCTTTCAGTTGACAGACAGTGCAGTAATTCTATAGTGATTATGAAGTGATCAGGGAGATAGCTTGCTTCTCCAACAGATTCTTGTAGACATTCATTTGAGCTGTAAACGAACAAATTAAGAAAGTTCATCTTCCCAGATGATCTGCCCATTAGCTTGCTGTTTCCCACAGTAGTAAAAGCAGTGATTAACTGCGTAGATTCTTGCTCACGGCTTTAGCACCTGCAGTGCCTCCCGTGGTAAATCTGTTTCAAAGCATCACTGAAAAAAATGAGTAACACTAGTCCAGACTACACCCCTAGGCCTCTAAAACCACTGCTTTGGATAGGATGAAGCAAAGTACCAGTCCTTGTTTTCCCAACCCATCCCACAACGTGGTCTTCCTAATGTGGTTCAGGAATCAGTCCTTTCAGCTATACTCTGCCTTGAGAAGTACTTCAATATTTGGCAGGAAAGACAGAATATTCAACAGACCTGATACTTGTTTTGTTCAAGCTAAGACTAGTATCTGAGTGATGTGGCGTTCACTGTGGACTGATATAGTTCTTTGATTTTGGTAGTTAGTGCTCCCACCTTCAAGTATTTCCGTAACTGATGCCTGTTCTGGCCTCCTGACAAAAAAAATGCAAGGCAACTTGTTTGTAAGGCTCATGAAATGGGATTACTGGAGGCATGTAGAGAAAAGAGCAATTCACTACCTTCAAAATCAAAACATTCCTCTGCATTGGCTTGACCTGAATGCCTGCCAAGACCACTGTGGTATCCCTATCTGAAACTCACAGGGCAGAATTAATAAAACAAACTTTGACAGCAGTGAAACGGGTCACCCTGACTGTACATCTGCTTGAAAAAAGATGGAGGTAAACAAATTTAAGGCTTACGAAATGAAGTGGCTCACCTGCCACGGAAGTGCATTGAAAGAATAGTTTCATGGCCAGGAAAAGAGGAGATGAAAATGACTTTCTCCACTTTAAAAGAAAATTTATTGAAGCCCGGAAGACAAGAACAGAACAAAGTAAAACCCAAAACAAAACAGCCCAGAAGAGCTATGAAAATACAATCTCTCCCATCAGCTTCTGGAAAATAGATAACCTATGCGTGGTATGATTGAATTTTTCTGTTTCATCACCCTAGTGGTAGCATCTTGTATGAAACTGGTTTATGAATTGAGTTTTGAGTGGGTCCTGAGAGAGCAGAAGTTATACCAATCTAATCAGGATGTGACAAACACATGCATCAAAATGTTGCATTGTCAAGATCCAGAAGCCACTTAATTCCAGAAAGATTTTAAAGTTGAGAAAGCAGTTTTGGCAACAGAATTAGAAATGATGAGAAGGAAGATGAAAATCCAGGTGGAAGAAAATAACACCTTTTTTTTTTCCAAAACATCCTTTCAAAAATCCAGCCATATTCCTACGTGATTTTTTGACTAACTTCTTATAAAAAACACTAAGTTTTGTTCAAATGAAGAACACAAGTGACTTCTTCGATTTATTCTACCTGTTTCCTGAACATATGATAATAATGGAATGAAAGGTACATGAACCGAGATAAATAACACCACAGTAAACCCCATGAAACCCGTAGGATACACCACAGAACATTCTCAGCAAAACATCCCAAAGCAGGTTAAATAAAAAAAAAGCCATGCTACCGTCATTGCTACACAGCAAAGAAACATACTAATGCCACTGCCACACAGGAAAGAAAGCAAGATTCATGTGATTGCTTTGTAATGGTTCCTAAACAAAAGCAGTGCACAGAAATAGTCTATGATTATCAATAACATTGAGACCAAATTGCAAAGCATGTGCATTAAAAGAGATGACATCAAATGCTTCCTTCAAAAGAATAAGAACATCACAATCACTTTGTATTTCCCTGGTCTCAGCTTGCTTTTCCTATCTAAATACTGAAGATAGCTTCACAGGATAAGTACAGATTAGCAAAACATTCAAGGTGATTGAATGGATTAGTATTATTGTTTAGCACAATGCTATAAAATAGAAAAATCCACAGAAAAGGAAGATCTGATATCTGCACAGCCACTTGAAATTATGCAGCTCACATGTTGAATTTTTACATTTTTTTTGTAGCATCATCAAGTGTCACAGTAGATGCCTGAAAACAATTCCAGCTAAAGAGTGAGATTTAAAGCTGGGGATCTTGAGCAAGAGGTGGAACAAAAATTCCTAAGTAAACTGCTATCTTGTTTGTCACACAAATAGAAAATCCATATGTTAGTGCCAGAGGCAAAAATAACATGTTCTAACCAACTACACATAAGAAAAAAGCTGAAGAAACATTTGTCTGTAGGAGAGGGGGGAAAAAAGAAAAAAAAAATTAAATACCTATCTAGAGTAGTCCGAATTATCTTAAGAGGAATTCATCCTGCACTAAATCCCAGTCAGGTAGAAAGCATAAATGTATGACATCCTCACCATTCTGGCTCTTGTAATAATGTCCAGCAGCTTGCGCTTTCTGTCTCCCCCACTCTCATAGAGATCTGTGCTTTAGTTACAGGTTTACTAAAGTGTTATTTCCCCTTAGGTCACTAGAATGCAATACCTAATCAGACAGACTGTTTCACACCATGACATGGCTATTGGTTTATTTCTAGGTATCTAACATTAATAGAGAGAAGCTCAGATCAAACTGAACACTTCCACATAACCTGTAATTAGGGACGGAGATTTTACATTCAGAAATTAGAATTCTACATAGTGTTCTTCATTTCCAGAACCAAAGACTTTGTACTTCAAGAGCTAAATCAAAACCCCTAAAATTCCGACATCTATGGTTTGATTTTCTGTGTGGTTCTTGGAGCATTTCACAAACATTAATGAAATGTCCTCCAATGCTTCAGTGAGGCAGGTGCATAGTATTAGTCTCACTTTGCAACTCAGACAACCAAGAAACAGAGGGGGATTGAGTGAATCATCCAGGATCATTCTGGACTTGTCTAACAGAGTCATAAATAGAAATCAGGACTCTGCAAAAAGTAAATAAATCACTTCCCTCCCTGGATGAAACAGCAAAATATTTGGTGAATTTTAACTGCATGTATCCTTCCATGCTTCTGGGTTACAGCCAGGAAAGGAAGGTCATTTTGGCAAGGTCATTCCCAAAGAAAGTCCAGGCAGACCTTCAGTAATAAGTGATGTCTGCAAAACCCACGTATCCTCACAAGAATTTCATTTGAATGTTTAAGATCCAAGATATTGGTATAAAGATTCGAGATATCTCAATAAAACTTATTTATCTGAAGAGAACCTCAGTTCCAAATTTACTTGTGTTTTCTCATGGGTAATTATTGAGGCAGGAATAAACAGCAAACAGCATTCGCCAAATTGACACAGGACAGCTAAATATGCCAGGTTAGCAAAATTATCTTCAGATATAAAAAAGTAACTTGTCCTAGACTGGGATGGGCAGCAACTTTAGCAAAGCTACAATCAAATTAGTGTTGATGATCTCTCCAATGTTAACAGGACCCCTTAACTGGTGTGTATGGGGGTGGGAATTGGATAAACCCTAAGAGTCCTGCTTGACCAAAGCACTAGACACCTCCCCACTCCCGAGAATGCAATATTCAAGCCTAACTGGAAAACTTACAATGTATTATTTAGACTAAAAAAGGCTGTTTGCTTTTTGCTTCTCTTGACAGATTTGACAATATGACTATCAGATAGAGGTTCAGACACAGATGTAAAGCAGAAAAAGGCCAATTACCAACTTTTTTTTCCTTCAGAAATATTTGAAACTGCTTCCTGGTAATGAATAACACACAAACATATCATCGAAAACTGAAAGGTGGCTCACCTGAGGCAATCAACACAATAATTGGGACAATTCTCAAACAAACAAAAGAAAGTCTTTCTCCAAATTTATGTTCATAGCTCTGCTGACGTCCCCCCACCCCTTGAACTTGCCAGCACCGGCATTCTCCACAATGGCATAGAACATGCTCTGCAGCCATCTCTGTGGCTATACTGCTCAGCAAACTAGGATCATTAATCTGGCTCACAGTTAGCCCAAACTGGGGGAAAAAAAATACTAATAATGTAAAAACCCAAAGTCCTACTGCAAACAGGGGGCATTTGGCTTTTATTAATCCTCAGTTGCAAGAAAAGGATATTTTGAGACACAGTGTGGCATCACAAAATCTCTTTAGCCCTGTTTGCTTCTTTCTCCACTGTACCATGCTGCTTGCTCTAATATTTGAGCAGATGACATGAACTTTTGAAGAGAAACTTTTAAACTTAATGGATTGAAGGGAGTACTACATAGAGTAGCAGGCAGCCCTGGACAAAATGGGACGTATACATTAAATAAGACTAGACAGTTGTGGGCAAAGGTGTGGGGGGGAAGTGATCTGATGAAAAAGCACTACGAGAAATGGCAGCAAATGTGTTATATTCACAATTCAAGGGGACGGGTGGTGGTGGTGAAGATGTATAAAAGCAGCAGATCAGTTATCAGGATAAGAAACTAAGGACTGAGGAGACTAAAAGATAAAGGAGTGATGAAAAGCAGGGTGAGAATAAAAGGGTTGAAGGTGGAAGGGAGGATGAGCTGAGCACACACCTGGTCACAAAAGCAGAGAGCGCCTAGTCAGAAGACAGAGGCATTCAGTGGCCACAGGTTACTGTGTCATTGTTAATAACAGATGGAGAATGGTAGCAATCACAAAGTTTGGCTTCTGGATCTACATCTAGAACGTCATCCAAACTCAGACCTTAAATGTAGTAATTTCCATCATAACACACACAGGATACCCAGGCAAAAATGTGACAAATAGGCAAAAATTGTGTTTGGAAAAATCTCAGAATTAAAAGAAAGAAAGATGGAAGGAGGAAGCCATAGAGGGGAAAATAAAAACCAAACCCAAATCAAATTCAACCAGCCAACAACAACAACAAACCTCACACAAAAATATGAGATACTTAACACATTACTGAGACTGCTATATCAATGCCAGCATATGGTATTAGCTCGTCACAAGAAAAGATACTTAAATAGACTGTTGATTTAGTCTTCTGCAGCAATTATCATGCTCTTAGAAAACACTTCAGTAATCAGACTGTCCATTCATGTATGGTTACTGAGCCAGAACTAGAGTCTAGTTAGTGATAGCAACATATGGTACTACTATACTTTTTTAAAAGAATAAATACATAATAATAAAAAAATAATATAGTGGGCCAGATCCACAGTGAATGTAAATTGATACAACTCTGTTGAAAAATGTACACAGGGATATCAGTAAATTTATGGCAGCTGGAGAGCAGATCTGACTCATGTCAAACAGCTTAAGAAAGGCAAGATGAACTTCACTCTTAACCCCAGCCCCCTCAACTCCCACAAGTTAACAGGGTTAGAGAAATCTGTCCATATGGCAGTTTAGCCCACTTACTGTAGATGATACAAATGATTTCCTGGGAATGCCCCACTGACCACAGACTCTAAGTCACCAGCCTAGAATAAATGACTAACTTTTAGATAACCAAGAGCTAAATAAAACCAATCCAACTTGTATTATTCAAAAAAGCATTCAAAGTGCAGATGATGTTATACGTAAAGTCCAGATCTATAGGGCAAGATCTGATAATATGAAGATAGTAATTCCTAATTGGGTGCACAAAGTCCTTCAGGCTTTCAAAAATACTAAAACTCCAAGGGAACCTTTGTCCTCAAGCAATTTCAAGTCAGGTCTCACAATCCAAAGAGGTGCACAGTTGTTTTTTTTTGCTGAGTTTTCCAAATGGAGCATCCAAACCTTTGAAATTCTCTCATGGCTCATTTGTAGGCATCTCACTGCATCCCAGTGAGAGTGGATGAGAGGGATAATTGAAAATGGGACACGTGAGCATCAAAACAAGTAAAATGACCCCCTCCTTTCTCTTTTTCTTTTCTTCTGGTTTACGCTTCTAAATGAAATCCCAGGCTGTCTTCCAACTGCTACTCAGAGCTGTCACAGAGAAGGAACACGTAGAGAGTACTTAAACAACTGACTGACCTATTTCCATCCTTGTTGGTGCTGCTGCATCTAAACCCTCTGTTCTGAATTCTACACACATACATGCACATGTGCACAGCAATTTTCCTGTATATTCCCACGAGGAGCTATTTCCAAAGTCTAACCTCAGCTCCTGAAGGAGCTCTCTGTTGCCTCCCAAACAGCTGTTAACCCTATGACCTAAGTGCCCTTCTTAATTAGGGTAACTTCTGGGAATCTGCCCTTTGAGGGAGACAAGGAGAGCTTTGGCTCACTGACTTGTCTTCTGTTGTATCAGTTCTGTTCTCCATTGGATGCTGCTCTGTATCCAAGGAATATGTATACAAGGATACTTTCATCCCTCTTAAAAATGCAAACACACAAAGCACCAATGCATAGTGAATAAATCTAAAAGCACATTAATAGCTGTAAAATTCTTACAACTTAGTTCACATGCAGAGCAAAGGACCACTGGAAAAGTACCCAAGTGGCTAGCCCATTCCCACAGCACTCAAATCAATGAGCCTCAAGAACGGCCAAAGGTGTCCAAAGCTGAAGGATTCTCAAATCCTCCCTACCTCTTTGGCAGAAAAAAAAAAAAAAAAAAAAAAAAAAAAAAAAGCTTTGTTATCCTGTATGACTTGTGTGCTACTACACATCTTTTCCCAGGAAGAAGCAGTCACTGTCTTGCTGATTTGAATGAACTTCAAAGATACAGAAAAGTTACTTGGATGAAATGAGACTTCCAAAAAAATACTTTCTGTGAAAGGACCTTCAGCAAAAGATTTTAATGAAATCTCTAATCCAAGGAGCTGCAAGACAGAGTGGCAGAGCATTCCTGGTATTTAGTGGAACCAATACAACTTAGAAGGAAACTTTTCTTACTTTTTGATATCCCAAAATATGTCCTTCTTATGTTCCCCCACTCCCTTTCAATTAAAAATAAGAAGTGAAAAAAAAAAAAAAAGTTAATGGAGGCAATATGGAACATTAAAAAAAGATTCTTTTTGAATATGGTCACATTATCCTTTATTGGACCCTGAAAGAGGATAAAGTAAATGTTGTTTCATTATGATTTCTTGTTATAACAGTGCTTTGACACAATTGAGTATAATTATTGCATCTGCAATTTTGTATCATTCTCTCAATAAGTTTTCTATTTCTATTTAATGTGTTTTTGTATAGCAGGAAGCTGTGGTCAGCAGGGTGCCAAGCACTGCAAAATGCTGTTGATCTTTTGGCAAGTAGAGCACACTCCTGTAGGAAATTTTTAGAAAGCTATGCAGAATTGGACAAGAAAACTAGACTTTGAGGAGCCCTGGAAATTACGATTAACTTCAGGATACTTATATACTCTGAAAAGCCAGGGGAGACTCTTAATTCATCTAGGCTGACTTTTGTAAACAATGGACCACTTGGATGACACCAAACTTCTACAGACACACCCACCAGGGAGGAAAATGTTTGATCCTCACCTGCAGGCCTCATGAAATATCTGCTACTTGCCTTGGAAGCTTGTTTCCCTATTTGAAACATTTACTTTCCTATTTGAAAGTTTCACACTCCAAATATTTTTGTCATATCCTCCTCTGCTAAAGTTTTCAGTGCCTGCCTTGCCTGTCTGACTAGTGTGCATGACAGCGGTATCAGCTTCCTATATGAAACAGAATTATCTCCTTTATCTTGCACTACAACATATGTTTTCCAGGCCTGAGATAGATCTTCATCTCTCTCTTCCGTGCTCCCATTTTAAACCTTCCAAAGCAGAGTCAGTGCAGCAGCATGTATTAGCTAGGTGAGAGCACAGAATTAGTCCAGTGACTCAACCAAGCTCTTTCAGTATCTCAGTGTAGCCCACACAAATATAAGCTTCCCTGAACTCTCAGGAGGATGTCACACAATCCAGGCTAATAAAAGTATGCATCAGTTACTTCACTCAGTATTTCCACATCAAATAGAGGCAAACACAACAGTGGCAATGGCACGTCAGCCTGGAATAAGAAACCAGCAAGCAAACCGCACCAACACAGAGCAGCAAGCAAGGGAAGAAAGAAGGCCCCTCTCTTCTCCTTAGCTCAGCCATGCTCAGAGCAGATTTTAGCTCTTACTCTGTGGTTCTGTTTATGCCAAGCCATAAAACAGAGTATCAAATGTTATTATGATGCTGCTCCCCACAGTCATTCCCCAAAGTCTCCTGAACTCCGTCTTAAGTCAAAGATTGCCATACAAATTCTCACTAACTGCAATCTTCTGTCATTTCCTACTGGAGCTCACATTTGGTATGTCCTGTGGGTGGTAGACATCAGGTCCTTGTCTGCCAGTTAAAAGGTAGCTAATTCTTAATTTCTTGTTAGCAGGTTTTGTCCCACGACATGTTGCTGGAATCAATGGGAATTAGGCACAGATTACCTTTAAATATATGCCCCAGAGTAGCTCCAGTCCAGGTACTCAAATTAAAGCAAGTGTCACTGGTTGACAGGTAATTTAAGTGCCAAAATCAGTATGAGAATTTGCTCTAAGTCCTCTCCCAGGACTATACCTAGGCTCATAATTCAATTAGGTATTACAGCACTAAAGCCAGACCTTCACTCCTAATCTCTGGCAGAGGATTCAGTATTTTAAAGAGACCAAAAAAGCAGAAGACAGCACTTTGCCTCCTGTTCAGGTCTGTATACTAAAGGCCTGTCCCCCAGCTTTTTCAGGAGATTATCAGACTGACAGTCCTACATACTGTAATTACATAGATATGTTTTATAGGCAAATGTCTATTTAACGATACCCCCTCTGAAGGATTTTTATATATATATATAATTCAGGATAAAGAGAGATCTGAAAAGAACTCAAAGCATGTTGGTCTTTTAGGACAACTGGAAATAGTCTCCAGTAGAGCCCTGAAACATACAGCTTTTATGTTCTTGTTACAGAACTAACAATTTCTTGCAGAGACAACTAGGATCTTATTTGCAATGGCACCAACTGCTTCCAGAAATACATCTTCATGTAGCACTAAATCCACTTACATGGAGAAGGAGAACTACAGAGCTAGTTCTAGAAACCTGCCCTTCCCCAAAAAGCCCTTTGCTGTTTTTTGGGGTTTTATTTGTTTATTTAAATGGATAACCTACAAGCATCCAGAAAAGTCCTATTTATTAAAGAAAATTTTAGATAAAGGGAAAAATTCAAACTATATTTGCCAACTCTTCCTGCCTTTTTTTTTTTTTTTTTTAAAAAAAAAGAAACAGATACAGAAACTCAGGCTGTTCTTGGGAGAAGCTTAACAGTCAAGAGAGAAAGAGAGAGGTGAAGGGAGCAGTGAGTACGGCAAGGCATAATTCCATCCTGAAGGTGAACACTGTCCTCCTCATTCCATTCCTTATATGATGTGTGTCCTGAGATGCCCCATCCTGCCCCCAAACAGATCCTTAGATAACAGAACAGGGGCAGCTGCTCTTGTCCCAGTACCGATGCATTTATGCCTGCAGGCAATACCTTGGGAAATTTTACTTGCAGCTGGTTTAGGCCTTGTTCTTTTGGACTCATACGTGCAAAGGAACAAAATACAGTGGCAGTAGCTGTGTTAGGAAGCCAAGTTGTTATCACCTGTGTGTCAGAACAGGGTGTCCAGCCTGTGGGAGATGAAAAATGCCAAACAGGCCACCAATATATGTGCATCTGAATAGAAACAAGCAATAAAACATGAATCAAAAGAGAAAGCTTCGTACATCTGAAAATCCACTTCCCCCCCTATTCCATTTGGAACACAAATAACTGTAGAGCCTTTCCCTGGGATCAACAGGGAGCTACAGTTGAAATTCCAAAGCCAAAAAAGTCAAGATTGACTATTTAGGTTTCTGATTTGAGACATCTTACAGAAGGGCCTGTATTTTTTAACTCCCCTAACCACTCTTCAGCTAGACTCCAGAAGCCTCTGATATATCTCAGTGTCAGCAGCTAAAACTTCAGCACCTGAGAGCTACCACCCGCCTATGAAAATGTGAGCACAAGCCTCCAAGTCCAGTGCAGACCTAAGGCTTTCCTCATGAGTAGAACAGGACTGTGTGCCTGGGTACCTGCATGCTATCCTGTTCCAACAGGATGTTGTAAGAAAGGCACGGGAGCATGTGAAGAACATAGAACTGATGTCCAGGCTCCATCTCCCTTGCAGTTTTCTTGAAGTACTGATGAAGAAACACAAAGTGGTGTAGAACAAAGCTCTTCATATCAACTAATTATATTAAAGTAGTTTTAATGATGTAAATGATGACTTGGCATTTCTACTTATTTTATCAATGTATCTTTGGCAGTAATTCTAATTTGCAAGATAACTTCCTCAGGTAATTAAATGGTAGTATGAACACATATATAGGGCGAAGCTTAGGTGATTGCTTTAATTAAGATCACTAAAGACAAAATATTCTGTCCTTGACAGAACTAAATACCAGCTTTCACCTTGACCACTGGTCAAAGTCACATTGAGACCATTTAAGAGCTCACAGTTTAATACAATTTATGCTCCCAGATATAGGGACAGTGTTATTTCCAGTACTAAATAAAAGGGATGTGGACTGAGAGATCCATTTTATAAAGAATGTGGCCACAACTATTTTATTTGTTCATGCCAGCATTTAGCTATGGCCTGCTTCCAACTTCATTAGTTGTTCTCAGTTCCATGATCCAGCATTTTAATTTACAGGTTAGAGATTGTATCTTTTCATTAAAATAAGAAAAAAAGTTATTTTTTCATGTTTGACTTAAAACAAAGCACCGTGTCTGTAATGAACTTAACTGTCATTGAGGGACATGCATGTACAAACCATTTCTGACCATGCCAGCAATGATCAAATAGCCAAAGTTGACCTTTACCCTGCTTCTGCAGACCTGGAGCAACTACAGGGTTTATACAGTTTCAGCCCAACAGCTTCTGTTTAGGGCAAGAGTCCAGGCATTTGATGATATTAAGGCATCAGCAAAAGTTAACTGGATTTTTGGAGAAACTGTGAAGTTTTATTTTGTGATGTTTCTTTACCCTATGAAGACTACACGATATCAAACCATAAACCCATCTGCATTGGACAGTTGAAAGAAAAAGCCTCTAGCTTCCACTGATTCTAATGGAGTTTGTCATTTGACAGGAAGGAATTATCTCCAGAACTCGTAGAATACTTCAGTTAGTTTGAATAATTTGTGTTTATATGCAGTGTGCCCAGTTTCTCCAAACAAACTTATAATTCTAAGAAAGACCAAGAGATCATCAGGCATATGGGCTTCTTGCAAAAGAAAACTATCAGCACTATACAATAGTTTGAAAATCATACATTGTAAAGTCAGAAAGAGGCTACTGTGGATCATCTTTGCTGACCTACTATTCACGCACAAAGGTGTTCCTTGAAGCCATTCTCATTCAAAAAAAAAAAAAAAAAAAGAAAAAGAAAAAAGTCAACAAAAAAAGCCACCAAAGCCTAAAAAAACAAACCCCCAAACACATCTTTTAGGAAAATATTCTGATTTCAAAACAGTTCAACAGGGAAAATACAGCACAGTCTTTAACCATTCCCTCAAGAACTTGAATCTTCATTTCTTGAACATCACTGTCAAGACATTGCACTCTTTTATACCCTCCCCTATTACACTGAAAAGCAAACTTCATGTTACTTCGTGTTAATATGTTCCTTATCTATGTACTCAAACTTAGATCATGGACTGATGAGACCCGCATATGGTCTCAAATTATGTCATTCATTCCTTTGCCTACTGTCAATTAATCTAAACAAACTAAGCTACAGAACTGTCTTGTCACACAACAATTTTTCTAATTCTCTTCTCATTCTTGTCACTCTTCAGAACAGGTCAAACTTGTGCCAAATGCAACTGTTTACACGTCTATGGGCTGCGCTTGTCTGACTGGCTTTTGAAATGTTGGCTTGCTGTATGTTCCAGGTAACAAATAATACTTCGAGATAGATCCAAGATACAAAAAGCACAACTGAGCGATGACAGGGACTCAAAACCCCAAGGTTCTTAGAAACAGAATATTTATCTAGACCTTTTCAGACAGGAATCAGAAATAAAAGTTTGAGATAGATTCATTGTTCAAAATATTCTGATTGGCCGGATCAAGAAAGCTGTGGTTGTCTCCTCCTTCAGCTTCAAGATGAAAAGGACTTGACTGAGTTCTTCTAAGGTAGCAGTCATTTGACTTCCATGGGAATTTATGAATCCTCGGCTGTGTTGTTACTGTTAACAAGAGCTGACATTTAAATGCATTTCATTAACAGAAACTAGAACGAGAATGACAAGACTTTAGCAGATCAGATCTGTAATTGAAAAGGTGACCAATGTAAGGAATAAGAACTGTCTGCTAGGATTGCACTTGCCTCTTACCCATACCAATAACATAACTCCTGAATTATGACCTGTCTTTCTTTTACACTAGTTTCCAAAGCATCAACAAGACGGAGATTTCAAGAAGAAACCTACATCAGCATCAGTTCCTCCTTGCACGTCAAGGAGTAAAAGTAAACCCTACTGGAAGAATTAAAACAAAAGATTTTAGCAACTGAAAACATACAGAAGATTAGTGAAGGCATAGTAGATAGTAAAGGAGATAGACTGGCAGTTTGCTAATTGATTCTTTTAAGTCTTGGAAGAACAGACAAAAGATCTATTCAAGGACAAATACTGGGGTACAAAACTTGCTGGGAGTGCTTGCATGGAATAGATATTCTCACTATGTACCTTCCCCTCACTAGCAAGCATTGCTGTTGACTGGGCCTTGAACATCTGTAGGTTTCCAAAACCTACTGAACAAACCCACCTCCAGATGCACAAAATAACAATTTAATTCAGATGTGAAACAATGAGTAGAACCATACTACTACTCAGGTGCAACAGAAGAAAGAAAATCCAAATGCTAGAATTTAAATGATGCTTAAACTGAGAGCTGAGTAGAGCTCCACAGCTTTGCCCAAGGAGTAAAGAATAGGAGAACAGAAGAACATCTAAAAGTAATCTTCTCTGAAGAAGCACACCTTTTTGGTCAACCTTCCTTTGCAAATGTACTTTGTCACTGAAAGCTCCTTCCCTGGGTTCACCAAATCTAGAGTAGTCCTCCTGCTGGTTGATATATGAAGGTTACTCAGCCTGATTGTATAGTTAGCTATTGTGTTTCCTGCCACCAACCAGAGAAGGGGGGGACAACCCATAAAAAAGGAAAAAACCTACCACCATTCATCCTATTATATTTAGTACTCTTTCTTCCCCTGCTATAACAGCTTGCTTGATTGCCTTGTCCACCTGCTGTGCCATACTCTTTTAGCTCTGAAAGCACTTTGGGAAAGTCAGGATCATTTATATTTGTACAGCACCTAGCGGAACAGGATTGTGGCTTCTGGTCAGCACTGCAGTGTCAATGCATTATCAATCATCTGAACACCCAGGCTCCCTCAATGACCTATTTAAATTCAAATTAATATACAAAATTTGTTAATAATAATACAAAATGTGACCAGCCTGAGAGGCTTTGCACATTTCTGTGACATCCTTCTTTCTGTTCTTGAGATTCCCGAAGATATACCCAGCCTTACCATATGCCCTTCCATAATGCAGTTCACTTGCTGCTTTGCACAGGATCAGATCACAGCTCAGCCCACTCTATGAATACAGCCTGGTCTTGTTTACAAGAACCCTCCATTCTCTCACCCAGCTGTTACTTGGAGAATCAAATGCAAGACCCCTGCCTCCCTTTCTTCCCCTGGGCCCAGTGCAGAGAAGTACCATAGAGGGGTTCAGGCTTTTCCTAGATCCAACTGAGCTGGCAGATTCCCAGGATAACTGCTGCATTAGCCTCAGGGTGTTGGAAAGCTCCAGTTCTTTTGCAAGCGTTTGGATGTCTGAATGGCAGTGATGAACAGGAGGGGGCAGCTAAACCCACACCCCCACCCCCACCCCCACAACAGCATTCTAGTGTTATTAGAAATCCAGCTGTGCTC
>JAVJGJ010000030.1:26890953-26915443 GCA_035590215.1 Microhierax caerulescens
ATTCTAGTGTTATTAGAAATCCAGCTGTGCTCTGCAAACAGTCAGGATTTACTGTTCATATTTTGGTTAAAGAGACAGATGAAATTCCCCTTCCCCATCCATTATCATTGTATAATCTATACAATTCATCAGCTCAATGGCCATGTCAGTATAGAAAAAGGAAAGGGAACATTAGCATTCAGAGCACAAGCACCACACAAGGCAGCAAGTTTATGATCTGCACAACCTGAAATAAGCACTTCTTTTCCCTGGGGACCTGGGTTAACACCAAGTAGCTGCACGTTGAGTCGCATATACTTCTATTAATATACATCCCTTCCAGTCTGAGAGGGGAAGAAGAGGCAGAATACCTGTTCCACTCACACTGGCAGAGACAGCTAATGTTTTTGTGACCCGACACTGTGTCCAGAAATGTCACATCCCTTTTCTGATCCCATCTCCTCCATCTTGGCAGAGTGCTCTTCCTCCAGCTCTTAGACACCAACCAGGCAAAGCCATCAGCTGTCAATCAGCTGTCACATCTACCTCCTTCCAGACTGCCCTGACATCCCGCCTCTGTCTGGCGCCAGGGGCAGCAGAGAAGTAATCTGCTATGAGATTAATTGCTCCCTCTGCTATGTCAGCACAGCTATGATGGCTTCTGTATTTATAGAGAGCAGAGAGAGAAAAGGGTTTTGTGGACAGTTTTTCACCACGTGTATGTAATGGGGTATAACAGTTGCACGGAGACAGCTCCTTTCCAGCCTGACACCATAAAGCCCCTGTTTTCCTGAATAAACATGCGAAGTCACCCAACTTGTTACCAAGTAGTATAAATAATCATTTGCTGTGGTTAGCAAATAATAATCCTAAGAAAGAGATCATATAGGCATGGTCGCATTTGAACACACCAACGACCACCCAAGAAATGACTGGTTACCACTTTTTAATTTCCAAGATCCCCAGAATAACTGCACAACAGCCACCTAGATTTTGGCCTCTGGCTTCAAAATTGCTTTAAGCCCATCTACACCCAAGCTGCTACTAAAAAGGGATGCTGCTCTTCTTGCTCCTCCCTCCTATTTTGGTCCTATTTTTCTGTCTGCAAAGGCAGCCATGTGAGAACTGTTTTTTTCAAGCTGGGGTTTTTTTTTGGTTTTTTTTTTTCCAGGATTGGTCCTTTTCTGGCTCACAGCACTGCCACACAAGCACCAGTCCTGGCAAAAAGGAGGTGGCAGAGATGCACAGCCAGGGGGAAAAACAGAACCAAACTGCCCCTTTGGGTACCAGCACGCACTTTCCTTAGCTTAAAGCAGCTGTGAAACAGCAGTCCCCCATCTCTCTCTGCTTCAGCAGAAAAGGCTTGTGTACAAGTAGCTAAATAAAGTTTCCTTTACAGCTACAACCTAAATTTTCAAGTGATCATCAGGACCTTGCAAACTCCTGAAACTCAACACTCAGCTATGTTTCTTTTGGGAAACTTCACCTATGAGAATTAACCCAAGAAAAAAAGGTATCTTCTAAAGAAGAAACATCACAACTCTGAACCACTCAGAGGTACTTTACTGCAAAGAGTGACAACAAGGCTCTTCTTTTGTAACCTCATAAAGAGGTTACAGTGTCTGGGAGCCAATGTGTTGACCAAGAGATGTGAGTGGAAACTTTGGGCAGGTGTCTGCCTCTACACTTCCCAGAAGTGATGTGGATCCTCAGATTATTTAATGTTGTTTTATTAATACAATATTGGTTTAGATAATGGATGTTTATTATCTAGATTTGTCTCAGGATTGTTTTCATGTTACATGACACTGCCCTTAGGACTAATATTATAAATTATACAGCACACTGCCATCATTTTAAGTGCTGCAATTTAAAAAAAAAAAAAAAAAAAAAAAAAAAAAAAAAAAAAAGAAAAAAGAACAGCTGTCACCCAGGAAAAGAAAACAACAAAAACAAACATTCCCTTAGGCTGCAATTATTTTCCTAATAATTTGGATGCAATTTCCCCCTCCCCACTCGCATAACAGCAGTTAGAACAGGAAGACCAGAGTTTTCTATTGATAGGTCATAAATCCTTCCCTGGTGAACTGAAGATGAGTATTGAACACCTTGCTTGTATAACATGATAAAACTTGACTGCAAAGAATGAGATTCTTGCAGAGACCATGGGGGTGATCACTAGTTGATTGTGATCTTGAGTAAACAGGTGCAGCTTCAGAAAATCACAGGATCTCTGTCCAGAAAGCTCTTCATGAAGAATTAATCCCTCAGCTGCCTTCCCTGACAACTGGTGAATCTGTAGGTCTAGGTAAGCAGCTGCTGCTGAAATGTGTGTGTGTGGATGGGACATTCTGAAATACTCTTTGGGGTGGAACAGTCCAAAACTGGGCTACACACTAATCACATGCTGAGCATTCCTATGCTCGCAGATTGGAGGCAAAACACTTCCTTGCTCTCCCTGTTTAGGTTGTTCACCTAGAAGGAACAATAGGTGCTCTCCCTTAAGGTAGAATTTGACCTCTAATTGGTCATTCTTACAGTTAAGGAAAATATTTCTCCTCTTGACTTGTAGTTTCTATTTTTCACTTAATTGTTGCAAGGACAAACCCTGCTGGTGCAGACCAGCACTGAAGTGTAACCTGTAAAGTTAAATTATAAAAGTAGCCTGGCTCTGTCCCCTGCACCAACAGACAGGAGATTCTCAATTTCTCGAGAGTCATAGAATCATTGAACAGTTTGAATTGGAAGGGACCTTTAAAGGTCATCTAGTCCAACCCCTCTGTAGTGAGCTGGGAATCTTCAACAAGATCGGGCTGCTCAGACACCCACCCAGCCTGATCGTGAATGTTTGCAGGGGTGGGGCTTCTACAACCTCTCTGCACAACCTGTTCCAGTGTTTCACCACCCACAGCATAAAATAATTTCTTACTTATGTGCAGTCTGAATCTACTCTCCTTTAGTTTAAAGCCATTACCCCTTGTCCCATGGCTATGTGTCCTATTAAACAGTCTGTCTCCCCATCTTTCTTACAAGCCATCTTTGAGTACTGAAAGGCTACAGTAAGGTCTCCCCAGAGACTTCTTTTCTCTAGGAAGTCAGGGGAGTACTGCAACAACTCTGTGCTAGCCAGGAGTCAGGACAGAGAATCTCTAACTCCCAAAGACGGGGAAGAGTGGAGGAGTCTAGTTAGCCCCACTCAATAACCGATAGCACAAGGACAGCTTGAATCCCCATTTATAGCCTCAGTTGCATGAGTATCCACAGTGCTGGATGCAGCTCTTAAATCCCAGGGCAGGAGAATACAGGCAGGGCTGGGGCTGAGCTCAACCTTGTCAACACTTGAGGTTTCAGGATTTGCTCCCAGATGAGTCAACAGCTCAGCGATGCTGCTGGCAAGGCAAATATAATGCAGACAAAGGCAGCACAGTTAACACTAAGCTTCAGCTGTTCTTGATTTCTGCAAGGAACCACAGCTTTTGTTTGGGCTGATAATTGTGTTAAGAAGGGAAAAGTAAACAAAGGGCAAGGGCAGGAGGGGAAGAAAGCCCACAGAGAATCAGCACACACTCCTGAGTCACAACGCTTATTGCAAGAGACACTTCTGAGCACATCCCCGAACTAGACCTTTAGCAAAGCAACAGTATCACTAATTTCATTTGAGAGAAAGGAGACAAAGCCTTGGAAATTGGAATCTGGATTGTCCCCACTACATGAACACTTTCTATCTCACAGACAGTCTCATCTTGGAACAAGTGCCCCATGGACACCTCTCTTGCCCATCAACACTGTGCTGACACCTTCCCTCTTTGAAGGCACTTTGACACAGCATCCTTAGGGCAACTGCTAGTGTGGGAGGATTGCTTTGGTGCATTTGCACACCTAGGTGCAACGCATGTTAGAAGCTAACAATATGTGCCATCTAAGGAGGCAGCTGCCAGAAGAACACCAATAAAAAGCCAGTTACAGGCATGTCTTGCACCTGCCACTGGAAATAGCTCAATAAACAGTACCAGCAGATGGCACTTGTGAATACACAGCATATTTCTTGGGTTGTGTCACAGCCATAACTTCCTGTACCTGGCAAATAGCCTTTTCAGAGCAGCCCTCCAGTCTTTTGTATCAGCTCTTAAATGCCATGGATTGTGGCCTGGCAACTGCTGTTTGGGAAGTAGAGCTCAGCTCGTTATGACGTTAGACAGAGACCAACTCAACATGTTTCTCCCTCCTCTCACTTGCAAAACTAACAATAAAGCACTGCTTGGATTGCGTGGGTATATTTAAAGATTTTTTTTCTAAACAATTCTGCTTGGTACCTACAAGGTACCTCAAAACCAAGGAACACAACATGGTGGCTTGGTTTTTTTGTTTGTTTTGGTTTGTTTGTGTGGTTTGGTGGGGGTTTTTATGTTTGGGTTTTTTTTGTTTTGTTTGTTTGGTTTTGTTTTTTACACACACTAATAAATCTTGCTCTACATCTGATTTTAGATATATGAGACCTAATTATTCCAAAATTGCAGGTAGGTAAACCAAAACAGAGATCTAAAGCAAATTATCTGAAGTTTACTAAGTAATTTGCAGAATTAAAAAACAAAAAAACCCCAAACATTAAAAAAAATAAAAAATAAAACACATATACAAAAAAACCACTGGAGGCTTTGGTCCTTTGTTTGCTGCTATAAACAGGAACTCAAATCACCAGAGATACAAGCCAGACTTAGAGAGGAGAGAAAAAAAGAAAAAAGCCCAGTATGTTTAGTTACCTAACTGAAAGTAAAGCTAAGAAACCCATATAGGATTATTCAGACCTAAGATCAGCTATTCAGGAGGGGAGGAAAGGAAACAAACATTTCAATCAAACTGACATTGAGACCCCTGTTAATTACAAATGCATTCTAGAAGACAGAAACGTGCAAAAAATAAAGTCAGTGAAGGTCAAGAATAGGCTTCTATAGTAACTTACAGACCTACATGGTACTTAGGTACAAAACTTTGCTTCACTTGTCTGGGATTCATGAGTTGAGTGCTTATTCCCTGCATAACACCTCAAAGGTAGTAATCACAAATGGTGCTATTTAAATGGAAAATAAATAGCCCTGTCTCTTTAAGGACATCATGTCTCATTCTCAGTGGAATAATAGCAGATATAAAAAAGCTATGATTTCAGTATTTCTCATTATGACTTCTCTCCTCGCTCATCTAAAAATAAAAGGCTACTCTGTAGTCCCAGATCAATCTAACTAAAAGAGAAGGGTTCGCTTACAACAACAAAATAGCAGCTTTGACACTAGTTATGTATTCATCACATGTGAAAATGGCCCCATAATGCTGCCTTCAAACCCTTCCAACAAGTTCTATTAAATTAGGTTGGGGTTGGATTTTTTTTTCTTGCACCAAAAGCAAAATAAATATAGCTTTATTTAATGCTACTAAAAGGTTCAGATTCAACTGGAACCCCAAGGCATGTGGCTTTGTTGTTAAAGTACATATACTGACTCTATTGATTGGTGCAGTCCTCTGTGCAAGAAAATTTGTCACATCAATAGCAACTGAAAAATACTTAGGAGCTGTAATATGGTTTAAATGAGCAGTTACCACATCAATATAAAGAGCATTTTCAATGGCAGTAGATAGGAACCCTTTTGCAAACCTGGTATTTGTTTTAAGATAAAGGATAACAACTTTTCTACAAGGAAAATTTTTTTTAGGTAATGGTGAGCAAAACAGCAACCACTGTAACTGTTTTACAATCACAGCACTCTCTGGGCCATAAAAGCCACAATGCAAAGAAAACTTCCAAGCAGGAAAGGAATGGCAATGCTATGAGCCAGATGGATGTAAGAGCCAGAGTAAACCTCTGCTGCTCGCTTGCCTTCCTGGTCTTTGCCATTGCTGCTGCTCGGAGTGCACCTGTGTCACAGCTGCAGATCCACCCCAGACTTTGCTTTCCAGGGCCCCAACCTGGCACACTGCATGAGCTGAGAGATCCAAAACACGTGCAAACACATGCAAGATGCAGAAGGAAGATGGCAGGGAAAACTCCTGACTGTCCTCAATGCCAAGCAAGAGCTGGGACAAGAGAAAGCTCCTATCATGCCTCACCCTCTCCCCTAGCTGCACGGGAGAAGGCGTTACAAGGAAATGGCCACTCGCTTACTGTGGCAGGTCTCTTTCTGTTTTCTCCTGCCCCCCCATTATCAGGATGGTTAGTCCTGGCCATGGCTATGCTTTTAATCCAACAGGCTTTTAAAGACACTGAAACATTGGAAAGCCGCCTTGAATTTCCAATTTTGAAATTGGCAGTTGCCACCACTCTAGCTGGGGGTCAGCAACAGACTTGGCACCTATGGCCTGCCCCTCCTGTAGTCCTGGCTATGAAGGGGAACCTCATTTACCTCCACATGAACAACATACCGCCAGCTGATACTAGACATGATCTAGGCAGGCACAGAGAGGGACTCACTGGCCTCAATAACATGCAACCTAAATTAAGACAACAAACAAGGTGCAAGAGGGGGCACTGAGAAGTCCGTGAAGCTCACAGCAGGCTGAAGTGGGTGGCGCTTCCTGCACTGGGGCAAGGGCTGAACAGCCTCTGGCCAGAGGAGAACGAGCTCACCACAACGCTTACTGTCTGAGGGCAAACTGGACAAGTACTAGGAAGACAAATCCACCACGCGTTACCAAGCAGACAGAAATCCCATGAGTTCAGGAAATGTCTGAAATGAAAAATCACTGGAAGCTGGGAAAGTACTTGGGCAAAAGCATCTTATGAGCATCTTCTGCTCTTACAAGGAGAGTGGCCCTGTCCACTGGTGCATTAGTGGATACTGGGCTGACGCAGTATGGCTGTTGTCACAGAGTAAGATGTATAGCCTCTGCTTTGGTCATTTGAAACGGGGGGGGGGATAGGAAATTCACAGTAAGGAACAACCTCTGTTTCATGGGATTGAAAAATCCCTGTTTTTCAATAATAAGAAATAGCACTATATTTTCAGGGGATGTAACATACTTTTCCTGACTCGGTGTATTTTTAGAGTACAATTCTCTCTCAATCACATCCCTTCTTCCCTCGGGTTAATGTACAATGGACATTCTTGTCATTCAGGCAAAAATCCCACTGAAGGAAGACGAGAAGCAGCATGCGCTGCAAGTTTTGAAGGAGATGAGAAATTTCACACTATCCTGATATCTTCTGGGTAACTGCTTATTTTATGATGACTAATAGGCAATTACTATGGTAATACTGCAATACAACATGTGTGAGTTTTGGGAATGAGAAATTATAGGTAACTACTTTGGACTCATTTCTATGGTAACAAAAAAGTAATTGTCATTAAATACCAGTTATATTGTGGCTGTACCTGGTAATTATAGATTTTTTTTATGACCAGTAACATAAATAAATCCAATAAATTTATTCAAAAGGTCCATGATTGTTTACTTATACATTGTTATATAGAATACACAATGACAAAGGCCTAATTAGGAAAAATAAACTCCATCGAGAGCTTCATCTTGTCATCTGAGATGGATACTCTGTTTTTCAATTCAAGGCAATGCATGAATTTCACATGTATTAAGTCAAGCTAGGAAAAACCCAAACCTTCCCCACCAGAAAAATAATCAAGAGATGTTATGCAAAAATGACATTGCGCACACAAGTAGCCATGTCTCACAACTGGACAAGTGATAGTGAGAACTACAAAACATATCCAGTCACTGTGAATGTACATATACATGTATGTATGCAGTTATATCGCCCAAAGTGATATCACTGAAGACCAAAATCAGCACTCTTCAGTGTTACAACATATGGATCTGATTTAAAGCTAAAACAATTTGGTTAAGGTCCACAAATATTTTCACTGTCAAAAGATCCCCATAAATTACCCATGAATGCGAATGTTAACTTTTAACTATTTCTAGAGCCACAGAAATAAAGTCCTCAAAGCTCTATTCAGGATAAATCTAAAATATTTCACCTGGTCCAAAGCCAAATTTCCTGTTGTATTTCAGACTCTTCAAAAGGAATCTTTTTTAAAAATCCAGTTTTTAAACAAATCAAGCCATTAACAAACAAAAACAAGAGAAGATTGTCTTTTATAAATTGCTGATATGAATAATTTTAAATGTTTCTCAAGCCTTCCTAGCTCCCTTCTTTCACTTGAATCAATTTGCTAAATTCAACTTGCTTCCACAAACCATTTCAGTCTTCACAAAACTAGATTTCTGGGGCAAAAGTATACCATTTGCCCAAAATATTTCATGCCAACATGGCTTTCATTATAGACTCTGACACTGTTTATGGTGAATTTGGCTTTCCAGTCTGGATAGGACTGGCCTCCTTTCTATCCAAAACATTGATTTTAACCCCTCACACAAGCAAGCAGTAAAGACTGTGTTGACTTTGAAAACATTGTACCTGACAGTGAAACAAGAAAGGATTAGAATCAGTATGTGCTGTCGTCTCCCCATTCACATGAATTATTGCAGTCCCTACAATCAAGCAAGAAGGGTATTGTAATGATGACAATTCAGAACTTTTCAGCTAATTCATGGCTTTAATTTACTGAAGGCTGGTACTGTCAGGGCCAACCAGCTGAAGGCAACACAGAAACAGAAAGGAATGAGAAGCCTTCCTGGGTTATGCAACAAAGCCTTTAGAGAACGGTCAGGATATTTTAACTGCCTTGTCATGGCATGTCTGGGATACCTCAGTGAAGAGCTGCCCAGACTAAGAAACACATCCCTTTTGGTGCCAGTATAGGATTTCATCTCCAGAAGGTGAGGCTGACAAATTGGAACTAATCTAAGATGGTGTGGTACAGTCATATTGCCTGCAGGGACACATTTCAGCATTCAGCTGCAGAATGCCAGCTTAAGAACAAGTTCTCGATAAAGGAAAGTTCAGGCCAAGCCTGGGGATGCATGACTTTTAAATCAAGAACACTTTTTTTTTTCTTCGTCTAACCCCACCTCCCTGGGGATGGCAATAGGTTCAGAAGATGATAATTCTATACTGCAAACAGAGAGAAAAGTCAAGAAATCTTTCTTCCCTAGTTCTCCTTTATTTCTTAAAACTGTTTCACAGTTTAATCCATCAGAGAGAGTGAGATTAATGTTATGGAGAAACTCACAAATACTGTTATTTTTTTGCCACGTTCTTTCACAAAGCTAAAGATCAAGTCACGCACCATGTCCAGCAAAAGGGGTCTTTCAATTCAGGTGAGAGCTGAGGACAAGTCACCAGCCAAAACAGAGGGCAAATTATGCTGAAGACTCACTGGTTTAGCTAGGTTGACCAATAGCATCTTCCTGGGCAATTGAACTAACTAGCCCATGTGGCATAACATTTGATACAGTGTAACTGCAAAGCCAGTTACACTTAGAAGTACAGTAATATCAGCCTTTAAAGACTTCAAGAAAGGGATGAAGCCCATCTTCCTTGATCACAGTAAACAGCAGGTACCTATCATTATCCTGTATACTCATGGGGCAAGAAAAGGACTATGGAGGGTTTTTTTTTCACTGAAGAAAGAACACAGTGAAGTAGTCACCTTCACAGAAGGGTAACAATGCTGGCAAACCAGCAAACAATGCTAGCACCACAAGCAGAAGCAATCCAAATTATCCATTCAGTACTTTGGCTTGCAGGTGAATTTTCACTCTGGGGGCTCCAGTTGTCTGCACGTAGTCCTTCTGACACTTGAAACCAGGAACTCTTGATCTATTGAAGCGTGGTTTGCCCATGATTTTTCATTTCTCAACTTCTTTTCAGAAAGAAGAAGGTGAAAGCAAAAGTTAAACGTTCTGATTTCTAAACAGTCAGTCAGAAATGCCACTAGAAACAAAGTCTAGTAGAGGTAATTTCACCAACTCTCTTGGTTTATGTACATAAGTAATAATAGCTATTAAGAGAGAACTGTACTGGTACACTTTCTATTAAAAGACTTATGCTCTGAACTTCACAATCAAATTGCAACTCTTGTCCATTTATTTTTAAAAAATACTGTTAAAAACTGTGTACAGACCTTCTAAACAGTCTAAATTAGAGGGGATGCTTAACCACCCCTTTAAGTCACATAAGGCATTTTGTCTTTCCATTCCAATGAGTCCACAAATATTTCTCAAACCCTTGCATATGCTTGAATAAATCAGTAAAGTTTAGCACCCTGTTCCCATGCATCCTGATACACTGGGCACTGACATTCCTTTTTGTCATCATTTCTCTTAGAGCCACCTGAATGTACACACAACATATAAACAACCATCCTCACAGATGTGTCTGTGCTGTGCACAGTTGTGCTTTATAGCTGTGATATTAAACTCACTTCTTGCTGGTTATGAACATTTCACCTCAAGAAAGTCCCTTTTAGAGTCAAAACCCATTCAATCCTTCTCTTGAGAATGAGCAACAGTTTATAGATAACAGACAATTCTTCGCATTGTTGTTGCAGATTTGACTTAAACTTCTAAATCTCAGGTTCACAAGGACTCTGAACAGAACAAGAAGGATATTGCAGAAGCGCACAGGACCTACACCCTCAGCAAAAACCCTGCATCCCCAAAAACAGCAATGAAGAAAATTCCATCAGACAACTGTTACCATATCATCCTGGGTAAATGAGTGGTTAGTTCCTGTTTTGATCACAGGAGAACTAGTATATCCCATCACTTCTATGAGAACTGCTGACATACTCCAGCTTTTAATGGTGCCCCACTGCGCTTGGGATTTCAGAGGACAGCGAAGTGCATCTGACAGTGTACTTTGCCAATTGTACAAAGCTGTGTACTGGTGGGGTAAAAAAAAAAAATAAAAAAAAAATCTCTATCTTACTGGCAGGAGATCAATTTACAAACTCAAGCATGAGGTTTAATTACCCATTTCATTATCTTAGCTTGCATAGCTCTGAATGTGAACCTTCAATGAACCAAAGAAATAGTCACCAGCTGCTGCTCGGAGAAAGAGGGAGATAACAGGAAGTAGAAGTTCAAATGCCTAAAACTGCTCTTGCTGCATATGGCACCATAGGCCTTGTTTGCAAAAGCAGGGGATTGCCCCCAGCCAATAGATCTGTGTTATATGATGCTACGTAGAAGACTTCTGAAATTCCTGTTTATGTGCTAATCTGAACAAAAACCAAAAGAGATGAAACAGACCTATCTAGCCAATCACAAATAAGCCTGTGAGTTAAATTTTCAAATACTAGCAATTGATCCTCTGAGATTTTTTTAAAATTCATCCAGTAAATCCAAACAAATAAATTGTGATGTGCTTGTGGATTTTGTATTAGCAGGAAATAAAGTGTTTGCTGTAAATTATTCACTCAGCACTAGTTAACTACAATGCTGGCACATTACTAGGCTTTTTAATATTCTTCTCAAGATAATAGGTAGCATTTTGCTTATTACCCTCGTTTTTAAGTTATTAGTTACATTAGGCCATTTGTAAATAAAGTGAAAATTGCAAGAAAATCAAATGCTTTTCCAACTACCTCATTAAAAGTCTCTTTAGTTCAGGAGGGTTGAAAATTCTGCATATCATGAAAAGCAAAAACAATAGTATACCATCAGGCTCAGCAATTCCAAGCAAATTCACATGCCCTTTCATAATACCCAGGTTCCCAAAAGACTTTTCAACTTATGAGCTAAATGCCTATCTGTAAAGCTGCATGCCTCTCAAAAAGTATAAATAATAGTGCAGGAGAAAAACCTACAGGGCAAGCGAATTTATGGGAGCACACAAAAGCTACTTAATTGCAACTGGAACTGCCTACGTGCAGGGCACCTGGATCAGAGTAAAGCAATGTAGTATCAGATTCTAGAGCCAGTTTTAGGGCTTTATTCATGCAAGGTGACATAACCATTATGATAAACTCCTAGTGCTGTCAGACACCACTACTGCAGTATCACTCTTTGGGTTTGGATTTGCATTTGCCAAGAGTTGAGGGAGTACCAGCGTAGCTAGAAGGAGACCGTGTGTCCTGGGAAGTTTCATTTATAAAACGTGTATATAAGCACTGTTTATAAATCACCCACACAACTCACTGCTATTGTAGTTTAGTAAGTAGCAAAGCACAGGAAGGCTAAGGAGCACATTTTAAAACAAAGAACAGCCAGCAGCACCATTTTCTGCATCTTTTAGCATTCTCCTCAGTGGTCTCCTCGTCCACACAATAACCCAGTCTTATTCTGCTTTGCAATGACATACCTAATTAGATCAAAGCTGAAGGTACCCTGGCTATGGAGTGTATTGTGTTATTTAGTCTTGCGCTGTAAGCAAAACCACATACAGTACATCACATTTCTCAGGGGCTTCTCCAGACAACTATGTGGTACATATAATTGCCCCCACAAACAAATCATCAACTAATCAACTGCTTTTCATTATCACCTCCAGCAGCACATTTATTTTGTAAATAAATGCATTAAGAGCAAACAATTATAGGGAAAACAAAAGATTATCTGAATACATTCTCAACAGAGGAGGTGGTAAAGTAGTAATTCAAATACTAAAATGAAGCAAAATTAGCATAGGGTGGAATGATTATTCCATTCCATGTGTCCCTATCTATTACAGTACAATAATAGACTGAAATCTGTGACTTTAATGGATGATCTGGGTAGTTGAAGGGAATGTGATTGACTGACACATTTACATAGAGGCTGATGAGCAGCATAATGAATGCATTTGTAAAACACAGCTAAGGTCTAACTCTAAACTGATTTGAACTCCCACACCTAGAGCCGGCTTGCACAGCAGATACTCTGCTGTCTTGGAGAGTTGCTCTCTACCTCCCAAAGCAAGAAAATTTCCCATTGAGCCCCTTTCCTTGATGGAAACTTCAAGGGAGCATACAGCCACATAGGAACCTCTGGTTTAAGAGGAATTAATTGAAACAAGCCACATAGGATTTGGTGACAAACCAGTGCAGGGTGTATAAGGGAGACACATAAGAATACACAGATTCATACTCCACAACATACCTGTAGTTTCCTAGGTATACTCCATCAGGATTAAGCATGGGTGCAATCTTGAAGACCAGGTGGTCTCTCAGTACTTTTGCAATGGGATGCTGGCTCACAAGGAAATCAATTATACCTGAGAAAAATAAAAGAAGAGTTTGAAGGGGCTGGGTGGGGAGTTTATGACATCAGTGATTTCCAAATATCTATCTGAAGTTTCACACATAAAAGATTGGAATGATCGTTCTTGGTTCCTGGCACTGTTCCTGCTTTCAAAAGAACAAACCACTTGCAACCACATGGCACCTGCCACCTCCTATGAACTTTGAGGATAAATACATTAGTCCATCCTCATAACACAAGTACAATATGGCAACATTATCAGACACAGTCAAGTTTCCACAGTGGGAGAAGTTACTACTCATCAGCTGAGCCACAATAACATTTATCTTCCTAAGTGGTGAAATGAAGTAAAACCTACTAGTTTAAGCCTAGCACCTTACATACCCAGCACGCATACATGGGCACATGCTGCAGCTCAGCTCATGAGTGGCAATTTGTTGAGCTGAAGCACCTCAGATTTGTTTGAGCATATGCCCAGACATACCCTTAACACATGAACACAGAATTCAGATCATTTGCATGTATAAAGAAATGTACAATACCTCACTAAATATTAGTGGGATTTAATTGAGGGAGAGTTACAGAAACCCTGTACCAGGCACAGGGAAATTGTTGGATTGATAGCCTGGAATTTATAAGGTCAAATTCTGCACTTTGCACCCATCAAAAACAGGAGTAGCTCCACCTCATCAGTGAAGCTCATTTAATGTGGAACCAAGGCAAATGACAGGGGACCTGAATCCTAAATACCCTTCCTTTGGGCACAGTCACAGAACCAGACCCTGCAGAAGCTCCTGCCTGTGGGCCTTGCGCTTAGGGAGCGACTAAACATCTCCTTGCTCCAAGGCTGGTGCTGGGGCAGGAGTCAGGCAGTCTGGCAGTTAAATTCATTGCTTATTCCTCCACTGAGTTGATACTGACAGAACTAGCTTCCAGGGAATGAATGTCGAGATAAATTGAGTTCCTGTGTAATCTTAGGACACCCACAGATAGGTCATGACAATTTGCTATTTATTGTAAGGTCCATCCTGCGAAGCAGGAACCATTTACTGAATTTCCCCAGAATAAATCAATGACTACACTCTAGTAACAGGATAAAATAAAGCAGAGAAAAATTAAGGCAAATTATCAGTAAAATTTTGCTAATGGCGAGCTCTATTAGACTGTGGATTTGTCTCTCCAGGGGAAAAGTGGAATCCCATCATCAGAAACATTTAACAGTGGACAGGGCAAAGCCCTGGGGAATAGATATAACAAGCAACAATTCAGCATAGGAGAGATAGCATAGGCTAACCAGCTGACTTCAAAAAACTTGAATTTAGACTTGTTTTTTTGTGATCCAATCAAAACCTGTAAAAGCAAACTAAAATCCAAGTACAGGCCAGGTTAAACACACTTGTTTATTGCTTAGCTGAAACACACAGTGAAGATAGTACCAAATTCTACATTATGTACAACTCCTTGATTTAGCTTATTTCACAAGACCCATTTTGCATTTCAAATACTAACAAATCTGAATCTATGCTGCTGTTGGAATGATTTCTAATTTGCTGAGGCATATGGGGAAAAATGAGTCTTCTGAAATGTCTAAAATGATCAAGGTATAGTTGACTCTAAACATCAGCAATTTTTTCATCTATTAGTGACTAAATCTGAAGAAGAGAAAGTCCCTTTCAGGAACCAGGTCCTCCACTTGAGAAGAGACAGCCTGAATTTCTGAAGCAAATTAGCATATACGTAATTATATTGCTCAGGAAATGTTTCTGCAATTACCTCCTCCCAGTGAAGGAAACTGAACATCGATCTGCTTTTTGGTTGGTGGTGTGTCTTTTGTTCATTATACAACAGCAAGAACATGAAGAAATGACAGGGACACAGCTGGATCCTGAATAACCAGGTTTCCTAACTGTATGCAAACATGAAAAGCTTAGCTATGTTAAACTGCTGCTCTAACTGTTTTCTGGCAGTGTCTAAAACATAATCCACAGTATGCACACCTGGAGGGCTCAAAACTACTTAAAGGGATACAATCCCATGCTTAGTCCCTGGCTTCTTGAGACAGTATGATGATTTTAGTTTTAAAAAGCTTGTAAGTAGACTCAAAACATCACCTCAGTTAATGTTTTCTAAAATACTTGGAAGAGTTAACTATTCAAAAATCAGTATGTCTGGAATGTACTTTATCCAAAGTTGGGTATGAGCTTTCAAGGCAGCCACAATAAAAGCTGTGTAAATATTGCACTGTGTACATGATCATCATTTTACCAAAGACCTTGGTGGAACAGTTTTGACATGAGATCTGGCAGTGCACCAAACACGTACTTGCGATGGCTCTTCATGTAGCAGAGAGGACCACAAATACCTCGAGGATAACATGACTGCTTTTCATTCCAGAGGTAACACAAGAGCCCAAACTCTCAGAGCTTTGCTCTGGCTGTAGCTGTGCCAGGGAAGGGGCTGGTCAAGGTTCTGCTCATTTTGCTCATGTTATTAATGCAGCTTCACTCAACAGAGCTTGGCAAAGGCATCTTGGCATCTAGAAGATGCAGTTTTCAGCTCCATGCAGGGAATTATTATTCCCTAACTAAGAATGTGCTGTGATGTGGAAGGCTGCATATAAACGTGTGAAGGGTGAGCCTCTGCTCTGCATGATTCACTGTTGCACAAGACACACCAGACTAAAGGGAAGAGACTGACTTTGCACACCCAGCATCTTGGTGGCAAACGAGACCCAGAATTTCTGTATCACAGATCTATCACCATCTATTAGGGGGTACTGCAGCCAGGTTTACCCAATCCAAAGAGATTTAATTATTGTCTTATTTAGGAGACAGTTAATTAAATCTGAAGAAGTCTTACCCATGATAGAAATACAAAGAGGGAGTTAAAGATAACTGACTCACAGAAGTCTAACCTGAAAGTAAAGGCAGTTCTAAGGAACACAAGAGAAGCATTAGGTGAAAGCATACATCTATGTATACAAACCTCATCATAAAATTATTGTAAACATCCAAATAATCAATACAATTAGCAAATAGCTTTGTCTTTCAGAGGAACCCAATAGTCTCTGAATCAATAATGTTTAAAGTAAAAAGACAGATATCAGACTATTAAAAAAATACCATTGCAAAGAACTTGGTTCTCCTGTTAATAAATCAATACAAACTACATTTTACAGCTTCTATAATCAGCAAGAGACGTATCAATGTATCTCATTAGGCCAGTGTTAAGAATTTGGCAGCAACCAAGCCCATTTGATATCATTTACTTCAAGGCAGACATGGCAATACAACAGATGCCCTAATTTATTTGTTGATCTTTGTATTAAAATAACAGTTTGCTGGTAAACAGGAAGGGTAATGATGCCAGTCACCCTTGTTAGTGGCTAATAATTGCTTAATTTGTCCACTAATTGACCTGTGCTACTGTTGAAGCACTGGATCATGTTGCAGGGCATGAAGTAAACAAGGCCACTGTAATGTTACTTTAGAGAATGACTTCTGGAAATAGAACTACTTATTGCTATAAATTTTCTCTTCACAGATGAGCAGATTAATTGGTCTGCCAATTAGTCTGCTATTAAAGAAAAAAAGGGCTGCCCGCAGATTGGCTGGATCTTCGAACCACAGCCCCATTTTGGGTCAAATGAAATAATCCAATCTGAATCAGTCACATCAGCTATGAAAAATAAGACAAGCATTATTTAAAAACAAATCTCTGTTGCTGGAGATCAAGGAAAATAGCCCAACAACTAAGTATTAGCTCTTCAAGTGACTTTAAAATAAAATGGAGAACTTGATGGAGTGGGCCTACTGAGGCACATTACAGTGTGGAAAAGTTCTCCAATTAAAAGAAGAAAAACAATATAGATTATTTTTGTATCAAGCTTTCTAGAAAGTAATTAAAATCATTATTTTTCAAATAATAACATGCAATTATAGATGCCGCCTGGAACCAGAACGGCTCAGAAATCAGCATTCAGCCATGACATAAGAGGCTTATCTGTAGTCCACTAAAAATGAACCAAAGTCTAAAGACTACATTAACTTCAAGGAGCTTTTCACAGTTGTGATGGAAAGGAAAGAAAGAATTGAAAACAAGGAAAAGGGGAAACAATACTGACAACTGCGTGTCATTGGATACACAGTCACAATGGCTCCAAAAATTTTAGCAGTTTTTTTAACAGTCTTTCTTGGTAAATACAGCTTCACTGAAACTGTGCTAAATCAGGACTCAATCTCCTTTACTCCGAGTCACTTTTTTATCATTATTCTTTCTTAAGGCTAAACTAATTTTCTCAAATTTATCTTGCCTTCTGCAGCTCATTATCTCTTACCTACTCCAACACCAGATCCTGTGGCATCTCTCTGCCCACCCTAATCCAGCTCAAGTTATCTACTGGTGCTTCACAAGTGAGTCATTGGTTCCCTCTCCTATAACACATCAAAGAAATCTCTGCTCACATGATTTCCACTGTTCTGTCTGGATGTTTCCTTAATCAACTGCCTTAAAGTCTGTTTAAACTTCCTCTGCCTCTAACATGACCTGTCCACATTTGCTCCTTCCAAAGAGAAGCCTAGAAAAAGATCTCCTTTTTCTTCATTACCCCATCCTTTTACTCTCAGTTTGACAATATGTTTAATTGTATAACTGTATAATACATTTGCCCTGCTCCTATTACTGCAAATCTAATCACCACAGACCTTAATGCAATATGGCAACTGTTAATGCAAACATATCCTGGACTGTGTCTAGGATATGACTAGAAAGGGGCGATTTATATTTTCAGACCAATTTCCTAACAATGCATAGCTGCTGGTATCCTGCAGTCATCTCACATAGCCTGCAGGTTAAAGAGAATGTAACAATTAGGCTCTAACAACAATTTGATCTATTCATTGTAAAATAAATACAAGTATGAATGCTTATGCTCATATAAATCCATTGAAATGTTCTGTTAAAGGAAAGTGAAACCAATGTGAAAGACACTATACTTACAGTTTTGTGGAGAGTAGGAAAACAAAAATGTGGGGTTGGGCTTTTTGGAGAGGATTTTTTAATATGTTGGTAAAAAAAAAAAAAAGATATGACAGATTATTGTAGCTGCTTGGCCCTACCTCCACAGACAAATACAGCACAAGCAGTAAACAACAGCAAGACATTGCTGTGCCACCATTTGTCTGTGATGTAGCTCTCCTTCAGCAAAGGGGCCCTTGTCTGTTCAGCCTTTGCCCTTTCTCATAGGACTGCAGAAAAAAAAAAAAACCAAACAAAAAACAGACACCAAAAAAAACCAACACCGCAAACACAACACAACAAAACATGAAAAAGACAGATGAACACTCTTCCCTGTCTCAGTGTGGTGGGAAAGGTGACACACTCACACTGAACCCTACCCAGCACAGATCACAGCAATGCTGTGCCAGCATGGTCTGTACAGAACGTGCATCCTGTGCTTTCAGTGCAGCCCCCAGCACAGGCCAATAGACAGAAATGATCCAGTAATGTCTTAGCCTAAAGTGTTTCCAGTATTCAACACAACAGCAAGGAGAAAAAAAACAAACCACATGTGAATGGTGATAAACGAGCAGAGCTGACTCACAGCAGGGTTATTGACATGATCTAATACCATGCTGTCACTGAAATTATCCCTACAAAAGATCATCGCATAGAGTAATCCATAAGCATAAGATCATTGCAGATGCTGACTTTTCTCCTTCTCACAGTGCTGTTCCTCCTCTTAACATGAAAAAACAGACTGCTAAACTCAACTGTTGGGTTTGTGGGGTTTTTTTTACACTGTTTAGAAACACATTTGGGGGGTGGTGGTGGCAGACAGACACACAAGGGTGCACAGTAATTAACATCAATACAGAAGAAATGTATAGATTTGGAATGTTTTATGAATTTTTTTTCCTATCTTTCCAAATCTCCCTTTGGAATCCATGGGAAAAAACAAGTTTATTTCATTAAAATTACAAAAATAATATGGGTGATGAAGGAGCACTGCAAAACGGAAACAGGCACCTAGTTACAGTGTTAGACAAGTGAAAATTTCCTGCCTGAAGTCTATCAGTCAGTGGTGTCCAGCTGTCAAACATGATGTATGTCTGCATGCATATGCCTCTCTTTAAGCAGTTACTGCAATTAATGAGAGTAGGGAAGATCCAGAACATTGGCTTTTTTTTCATTAACTCCCTCTCTGGCCATCCTCAGTACACACAAGTGCAAGGGAATTACTTACACTCTCAGAGGGATGCAGTACCATGCAGAAAACCTTAGTGAGTATCCATCAGATCCTACTTTTCTCGTCAGCCTCTGCTCTTCCCATTTCCTCTATGCTGATGCTCAAATTTCATCTAGCCTTCCTCCAGAGTAGGCTCTGAGGGAGCCTGCACAGGTCCGCGAGTTCCACATAACGAAAAACAAGTTCTTAGAAAATGCAGAGAAGTTAACAATTTTTCCCAGTGGTTCCCATGGACAAGATGCTCTCAAGAGAGACAACAATGAAACAACACAATTACCCATGGCAAAGCACACAGGAGCCAACCAAGGCAGGTGAGACTGTTGAGAAGGATGTGGTAGGTGAACCAGACACATTACTGGTTGTGGTTCATCTAAAGTGTACAGAAAGAGTTGAATGTTTCTTCTGGAACACCAAGCCTTTTGATTGCAGAGCATTTTGTCCCCAACTAGACAAGTAAATATTTCAGTGCTAAATAAGATCTTGTTGCTTGAGTATGGTTGATTAAAAGCACCCCAAAAAGTCTTTAGGACCCTGTGGTCATTCCAGTGTTTTTTGTTTTTTGTTGTCTTTTTTTTAAAAAAAATCTGTAATCCCTTGCTATTGTAAACAAAAAGAAACCAACAAACAAAACAAAGCAAACCACAAACCAAAACAAACAAAAACAAAACAAAACAAAAAAAAACACAAAAAAAACCCCAAAACACACACACTTAAACCCAACACAAAACCCCCCAAACCCAATAGTTAAGTCCATGGAGGATTGTACACATAGGCCCACTTCACCTATTTTTATAGAAAAGTTTCACATTTAACTTTAAGGATTCAGCCGTGATAACCTAGTTTATTAGGAGCACATCAAGCTATATTATGGCATATTTGTTCTTTTATTCACCATTTACTCTCATCTATTCTCTGCTGTAACTCTATGTCTCTTCAAAACACAGGATTAAAAGCAAAGGAAATCTCAAATAATGGGATAAAATAAATGCGCAGGAAATGAATGGGTGAATTAGATTACAGCAGATGAAACAGTGGTCTCAAATGCAAAATGCAGGGAGTTTATTAAATTTGTTACTCTTTTAAAATGAAAATATGCTCACTGACTTGAATTAGTAATTTTCCTGTTTCAAGATATGTTAGACCATTTACAGCTAGGCCTGTTTCCAGAGCAGTGAAATAAATGGAAAACAGCCAGTCTCCCAGGGAACGGACTAGCTCACTGCATTTTGCCAGCCCAGTGAAACAGTGCTAATGTCAGCTCCAGAGAAAACCATAGGGCTTTCGTAGCTGCTGTAGGGGCTGCGTGCAAAGGAA
Organism: Microhierax caerulescens; assembly: GCA_035590215.1. Lineage (NCBI taxonomy): Eukaryota > Metazoa > Chordata > Aves > Falconiformes > Falconidae > Microhierax > Microhierax caerulescens. Next base: position 26,911,583 of record JAVJGJ010000030.1, read on the forward strand.
CTGATATTGATAAGACAAATACTTAAAATGGCAAAGAAAGGCCCTATGGATTTTAACTCAAGTTTTAATGTACGTGGTAAGCACAGACAGCAATTGATTTCAAGAACATTTAAAAAAATTATTGTTCCTGACCTCTCCTTCCCTCTCTTCTCCAGTTAGCATAAGGTTCTACAAATAATTATTCTGACATTCAGTGTAGCTGAAACACAAAACGATGTGAAGGAAGCAACAGGTGGGAACAGCAGTCCAGAGCTTCCCAAACAGGTTCTGCCAATGTAAGAGAGAAAGACTGCTCTGTCAGTTGCTGACCTGAATCAGTGCATCCTAGCCCCTCACCTCCACCCCCTCCAGGTTTCTCAGATATATTCTTTCACATGTAATGATGTAACTGAGGGGACTGAAGGCTCTGCTGGAGAATCACAAGTGTGTGGCAGGCCTCTCTAAACAGATCAGCAGATCATCATTTGTGAGGACAGCAAGTGGCAGTCACATTACTGCATTACAGCTCTATAATTAAATAAGACTCCGGACAGTCTCATACCCTAACATTTCAACTGCTTTCCAGAACACCCAATAAAGTTATAAAAGTCCTGTTGTATGGATACAGGAGACATTTCTGCCATTACAGCCCTAAATTACATTAAGATTGCAAACTGAATGAAGATTTGGGAATATTTTGGCATAGTAAAGCATTCTAGGACTACTGCGTAGTAAGATGAACCATATGATGCCACTAGGCAGACCTTCTTGCCCATTTTAATGTGTCTGTTGATTAAGAATGGATGGGACAGACTGGGATGGAAAATACCCTGCAAATTTATTACCTTACATGGATATTCATTGTTTTCACACAAAGGAGGTACACTTACACCATTTACCTTTCACATGGAGTAATTATCCCACTCTTTTTTGCAAGATTTCTGAATTGTAAACCATACAGAAATTGCCTCAAACCCCCGAAGAGTTCCAGATCATGGTGCTCCAGATGTGCTTCAAGCAGGCAGACTATGTAGGGAAATGGATATGACTGGAATAGTCAGCCACAAATCAACACTCTTAAAGTAGAATCAATTCAGTGCAAAAAGTTGATAAGTGATGAGTGTTGGGATTTCCTATGTATTTTTATGAGCCATGACCCTTTCCTCATAAAATGATTCACATCTTCTTTGGAGAATATGTGACTGCTGGTGCTGGACTGGAGCACAACATCCTGATTCAGTACTGAAAAGTTATAGATATACATTGCCAGTAAAATATAATTAAAGTTGGCATTCCCAGCGACTAGGATGCAGGACCAGGAGCCAGAATGCCTGATCTTGGTCTCTAGCACTGCTGATTTTTGACAAGTTGCTACCAGTCTGCTATTTTAGTATGTTCAATTTGAGATAGCAATGGCCAGATTTGCAGGGCAGCAAAGCTAACATCTTTGGGGCCAAAACCAGCAGATGGATTTTTCAAACAAACTCATGAAGCTCAGTGGTGTTGACTGCATTTGGGAACGTGGCAAGTGGCAACTAAAAGGGTTTTCTAGGTGTTGAACAAATTCTGAGACTTTTATATTCTTACCCAGCTGTCACTAGGAGATCTGTGCCACTGACAGCCCGTTCTCTCCCCTCTCAGCCCTAAAGTTGAAGATTCCCTACAAACCAGCCCTATAGAGGTAAAAAATTGAAAGGCTTTTAGTAACAGAGGCAACCAGTATTGCTGGTCACTACAGAAATGCAGGCTTGAGTACTCTTAGCTTTGCTGTTTTTTATTGCAAACAAAATTGAGGAGCACTGAAAGTGTTCCACAAACCATAGGCAGTGCTCAGCACCTCACAGGATCACCTGGGGAATGTAAAATATGGTATTCTATTTTTTTCCTATTAAGATTGACGATCAAAAAAAGAGAAAATCAAATATTTTGTGAGGGCAAGTCTAGTTCCTACTTGAGAGTTATCCAGGTACTTTACTTTAGCCAATGTCTGGTCCAGCCTGAAAAAAATAACATTACTAAACAGACCTTAGCAGATGATGAGCAACAAGGATTGTCTCATTATGAAAGACTGCCTAGGTCATAGTTACGTAACGCCATTCTGATAAAAGTCTCTTGTAGGACGCCTCAAGATTTGCTCTGATGCTTTGGCAATTTAACAGTTAGAGACCCCAAGGAACCTAGCAGTTCGACCCTTTCTCACATTGTTGGAACCAGCAATTTATGGCCTCTGGACTAATTTTAATGCCATTGATTTGGATTGTGGGTCTTTTCAGACTTTAGAAAGAGACATAAAACAATGAGAAAAGCTAAATTCTCAACATCTTCAAACTTGGGAGTTCACGGCAGCAGCAAGCTGCTTGAACACTTGATCAGAGAAGCAGTAGGGTGTTAGTGGCACAATCCAACTTACCCTACTGCAGCTCTGAATGCACGGGACTTGTATGCTCTCTCCAACAACACTTGGTACTCACTGTGAGTCTAGGTGGTACATCAGGTTATTCTCTGCCATTATTTCATGGTATCTGGCTCTCCTGTTCCCTACGGCAACAGGATCCCCACGAGCTTCAAAAAATTAGACCAATGTAGGGGAGTAGAATGAGGCCAAGGCTGGATTTGTCTGGTAAAAAGCACAAGACTGAACAGAAGGAAGCAAACTGCCTCCTGACCTCTGTAGTGATGAGCCCATACCTCAGCCACTTAATTACCCTGATGGCTGACATAGCTTGCTTAACTACAAACTAATCTTCCCCAGGCCCAGAGGGCAGTCATACAGTTCTCCAGTAGAACTGGCACAACAGTAAAGACCTGCAGAATTGACTTGAAAGAACCTGTCAGACTGTGACAGAGGGGACATAGCAGTAGCAGTGTACAGCTGCTGCAGGACTGCCCAAAGGGTTCCTAAATTCAGTGCTTAGCACAGACCAAGTGGGTGGCTTTGTTTTCTTTGATTTTCCTAATATGTTGTAAGGAGATTGGAGTTCTCTTTGCATCAAAATGAGCCTACCAATACCACCCTAGACTATACCTGTTTTCCTCCTGGGAAGAAAAAAACCCAAACATTCCTGGAAAAACTCTCCAGGGATCAGATGATCTTGCTTTATTAATGAATTACTTGGTATTTATCAGAATTATTCTGAAGATGTTGTTTCAGAAGATGTATTTGGTCATTGTTATTCAAAGTCTGTCCTTCCCGCAACTGTGAGTCCTCCAGACAGCTCTAAAAACATTTGCTGGATTATAGCCCTCAATTTTTACAGAATTAGCTAATGTTAAATAGAACTAAGACTTAAGCCTTAGAATTGAACAGAAATGTACAGGAGATCCCACCTTCCCTGATAAGCAAGACAAAAGGGCTGCAGCCCAAAATAGTGGCCTGATTGCAAAGGGGGGGAAAAACAGATACAGAAGTAGAACAATCTTGAATGCATGAACCAGAGTTAAGCAGGCATGTACCTTGGCAGAATTAAGTCAGGCATTCTTGCATTGTTTCCCGATATCCTTATTGACTTCCAAGACATCAGTCTTTTCACCATAGACCTAAAGGGGAGTTTCAACCGTACACCAATGGCTTACACAGCATTAGCAAAGAGGTAAAAAAGTAGAAGCAAAGCCACTTCATTCTCCAGCTTTCAATTTAGAGCTACAGGGTTCTTGCAGGGAAAAAAGAATCTAGATCGGGGTCCTCAAACTTTTTACACAGGGGGCCAGCCCCCAAATTAAGTGGCAGGCAGTCATCTGCGGCTGCTTGGTTCCCCCCCCCAACCCCCAGAGGTGTGTGTGTGTGTATGTGTGTGGTGTTCTGTAAATACCGGGGGGCTGGATTGAGGACTCGGGGGGCTGTATCTGGCCCACAGGCCGTAGTTTGAGGACCCTTGCAGATCA
>JAVJGJ010000030.1:26915543-26927215 GCA_035590215.1 Microhierax caerulescens
TTTCCAAAGTTGACTGCATCAGGGAAAAGACTCCCAGTAGCACTCTGTAAGTGATAAAAAGAAACTTTTATGGACCCAGGGAGGACTAAGCAGACTTTGTTCTACTTGGGAAGCCAGTAAAGGTTGCTAGATTACAAGGAGAAGCTAAAAATGATGACACTTTTCCTTTCAAGTCTTTTGCTGAATTGTTCCACCAGGACTTTAAGCACTTCCCATGTTCAGAGTTACCTTTTCACAACCTGGAAGCACTGCCTTCCTCTGGGGACCAGGAACCTTTGGGTTTTCAGTGTGCTTAGGGTAACACAGATGGGCAGCGGGGATGGAGGGAAGGACTAATTTTATCTAACACCTCCCTTGGGGTCTTATCATAGAGTGCTGTTCTGCATCTACAGTAAGCACAAGCAAGCAGCTACCTGTGCTCTTAGACTTACCACGTTAACTGAGGTACCAATAAGAACTACAGAAGTCTAAAGATGGATAGATCAGCCCAAGCAAAGACTGTGTTATAAACCAAGGTGGCAAAAGGTAGATTTCTCCAGAGAGAGATGCAGAATACATTTGCATATGAAAACCTAATACACAGTGAAAAAGAAAAAGGGTATTGCGTAAATAATGCTAGGGAAGAAATGAAAAATATGTATTTTCAAATGCACTCTAAAAATGGTTTCCAACATCTGCAAATGTGTTGCTCAGACAAGCAAAGACCCAGAAGCAATAGGTATGAATCAGGCAGGCACACAAAGCTGCGTGATACAGAGACAAGAGGGGCATTCAGAAGGTCAGTCATTCACAACTATCCTTTCCAGCTTCCTTCTGCTGTAGAGTGTTGCAAAAGTACTTTGAGGAGCATGTCTACTGATTTGTCTTGACCTTGAATAACCTGTAGGCACTTGCTATTGGCCACTGTCACAAAGGAGCTACTCAACCAGCCAGGCCTCTATGGTATGAAAGTAGAACATGTATTTCTGGAAAGGAGCAAGAGCACATGGGGAAGGAGGTGCCCCACAGGTGATGCGGTGCCCTAACACACCAGGTCTTTCAAGGAGATACACATGCATGATTCAGAATCTGGGTGAGAGGAACTCCAGGAGAAGCATGCATTACATTTTCTTGTGCTCCAGCTCAGAAGTTTAGTCCCCTCAGCTGAAGAGAAGAGCTGAGGTGACTACTCCTCAGGAGTGAACCCCTATTGCTCACTTCTTCTAGAGCTGAAGCTTTGCCATTCATATATGAAGATGGAATTTACATACATGCAAACATTCCCCAGATCCTAAGAATGGCAACTGACAGCCTGCCCCTATAGGAAATTACACAACTATTTGTCCTTATTTCCCCTATGGGGACAAGTGAAGTGATTGCTTTCTGTTACTCCTGATACATGAAAACTTACACTAAGCCAGCTGTAATGGCACCTTTTGGCTGCTTCATTGATTTCCACTTTACTAGGTTTGCAGTTTATACTGCTCCACTTTTACAGGATTTTCCTGTTCTTCCATTCAAATCAACTAAAAAGGCACAAGGCAGTTTGCCTGTTTCCACTCAGGCAAAGTCACTTGTAAGTCTCCTGTAGTGAAGCAGGACACAAAATCAACAGATGCTATGCAACACTGGTGTCACCCAGTAAAGCAGGATTTCTAAAGTGGACAACCATCAGATTCCATAAACAGAGAAAAAGAATCTTGTCAAGTCAGTAAAGAGCTGCTTTACGCTTTCCTGTGGTTGCCTTCTGGACATGAGAAAGGTGATTGTGGCATCACAGCTGTCTTGCTCTATCTGAGAGGTGGCTACCTTTCCTGAAGCTAGTGTGAGCTCTGCTTGCTTTGGTTTTGCACCTCAGAAAGACATCTAAAACTACTGCACAAGCCAAACCAACAACATATGAGACAAGTAGATCTGCATCTATCGCCCACTTGATACAGGGAAGCTGGTAGTAGAGCCTAAGCAGTTCTAATCAGCAAAGAATAGCAGGAACTATATGGAACACCTGAACTACTTCTGGGTGACTCACAAGCTGACCAGAGACAGCAGGGGAAGAACAAAACCCTCATCCTCTAGGAAGATCTGATGGCTGAGAAAATGCTGGCTGCCTTTGAATTTTCTCCCCCCTGAATCTGAGATGAAAGTTGTGTATCTGCAAGTTGCTTCCAGTGGTGCTGGAGGGGACTTGTTGGATAGCTGCTTGCATTGAGCTCCAGCAGGAAAAAGCAAAGCTTTTTTTCTGTGGTTTATTTTTTCGTCTTAAAGAAAAAACAAAAGTGACCACATCTCTACATGAGGAAAAAATTGCAAAAGCTCTCCTCTGCCCCTCACCAATGGAGACAGATTCTGTTCTTTTATTTACACTGCATGACATCCAGGCAAAAATAAGCTCTACAGAAATAAATTAGGGCCACTCCCTGTCAGTACAGATGTGCTCCTTTGCTGCTAAGCAGCAGAATATGTTGTAAGCCCCCACCTCCCCTCCAGAGAAAACATTGCTGTGAAAATGGAGCTGCAATGCAGATCCTAAAGGTGATGGTAATTATCACTGAAGAGGAAATATTCAGAAAGAAAACCGTCCTCACATGAGTAGAGCCACCACAAGCAACTGACATCTCTGCTTGTGAAGAGGTAAAATTCTCCAGGAGAGTATAAAGTACATGTTTCCATCTAAAAAGCACAAAGGAGGAAGTTAGAAGGATATAAATTTCAGGATTCCTCTAAGCATTGATGGGTTTTGTTGTTGCTGTTTTAGGAAGAAGAAAACTACAATTTCCTAAAGAATTCTGTTCAGAGACCGTCTTATTGCAGAATCTATTTTGAAGCATATTAAACTAAAAAGGAGTAAGATGCTCTTGTTCCAGAATAAGAATTGCTCAAGAAATGTTCTATTGCACTCTACATTCACAACCTGCCTCAGATGCAAATGAACTAGAGTACCAGCAAGCCCTCAGACAGCAGCTCTCCCCAAGCACTTTGCAGCAACGGGTTTAAACTCTGGCAGCACCGTGACCACATAAGCTAATGTCAAGGTGCTATTTTGCTCCTATCCTTGGCCATTAGGAACACTGCTAGGAAGAAGAAAAATCAGAGTTCACATGTAACCAGGGGCGAAGACTTTCTGCATTGAACAGACTGAATTTTAACATCTTAAAGGTAAATTTAACTTTGTTAAACAGCCTCTTTTACTGCATGAAAGATACAGACATCAGAAGGGAGAGGTGACACTGAACATGTTGGACAAACTGGGAGCCTAGACTGACATGTACATTGCAAAAGTAAGGGTTTATTGAAAAGCCACTAGAGGGGTCTGTTAGCTGCGATGGCAGCCACTTCCTAGCTGCTGTCTCCAGTGCAGGGCAGGCAACCTTCCTGCAGTGAATCAGGGGTTCACTTCCAAAGGGTTCCCAGTTCTAACCCAGGACAGCAAAGCTTGCAGTTCCTTGCTCCTCCCCAGGAGTAAAAGATAGACTCAACTTTGAAAAGAGGGCACCTAGGAGAAGGCTGGGTCATGGCATTTTTCAGCTCCACTCTTGATTCTGCAACAGCCTGTCTCCCATGTGACAGAAGATGGTTAAACCTCAGCAAGGCTGAATGGCTTCTCCTGTACTGAGGAATTAGCCTTGCTCCTGTTCTCCCTTTGGTATTATGGCACCAAGCACTGGTGTTTGTAAGGGGATTGGCTGCAATGGTGATTAGTGCCACACAAAAGCCACCATAGCATTAGAAATTCAAGAAACATGAAAACTGAAATCTTTCAGTGATTCTAGAAATAGCTCCTTTTGGGTACGTGGAGGCCTGGGTGAATGAGAACTTCCCCTGTTGTCGTTGTATGTGACATCTGTTCTGTAGTCACTCAAAGATTCAGCTTATGCTTGACCATAGCATAAGGCAGTGTCCAGCTTTGTAATATTTTGCCTACATGCTGTACCACTAGCTGACAATTTTGAAGTAAACTTTGCCAAAAGACCTACAGACTTTTCTTTTCCTCCTTTTTAAACTGAACACCGAAACAGGGTTTTAGGTTTCTTTATTTCTCCCCAACCCCCGTTTTTTTCCTTCAGTGATAAATTGACAAAAAAGTAGGGAGACAAGAAAAAAAGAGAGAAAGGGAAAATAGAAGAAAAATTAAAATTAGCTTGTTCCAAATTTCAAATAAAGCATTCTCTTTGAAAACCTGTGGCATTAAAAAGAAAACCCCCAAACAAGTAAACTATTTTTCATCCATCTCCGATTACCTTTTACATTTAGCAGCAGCGAAGACTAAAACACCATAAGCTCCAAATCAGAGTATGTATACCAGGGATGTATTACCATTTACTGAACACGTAACAAGTAATTGTACACTTGAACTAACACTATAGGACACTTCTGGAAATTGTCACTTAGAGGCCACACCTGTCACTAAGGAATCAACCTTCCTTGGGAGAGCAACTTTTCAGAGCTCTGTGGCACTGTTAAAAAGCACCCTAAATCCACACTTCCTCTATTTATTTAAATAAGTTTACCCATGCATTAGGGTCCCAGCAAAGCAGTTTATGCCTGCATTTCTTCCTAGGTAAAATTAAGCAGGACTGATAAAGAACGTGTCCTCTCTTGGCTGGGGCACATGCCCCCTACCCTTCCTTTCCACCCTCAGAGTGCAGAGAAGCAGGACTGCATTGAAAGACCAAAAACAACCTCTAAAGGTCTATTGTCTGGGGCAGGAGCCTGCTTGTATCCCAAATCCCTTCTTCTTACTCTCCAAACAAGATTTATGCCCTTTTCTCTGCAAACTGCAGAAGTCAAGGAGACATACCTCTTATAAACATGTACACAATACCTTGCAATAGGCACACACAGAATGCGTGAGCAATCTGTGTAGGGGCAGACGAAGAATTTCACCCCAGTGCCCTTGTGTCAAAGAAAAGTTTCCAGGGGCCAAGTCCTAGTCATACATGAATGCTGGTTCCTCAGAACAGCAGCTATAGCAAAGTAGAAGGAGCAAGAAGGCAAGTGCAAGGCACCTCAGAGACAAAAGAAGTGAAACCAAAATGAAAACAAAACAAAAAAAAAAATCAATTCAGTTGAACTGAGCCAGGGCAGGCAAAGAACAAAGGGTCAGAAGACAAAGCCGGAAACAATAGACCAGCAAGATTAATATCTGTTGTGAGGAAGATCTGGGACATTATTGAAGGAGAATGGAAAAGGCTTAAAGAAAAGTACAGAAACTAGAAGAGATTCCTAATTGTGAAGCCTGACATACCACTACAGCACCTGCAGCTTGATCACTACAGATCTCACACACTGCTGCACTTACAGAAGGGGCTTTTATTTCACAATTAATAAGGAACTTGGATTCCTTGAAATTAATGATGGTCACCTACTAGGAGCCGCTTTTTTCATTAACAACAGAGACATGCAAATGAGATCTAAAGGCAACCTTAAACTTCCTGCGGTCTTTATGTCTCTCTACTAAGTTTTGCATATTCATGCCCTGGCCTAATTCAGCCACTTCAGGACCTGAAGATTTATGCCTGGGATTACCCCACTAGCAACAGATGTTCCAGTTGGACCCATGCATGCAAAGTCCAGTTTGGAGAAACTGTAAGTATGGTACACTCAGCCAGTTGAGTGTTGCACAGCTCCAGACTCAGCTGGCAACGTCATGAGCAATATATGAGCTAACACTTAGCCCAGAGAAGGTCTGTTGAATGGGCACAGGTGCCATTCCCTAAAAGTGCAAGACTTGCTGCCCATGGCTCTACAGAGCAATACGCACAGAAAGGGGCCCTGACAGAATTGATAACTGGGAAGACATGGATAAGCATCTTGAAAATCCACTTGGACTGCAATTTCTAGTGGGAAAACCGGGCCATATTAAGGAAAGCCAAGTGACCATGAAGTTCAGCTGAATCAATATTTTGTCTTTTTCCTATCCTCAGACATCAGCAAGGTGCCACAGTATCCTGCAACAAAGATGATGTGCTTTGGCCTACAGGCACATTGTTTAGGGCTGGAAGGAAACGACCTTTAAGCTAATGTTATTCAAAAGTATGAGCAGTCAGGAAACATTGCAAAATGAGTATGTTTAAGAGATTAATTGGGCAATCCCACCCGGAGACAAAGCAAATTTGCCTGCTGTTGTATATTGAAGGCTTTCTCAATTCTCCCTCTTGAAGACCAAGAGCTCCTTTAGCTCTCTGATTACTATAAAGAGGATTAGTTAGGCAGAGGTAGTGAAAGGCGTGCCCTGGGCAAAGGGCAAACTGAATCAAACAAAGCCACTTGACATTTCTTAGCTGCGAAGGCAAAGCAGACCTTGTTGTCCCGGGGTGAGGAGTTAGGACTGATCCATTCCTCCTACTGGAAGATGCATGGTGAGCATGCAGGGCTAAGCCTGTGGGGTGAGCCTGCCTGGCAAGTCCAATTTTCCTTTCCCACTACTACTGATAGGATGGAAGGGATATGGCAGCAGCTTCTGCTGTTGGTGGGAGGGGGGTCTCTCAGCTATGCAACAGCCTTCTCCACAGATGACACAGCTCTCCCCTGAGGGGCAGCCCAGATCTCCAGAGCCCTGGGGATTCCTTCTTCTCTTTGAAGACTGCAGCCCCCAGCCCTTGCACCTCCCCTCTACCCACCCTTGCCACTATCACACCTACTTGTCTTCTGTGCAGGGGTTCCCTGGTACATCCACTTTTATGTGGTAAGAGTGTGAATCACGTAACTCTGTAGCCAGAGAAATCTAACCTCATTAAAAATTTCCTCCAGCTCAGGAAACGAAGTGTATAACCTCTCATACCTGCCTGACACCATAGTGAATTGATTCAAAACCTGTGGTATCTTGTAACAGCTAATATCACTTTCGGTAGCAGAAATTCTTCTAACGGTCTATTTACATCAACACAATTTTAAGAGGAGCTTTTATTTCCATTACTCCAATATGGATGTTTTATATTCTCAGAACAACCTCTCTCTCTCCTGGGATACTTCACACTAAAATCCTATCCACGAGATTTACAAGGGACAGACAATAATGTTTTTCATGTTGCTTTAGAAGTCAAGGAGAGTGTGTTTCCCTTTGTATTAAAGCTTAGGAGCTGCACACTTAAAGAAAAAAAAAATCTTGGTGAGAAGGATGAATGTAGTCTAACAACTTTAAGAGAGCCTTGCAGCTCATTTTATAGTTGGGCTGTTGAATTCTGTTGTCTTTGTCTGCTTTTCATCGTTTGGTTTCCTGAACCCCTAATAAAAGAGACCATGAACTGCAGCTTATGTTAACTATGTTGCCTCACTTCTTCCAAGTGCTAAGCTCTGGCTAAATGAACAGGAGAGAGAGTGTTCCCATCCTCCTCTGCCAAAAATTATGCATATCATCTCATATGCGGAATACCATTCATTCTATGGGAAGATTTTGTACTTTTTTGACCATGAGCAGTGACCTCTAGGGTGGAACTGTGAAATATTAGATGCATTTTCCTACGGATTGCAGCCAGAAAGAAGAGGTTTGCAAAGGATGCAGCAAGTATTGAAATGAAATAGAAGCTCTGTGTCTTTGTACTCTTGGGGTGGCAAGAGAGTGTAAAACTCCCATAAAGTGGAGCTTCTCTTTAGTTCAGTCCTCTTCAGTATTAGTAAAGCAGCTCACAAACTGAAACAGTGGCAATAGCCCCCACAAAGGGCATTCCTGCACCAGAGCACACTCAGAGGCCTGCTGCATAGCCAAGGCAGACTGCCCTCCTGCATCCAAAGATGAATTGGAAACTACACCTTCATCCATCTGGAAGCATTCACTTTGAGCCTGGAAGTAGCCAGGAGAACGTAAGCTTTTGCTTCCACTCTCTTTCATCTCGCAGTGACTGTGCAGTAATATAACAAACATGCACGCATAAGATCCTCACTCTCTGTGGAATCCTGTTTTCTTTCCTTCTCTGGTAGGCAGTATAGCTGAGAAATGAAGATTTGCCTTGCTAGAAAGAAGAATACAACAGATTAAGTGAAGTCAGAATGGATGCAACCCATGGATTTATTCAGATGCAAATTTAGTCCAATAGGAAGCCAGGCAGATGATGCCCTCAATCTTCTCAGGGCCCCATCAACACCACAACAGGCACTTCCTGGGTTCAGTGTTTTTCTTCAGGACAGCTGCTGTTACCAAAACCATCCTACACCAATGCCTACAGAAATTACTTCTTTAGGAGAAATTTATCCCCTGGAAACTGCTAAGCAAGGTCATCACCTCTGTTCCTTCAGAAGGGTTCTTTTCACATGTAGAGGCTTCATTAGCTGCATTTACTCTTGCATTTAAAACCTGCCCTGTCCTGTCTTTCAGTTACTATCACTTATGCCCTACTGCTCAAAAGATTTATGCTTAGTGAAGGAAGCAGAAAAGAAGCTTTTAACCCTGACAGTTTATTCCTCCCCTTTTTTCATAATAAAAGACTGAGGTTTGTTAAAATTCCAAGTAGGAACAACAAGTTTCAAAATTACTCTTTTTACACATACAACTGCCTTTCCCACAATAAAAAAAAAACCCAAAAACGCAAACCCAACACAAATGAAAACAAAACAAAAAACCCTAAGTCCCACTCACATGGTAGCAACTTCACTGTCTTACTAACTCCTTCAGGTATCCTGCAGGATCAGATTCAAAGACCTTTAAGGCACTGCCTCCATGAAGTGAACTAGAAAACTGTCACCACTTTTAAGAGGCCATCTTGGAATCTGTCCTTCACAGCACACAGAGCAAATTTGTCACAGAGAGCAAGTTCAACTACCCACTATCCCAGTGAGTTACTGTGCAACAGCAGGACTGAAGACAGCTAGTGGAAGACTTGTTTTCAGGTAGTCTGTCCTCTTCTACCTCATCCTTTAAACTTAAAATCAGAACTTGTACAAAAGTTTTCAGATTTTTTCCCTGCCCTCTGCTGGCAAGAGGTTGAGTGTTAAAAACACAGACCATGAGCATTAAACCCACAGAAAATCAAGAGACATTGTCCAGTATAGTCTGTTTTTTCATTTCATATCATCCAATTTAAGGTGAAGCGAGAGGGAGCATTCATTTAAGCAGCTGTAATGAAAAAAGATTGATTGAAAAGTCATTTTTGCTCCATTTCTTATGGCTAAGAGTCCCAGGTGTCTGTTTTCCTTATATTTTATTTTTAATGGCTGTTCCCTATTCAGCCTATAAGCTTCAAGGTCATCTTCAGGTCAAATTACACTTAGTGAACGATGCTCAGCATCTGCAAACCTAGCTCTGGGATCCCTCTCCCTCCCTCTTGCACCGGGTCTCCCACTCTGGGCTCCCAGCTTGCAAAACTGTAAATAAAGTAAAATGCTTAGGATACAAATTTTCATTTTTGCTTTTAGGTGGCATGATGGATGCCACACTGGCAAATGTGTTAAGACGACAACAAATGATGCCCTACTAGTAGAACATGCTAAAGCAATGAAGAAAGTACATGCCTAACTACATCTAGGCATTCTTAAGCTTGCCATTACTGACTGCTGGCAAAAGCCAAAGCATGCAGGACAAATCTAAACATGGCAGTCACCATATGTCTCCTACTACTCTCCAAGCACACAAATAGTGAGGGTCAGTTGTTTATCTTCCACAAAGAAAATAATTCCAGCAGTCAAAGGAAGTAAAATAAGACTCAGAATGCTGGGAAAAAACACAGTCCTGTTGTCAGATCTTGGATAAAATCCAATGCTTTGGAAAGTTGGCTTATCACCAGTGTTTAGAGGGTAGGGACGCATACAAATTTTATACATATGTATCTTCTCACACTACATACATATTTAGTCATTATTTGAAGAGTTAATAATTTACTTGCCTTAATAGTGTAATGTGGAAGACAGAAAATAGCATTTGTTTTCTCTAGATAAAAATATTTGCAGGGGGGTGGGGTGGGATTAACAAAACTAAGACAGGAATCTAAAGCCACAACTTCAGATTTCTGAGGGATTTTTCTGAACAGCCCATGAGAGATGAGTTCAAACTGTAACACGAATGAGCAATGTTTGTGTTGCACTATAAAAGCCCACCAGGAGCAGCAGTGATTTCAGTCTGTTAGAAGATGGTCTATAAGAGCAAAGTGAAAACAACAGTCCTTTTCATCCTAGACCCTACTCTTGCTTACTCATCCCCAAACATGACACAAGTATCAACGCTCATGATGACCATCACAGCCTGAGGAGGAGAGCACCATCCTACCTTTGGATGTAAAGGGTACTCATGTGAATATACTCTCTAGTGAATAGCTCTCTGTCCCTGAACTTCCCAACAAGAAGTTAAGAGCTATCAGGGAAACTTCCTAAAAAGGCTAACCTGAAGCATTGTAATAACTCTTAAAAGACCAAAAGAGAAACAAAAGGTTCTTAATCCATCTTTCTATGAAGAGCCCCTCTGGGCATTCACCTGCCTTTTAAGGAAGTGAGCTACAGCTCAGCAGCTGCACCACGTGTGAAATATTACAGCACTTGTTTTTAACTGCTGGATGAGGTGCCTCATGATTCTAGGGAGGCCTGGTTACTGCTGCAAGTGCTCCAAAGCTATAAGGAGACAGAGGTGTATACCCAAGTTTACAATACTTGCACATCTGCAGGAATACAGGGTATTTTTATCCAAAATTCAGTTTTCAGTGGATGAATCATAATGAAATACAAAGAAGGATGACACAGAAACAATAGAGCTCTGAATGGGAATATGACCTTGTGGTCTTTTCCTACAGGAACATAAAGATCTTTGCTTAGATTTAATCTGTAGATGAAGTGGGACAAATACACAGGACAATAGACAAGACCAAGTATACCCTGATTTATCTATCCTTGCTAGATAATTTGCTTCTTAGGGTATCTTGCCTAATCAAAAAAAGGAACATGTAATAGGGAGCTTCTGTCAGGCCCCAGGAAGGTGTGTCTGGGATACACATAACTATACAAACTTTGCAGAGAGCACACCAAAGAGGTCACAAAGAGGCTTGACTAGTTCAAAGACAGGCAGAAAAATAAGGAGTTCATTTTGAGCTTAGAGCTTTAAAGAAGACGACAAAGTCTGAACTGAATGAAACCCAAGGTTGACTGAAAAAATGAAGAACAAAAAAGAAAGCTTGTAACTCATTATCTATTCTCCTGTGGGCTGATTCTCCAGGCCTGGGCAGTCACAATTCTGCTCTTCTGTATACAAGACGCTGCTTGCACCTGGGGAATTTTTGGAATTAGCTTCCATATCTTAATACTTCAGGTGGTAAGCCTAATCAAACATTCAAGAAGAAATCTCTCTACCAAGAAAAAAAATCCTGGTATGTTCCATATGCACTGGGCTAGCATTTGGATATTAAAACTGCGACACCTAACTCTGCCAAAATGCTTCCCAAGACTCCAGAAAAAAAATCCCTCATTGTGCCTTCACTTAACCACCAAAGGGGTCCTTTTTATCCCTTCTTTTGACCCTCTCACACAAAAGTTTCCAAAGATGGAGAAAGCACCCAATTTCACATTTGGCAATGCTAGAAACAACACAGCAGTGGCCTTGAAATGTTTGCCATTTCTATTTGTCTTGACGCTAATTATACACAAAAGGCAGCTTCATCTACACTGGGCAGAATGGCTCAATGCACATTGGAGTTCAGTGCCTTCAGATCCACGCGTTTCCAAGTATGCATTATAACTGCAATCACAGCAAGTTTCTGATTTGCTTCTCCAAGACCAGG
>JAVJGJ010000030.1:26932169-26956690 GCA_035590215.1 Microhierax caerulescens
ATTTAAAAAAAAAAAAAAAAAAAAAAAAAAAGCTGAGATGCTTTATGTTCTTTTTTCTTTACCAGATTTAGGGGTGCGGGTGCCTGGATGCTGGCAGCAGGGCGCAGGGCTGAGCTCTCTGAGGAGAAGCTGGGCTGCCCCGGGCCGGTCACAACCGGTTCCAGCCGCCTCCACAGCAGCCAGGGCCCCGCCCAGCCCCTCAGCCAAGGCAGTGTCACCTCCTTGGAAGTGCCACATGGGCAGTAAAGAGTGAGGGGACAAATGTGAGAAACGACCCTGTGAGCACCAGGGTCAGAGGAGGTGGGGAGGGAGCGCTCCAGCTGAGGGGCAGGCACTGCCCTGCAGGCCCGTGGGGGCCGGGGCAAATATCCACACTGCAGCCTATGGAGGACGCTCTGTCAGACCAGGCTCTCCAGAAGGAGCACAGAAAGGGCCCGAGGTTGGAGCAGGGGAAAGTGTGAGGAGGAAGGAGCAGAGAGGGGCTGTTTTGGACTGACCACTATCCCGTTATCCATCCCCGGCACTGTGGCAGGTGGAAGGGCGGGCACAGGTAGAGGAGCTGGGAGTGAAGTCAGGCCTGGGAAAAACAGGGATGGTGAAAATGCGTGTGTTTAATTTTTCTCTGATTCTGACTATACAATTCTATTTTACCTGGCAACAAATTAATCTGTCCCCCAAGTCAAATCTGCTTTGCCCATGACAGTAATGGGTCAAGATAAAGACAGGGATATCAGTTACCAAGGAGCATTTTCATCTTATATCCTCCCCCTGTCCCCTAGAGGAGCAAGCAGCTGGGTAGGCTTCTAGCTGCTGGCCAAGCTCAAACCACCAAACCAATAATGGATACAACAAATACAAAACACTTTTTATACTTTAAACGTTACATTGAAAACACATCCTATTTTCTACTTCAGGATTTAAAGGATAATAAAAATTAAAAAGATTAGAAGTGTATAGCTTTGCTCAGTAGATGCCAAAAGGCTCAGTAGATGCCAAAAACACTTAAGCAAAATGACAGAAAGGCATGCTTCATTTAGCCATAACTTTGCAACCTGTGGAAATGCAAAGAAATAGTCTGTTGTGGTACCTCTTCTACCCTTCCAACCACCATAGCAGTGAATATTAGAAAAACTATTTGACAACAGTGTTTTCCAAAGGGAGAAATTTATAGATTTCTAGAATTACTTCTTTTTCATTTTCTCTTCCAGAAAATGGCTTGAAGATTGAACTAAATGTTTTCTTTCCCTCAGAAAGCTATTTAAGTAATAGCATTGACAATATTTGCCTTAAGATTCTGACCAAGACCTAATCTACCTGCCACCGCATGTTGTGCTTTCACAGCTTGCTGCTTACCCACCACCATCCTGGTGGTTTGCTGTAGAGAACTCCCTTGGGCAAAGCTGTGGAGATCTAAGGTGCTAGTCAGAATAAACAGCACTAACTTAAATATCTATTCTGGTTCTAAAGCTACCAGAATGGTGATAAACACAAAGCGAATGTCATACTGGAAAAAAACAAGGTTAGCTGCAAACTAGCAACAAAAATCTCTCACTCTGAATATCACTCGTGCTGTATGGCCCTCAATCATGTTCCTTCTCTGCTAATGCTATAGCATGTACAAGCCAACCACTTAAAGCAATCCCACTGGCAATAATCCACCAGCTCTCACTCAGAAAACAGCAATTTCCACTCTTCGTTACATATTACACTAGTGCAACTAAAATAGAGTCCAACAGAAAACATTTTCTACTAAAAAAAAAAAAAGACAATCAGATCAAAAACTAAACCTTTGTGGAAAGACGGCAAATTCACTCAGTCATTTTCATTCAATTTTCATCTTAATGCACTATAAAAACATGAACGCTACAGTATATGTATGTAGTACCTTAATAATAAGTATCTAGAAATTTCATGCAGAAACATTAAATTTATGGAATCCTATTTGCACTACCACAATGAAGTGCTGTAACAGAACTGAGCCAGAACTTTGCTCAACATCCAGGTTCTTTCCTGCCGCCATGTCAGACCAGAGAGACTGCATATTTGTGGTTTCTTTAAGTCTTGCAGCCATGGTATGGTAACAAGTTCACAAATTAGTACTAAGGCTGATGGAACACAAAGGATGCACAAGATTGATCCTAGAAGTCTACTTCAGAAAGACTTTAACTGGCACCCATCAGGAGAACTTGGAAGTGAATTCCACTCCTTTGCAGATGACTTCAAAGTTGCAGCAAGGACTAGGAAAAGCTTGCCTTTCTCCCCTTCCACATTTCACCCATCTGCAGAAGATCAGAAGGCTCTAGTCAGATGAAATGGAAATCCACTCACCCTAAAAAATGCATGCCCAAAAAATCATTTTATTTAAATAGCCACATATATTTTAATGAAATATGTGTATGCATTGCAAATAAATTCTATATTGTCTCACTTTCTCAGGTACTTCGCAGTATGAGGTGAGCTGTTGCCAGCATTTTATATTCAAAACCCTGCAAGTTACAGGCTCCACAGAGGAAATCAAAAGAACTGTATTGCATTACACTTCAATGTGTTGTCTCAGCTCATCTGTGTCCAACAGAACTGTAACATCTCTGTTGAAAGCAAGCACTGATGTCATTGCTGTCCTGGCTGCCTAGTCTCTACCACATTAACCTGCTTTAGCAAATCAAATTCAAGCAGCATTTGCTGTACTCTGTACTGTAGTCTCTTTTCCTAAGAGACCAGATTAGTACCTAAATCCATTTATTTTTGTTACTTCTGGTCAGAAATGTCATTTCAGGTACGACTGCGCATCTCAGTAACACAGAGTGCAAAAGAACACCATTTTTGGTCACTACCAAATCCCACTGGACTTGGTGAGGTCAAATAAACACAAGCTTTTCTTTCTTGCCTTCTTACAGTTGACTTGAGCAGTACAAAGCAGCTAAGTGGCACAGAAGGTAAAAATGATGCCTGTTGTACTACAGAGATGAGCAAAGGCTGGACTACAGGTTATGGAAGTCAGACACCTATTCCTACATCCTTCTACTAGGAAAGGAAGGCAGCAGTATCTTGGCTCCCATGCAGAGTCCATGGAAGGTCAGGTCTGTGCAGAGGGGGCACTGCTACAAGGTGCCCTCATTGCTCATCGACTCACCTCACCTACCACCATGTTTAGACAGCCCCGTCTGGAGGGTAGAGGGGGTTCGTTTTGCAAAGCCTCACTTGTGCATAGACTTTCTACCCAGCAACGGGCCTGCACCTAATGCTCAAAACTGGATCCAAACCTTTCAAGTTCCACATTTTCATTCAGGTTCTGGCCCTGACTCTGTCAGGTGCTTAAATATGTGATTTGTTTGATGGACTTCTATTGTGTTTAAAAATGTGCTTAAACCTGGGTGTTGGCATAAGAGCTTTGCTGAATTGGGGCCATTTAGCAGGAAGCCTGCCTCTGAGATCATTGTCACAAGGTTTTAAAGTTGGAGATTGTGCAACTATTATCCTTTATTGCCCATTTTATGCCAAAGTCTCTCCTTCTTTTTACATTCCTCTTAAAAGCAAAGCTATTTTGGAGCATTTAATATTATTTAATCTCTTTACTCTGGCAGCATAGAAATTACAAGGACCGTTACAATGGTCCTGTGTGTGCGTATGTTTTATTGATGTATATGCTGACCTAATATCAAATTGATTTTGCTCAGCTTTTCTGCTGACCATGGAAAAATGCAAATTGGGTATTATATTTGCACACTAATTTTATTGGGCCCCTGTGTCTTCATAAAAAGATAAAGTTTGGGCTAATAAAAATAAAACATTTCTGGTGCTAATATAGGCAAATGTTTATGTAGGCAGGTAACAAATTGGTTTGTCATTTAGGGGAACATAAAGAGCACTAAAATCATCTTTAGGCAAAATAGATTGGTGGCTTTTGCTTAGCTTTTAGCTTTCATTTGCAAAATCAATTTAATGTCGCACAGTGTCTCAAAGACAGGGTGACACAGGATTAAGACATTCATTGTATTCCCCCTCCACAACTCCCCCTTATTCAGAGGCCCTGGGATTTGGGTTTCTCTTGTTCAAAGTAAATTAAATATACTCCAGCAGAAAAGAGGAAAAAAAAGGAACATTTAGACTTAAACTATATGCAAGCATCCTATATGGACAAACACAGGGGCAAGGTAGGAAAGTGGGACTGTTCTGAAGGTAGATACTTAAAGAGTTATCAACACTTGTCAGTGCCACCAGGAATCTGAAAGTATAATACTTGTACAAACTCTTTGCCTGGCCATTTCTTTGTTCCTCCTTCCTCTTCCCTCTTTACGTCCCCTGTAACAATGTCTTTCGCATCTCTTTAACAGCCAGCAGTCTCTGCTGGAATGCAGCTAAGTGAACTTCGATGACAGTTTAAGTAGATGGGGCATATATCAACAGCCTAACTTCTATTTATTGAGAAATGAGTTGACCTATTTAAATCCCAGAGCAGGCACAATTTCTATCCAGCTCTTGTTTTTCATCCCCTCCTCCTTCCCCTTCCCTTCCTCAATTGCAGGGTATTTTGGAGGGGTTCCATGCAGTGGGAGGTTACATAAACAGTTTCAATGTTAATACTTGACTGCGTTTTCAACTTAATAGCCCAGCAAAGGGATTTGACTGCAAAGGAAAAGGCCAGAAATATCTCCTGGTAAAATTATGCTGAAGCATAGATCAAATGACACTGCAGAGCTATTTGCAAAATCAGAAATGGCAAACTACTATACAGCAAGATCCCCCTTACCTCCCAGCCCCACTTGTTTTTAATCTTCATTACACCTCAGAAGCAACCGTTTTTTTCATTTGGGCTTTCTGATACTGGCAGCTTACTACACCTCTGAGGCAGGGAAATTAACTGCATGCAAAACCAGTCAAGGTATAGTCATATCTTTCCTCTGTCCTCATTTCCACTAAAAAGAAAAAGTCTCAAAAAGCCTTTTTTTTTAATTTGTTTTTAAATTATACATATGCATTTGAACATCGGAACATACAGTCCTATGAATAAGAACAGAAATCTGGAATATGAACAGCACATTATTCGTCCTCAAACAGCCAAGGTGGTGACAACTCACAATTAAGGATGCAGACAGTAGCATTTAATGTCACCTACCTGCATCACCGTCATATCATAACAGTTTAACAGGCAGGTCCCCAGCCTGCTTTCTTTTTCCCTCTCCTGCTTTGCTATTTATAAAGTCAGGTTGGAGTGTAGATCAACCCCTTGCCCTCCAGAGACTAGAGGCAGGCAGTAAATTATGGGAAGGCTAAGTGGTACATCAAATGTGTCTCCTCAAAGCTATATATCATCTTGTTAAATTTGATGTCTAATCCCAGAACCCCAGAAATCATTCCCAAAATCCCAGAAAACGCATGTGTCCTTCAGATGATATAGAACAAGAAAGTAAAGTTTACTTGCAGAGAAAAGAAAAAAAAACAAAAACAAAAAACATTCCAAGCAAAAAAAAAAAATCTAGCCATTATTTGCTTAAAGTCTTCATTGTATTTGACTGTCTTTCAATGTTATTTCCTTAAATTACATAGTCAGAACTCCATGTCAGAACTCACCTATCTGTATGTGAATACATGAACTGTGATCTACAGTACTTAAGTTTTTTCTTACAATCGTCAACACTAACGAATAAACCAAAACATATCCTCTGTCTCTCTAAAAATTTTACACTAGACAGAAATGTGGTAGCTTGCGTATGTAGCAGCACTTCTGCAGTTACCATCAGTGACAGTAATAAAGATCTTCAGCCATTCCACAGGGTTCTCTTAACCGCGCTCCACAACCCCACATCAGTGAAGATAAGGTAGAAACACATAGGAGCTGCCTGCAGCCACAAAGGAAGCAGGCCTCAGTATCGAT
Source organism: Microhierax caerulescens (assembly GCA_035590215.1). NCBI lineage: Eukaryota > Metazoa > Chordata > Aves > Falconiformes > Falconidae > Microhierax > Microhierax caerulescens. Next base: position 26,938,045 of record JAVJGJ010000030.1, read on the forward strand.
TCCTTCTCTAAAGCTAACTGCTACCTATCTTGCTCTCTCTTTTCACAGCTGTCATTCCCTCTAGAAATTGCTCACCCCATCCCAGTGGCCTTCACACTGTACAAAGGGATAGAAGTAAAATATTCAGATGCAAGACATTACTACCTGCAACGCTAGAGTTACATGGGTGTCTTTTCAGTTTGCCTTTAAAACCCAGGGATTCAAAAGATATTGCTAGGGCCTGTTATAAAGCAATTCTCTATCAGCTCTCTCCAGCGGAGAAGGCTACGGCTATGTTTATTTGCTACAAGTATGCAAGGGCTGAAAGATAAGAGAATAATTTATGTCAGAATTTCAGCCAAGATAGCAAAGAGGGAATTACCAACCACTCACAGAGTGGTCCAGCAGTTACAGGAGCAGCCAGGACACCTTTTGTTCTGTTCCTTCCAGTTTTGCTGCAGATTTGCCTGTGATTAACGTCAGTACTAAGATTTTCCCATCTAAAAATTGAGCAAACCCATGTGCACTTCAGAACAGAACTGAGACCCAGTACAGCCATACTCAAAACTCTTCTAGTTTCTCTGAGATGCAGAGCCTCATCCTTGCACTAATCATGGATTCTTTCAGGGAAGGCAGAGCTGAAAAGGACATCTATAACTGCCATGAGATGCAACTCCAGAAAATGCTGGACCAACATGCCTAACCTGTCAAAGCCAATGGATAAAATAACAGGGAAGGTGCAAGCTGCAAGACAACATGCAGAAATCAGGAAAGATGCTTCTGGGAAGCTGTAACGGGAAAGCCTCTATTCACTGGGGCTATACCTCATATTCTTCACTTAAGGAACAGGCAAAAAGTACAACAGAAGCATAACTGAAAAAAAGATGGAGATGCATGAAATGGTGGACAAAGCTGGATAGATACCTACCCAAGTATTTTGTTCTAAGTAGGGCCTCATTCTAGGAGAAAAAAAAGTGAAAAGCAAACAAGGTTTTTAAGCCAGATGGTCTAAAGGCTCAAACTTGGGGGGAGCAGAGAAACAATACAACCAACACTGTCACTGGATTAACCTCCTGTGTTACACCATTTAGACACCATCCTGAACAACATGAATCCTTCTCTCTTATTCTTCCCAAAACGCTAATTACAAAGAATCAGGGACACTCCATACTCAATTACAGGACACAGGAGATTACTATTTTTCTTTTGATTCCTTTCCTGCATAGCCCCCTCCCTGGGAGGAAGGGGATGGACTCACAGGGTTAAGCAGAATAAAGCCTTCAGTGTACAAGACCTGGCTTGAAAGCACTGATCCCAGACAGGACGTGCAAAGTGTTCTGCAGGAGGATTTGGCCTTTACTGAACTATGATAGCGTGTTCTTTGGTAGCTGAGCTAGTGGTCAATAATAAGCAACCTGCTGAAATGAGATTCATGAAGAGCAGTGCTCCTCAAAACGTGACAGTGACCTCTCCAGGAAGCACCAACACTCTTTGGAGAGATGCTTGAGCCCACAAGACAAGAAAAAGGCACCAGGGTATAGACTCTCTCTTCACATTCACAGCTTGCCCTAAACCAGAATTCAGACCTGAACATGTAGCACCAAAATTTAAGATGCTCAGTCTTACACACCAAATTCAAACTCTGAAACACCTCAGCAAGATGGGAAATGCAGACTACCCTCAGGGCTGAAACACTCACACAAGTTCCTAAACCAGCAAGATGCAAATCCTTCTTTACTGTAATACTAGATACTGGTTTCAAGTCAAGACAACAGACATCATCTTTTTAATGTAAGGGAGATGGCAGAGATGGGGTGGAAAGTGTCCCCTTTTCACAAAAAGTGGAGTGACCTCTCCTGGACACACTACCAGGCCCCTGCTTTTGGTCATTGATTCACTCGGTTTATTCACAGGGACATGATGGCAGGGAGTCTGTGGCTTGGGAGAAGTCTCAATAGCCCTAAGTCAGCTTTGCTTAGGTGTATGCATTCCACTCACTTTTGACTTTTATTCCCAGCATCAGCAAGTGGCACAGACACAACCTCAGACAGAGCATACTAAGAATATTTGACCTATACCACATATCCCACAGTCTGGCTGAAGAAAGTCCCGTCACACTCTTGTCCTTTCCTTCAAAAGAAAATTGTGATATGCATGCCCAGAGGCAGGGCACTTTGTCCTCCTTAAAGCCCAAGAATTAAGTAAGCTGCTATTCTTATCCAGGTGCTGCTTACGACTGTAGCAAAAACAATTATTGCAAAGACATTTAAATTCCATCACGACACATAAAACCTTCTCCCACTCTAACCAAACTGCCATTTCTGTCCCCTGCCTTATATCAAACCAAGAACCGTTCCTCTCAGAGATGATTCTTCTCGAAGATCTGTCAGCACCACATTCACGTACACACATGTCTACCAATCTTAATTGTCCTTTTTGTCCCATCATTAGTTAACAATAAATTTCAGAGGTGCAGTCAATCAATATAGCATAGTGTGTTAAGTGAAAACATATTTTGTTGTCTGCATACATGCATACATGGACACTGGAAGGCTGTGTGAGCTTTGTGAAATGTATCTAGTCAGCAAGCTGTTAAAACCAATTTATACACACACACGCTCTCTCGAGGAAATAAGCCCATGGAGATTTTTAATTAAAGTCAAAGGAGCCTTTAAAAGTGGAGGGGGAGAAATCCAGCACAGCAAGAAATAAATTAATAAAAACATACTCCGAGTTGAAGCTCAAGGGGATCACTCTCAGTCATCATTTATTTAAAGGATGGGATACGTCAAAGGTAGGAATGTCAAGTGGGAGATGCTGTGAAGCAGCAGAGGACAGAAAAGGGGCTGACGAACTGCATGCCACAGCTTCTGTAGCAGATCATTTTTTGTCACATAGGTTGTATTTGTGGCTGGCCACCTGCTGCTTCATATTCACTGCCTCTCAAAGCTAGTTACCAAAATATCTGTATTCCCTTTCACATTTGGTCTGGGAAGGACCCCTTAGCTCATCTAGACTACCCTTATCTGGCCAGCACCCAATTTCTGCAGAACACTATTCCATTGTCTCACCCTGAGGATATTTTCCTTTGTATTCAGTCAGCAATTTCTTTTACTGAATTTCAATCTATTTCTTGCCTCTTCCCTTAGTGTTTATATTTTTTAAAATGCCTTAATTTTGTATGCATTGTTTTAGCTTTTGCTCAGGCCATAGACTATTCCAGAAGAACTAAGTGACCCCTTCAGATAACTCTTACACACAGGCATACTACAGTTCTGCTCAATTCTCATGTCCTTAGATCTTTTTATAAAGTTTCAATGCTCAGATGAGAGCTGGCATCCTGCTTTTCACCTGTCATTCTTGCAGCCACTGTATCATATTTTCTAGCCTTTTCCATAGCACAGGGAAGAGATTTCTTCACTTGAGGCCAGTTGCAAAGCAGCAGTGCCACATTGCTTAGCTTTAACAACTCCCAGTATCAGCTGCTAGAGCAAGCTCTCATCACCTCCACTTGCCCTGTAAACAGCTCACTGGGGTGTAAGACGCTTGTGTGGATCAGTGTCCTCAGCAGCCTCCTGGGTCTCCAGTCCTGTATTCAAGGGAATATAATGCTTCTAGTCTGTGCTCTGTCACAAGCCTCCCAGCATCAGATGCAAATGAAAGTAATCACCCATAATAAATCATGTGATTATGCTGGAAACCCATGCATGTCTGATCCTTCAACTACAAGAATTGTGGAGATCCAATATTAACTGCATGTCTTGACACTCATTATCTCATTTACAGAGTCTTGTGCTGTCTATTCTTCTTTACCAGCCAGATCCCTTGGTAGAGACAAAAACTTCATGGATAAGATCCCACAACGTGCAAAAACATGGAAATGTAACTCATTTCCAACACAGAAAACACTGAAATTATTTGAAACATTAACACATATTTATTAGTGAATGCAAATTGAATTATGTTTTGCTCTTTCCCATTAAAAAGGCTAAACCCACCCCCTTTACAGGAAGAGGGTTAGAAAGGTTAAAAAAAATGAAGAAAGTCAAAGTCATTACATTCCAATCAAACTTGATAAATATGTAAATTACAGGAACTAAACAGTTGGCTTTGACAAATCACTTCGACGTAATGGATTTTTCATAGTAATGAGGCTGCAGTGCAATTGTTTTTTTAAAGCCTTACGTTTCTCATTAATACAAAGTGTGAGTCAGTGTGCACAATGGGGATATTTACCAAAAAAATTAAGAGGGGGAAAAAAAAATTCAGACAGCAGTTGACATCACAGAGGGATGCCACAGCCTGAGATGGTTTCATTGCTTCCATCAGCATTGACACATTGTTGACTAGTCTTTAATTAAGTGGCTTGAACTCGAGGAGCTACTCAATGCCAAAAGAAGCATAAAGCCTAGGACTTTGCCACTTCCAATTTATTTGAAATGTGTTTATCCATCCAACACTATCAAAGGTGCCAGCTGCATATGCTGTGCAGGCTCTACAAGACCTACAAAAATGGAAGAGGTGCAAGAAAATCACTTCCGTGACCTTTAAGTACCTTCCCTGCCCGCTGGTATCTTCCTGCCTCATTCAAGTTCTCTGACATTTCAGACCACGTCAATCATCATGACATCTGTGCACCTCACTATCTTTCTAATCTAGGTTGGACACTAGTCAATAAAGATTCGTGCAGGAAGATGACCCTCATTCATGGAGTACCGCTCTCAGTTTCCTCATCATTGTCCTGAGAACAGGCTGGTATTCACTAAGGCATCTCACAGCTTCTTACTCTGGACTTGTGCCTCACCTGATGCAACCTATCCAGGAACATCCAAAGGACAGCATCAAAGGGGATTTAAGCCAGCAGTGCCTTTCAAAACAAAAGGGCAATGATTGTAGTGAAAGTGTCTCCAGAAAAATGGAGGCCTCCTTGCCATGCATTCAGCTTTAGCAAGTCTCACCGCACAGGGTCGTGCAGGTGTTGCCCCATTTAGTGCAGACTGCTAGCAATCAACCAGCCAGTTGCTGCTGTCATTGAGACTGTATTGGGATGACCACTTCAACAGCCTACAACTGAAATGGACTCTGTTCTTAAGGAACAGGGGTTTCTCTGCAGACATCTTACTACAGCTGCCGAAGCAGATTTGAATACAAAACCACAGATTAAAGGGAGGTGGAAAAAAAGATTAGTCCATTTCTCTGTGCTCCCCCCCTACATCCTTTGTACCATCCCATACAAGAACCAAATTACCCTGGTGCCAACAGGGCCCAGTTTACATATTCTGCATGGTACAGAAGTTCCTGAACAAATACAGGGGCAATTTCAACATGCACGCCTACATCTGATACAATTTTGGCTGCTCATCCCTTCCTATTTGCATGAGGGCTGCATCCATGTCCCCTGACTATGAGGAACTGGGCCACCTGGCATTTCGATTCCTGAGTCAAGGCTACAGAACTGAGTTTATATTTACTCCCCCATACTCTCAGTGCACCCAAGGGTCAGCCAACATAGGGTGGTGATAGATCAAAGACTATGCTGCTGATTTTAAGTTATTTAAAATAAAAACAACCCTTCTCACCCCAATCTGTTGAAAGTACGTAAGGGTGAAGAAGAGAAAACACAGCCAGGGGGAATGTCAGCAGGCAATAAGGACAGAGGAGGTGGAGGAGAGGACTGTTTAAACATCTTCTAATAAGCCTATAAACCCTGGCTATATCTCTGCATGCATGCATTTCTTTTGCTGATATAGGATGCATACTCCATGTAATGCTATTCTTGTGAGCCAGAAAATCTGCATGTAATACAGCAGGAGAATGCTAATGACCTTCAGCTGAGCTGGAATCCAGCACTACTTCCCTTTATCAAAGGTAGACTTCAGAGCAAACAGTCAATCTTGGGGATCCTCGTGGAGTTGAAAAATCAGTGAACATAACGTGACCACATACATCCCTGTTTGTGCTAAGTGTCCCCCAATTGCACAGGAGTTGATAATCCCTCCCAAATACCCCTCAGGCTATAGCAGAGTTTTTTTTCAAGCAGCACTTTGTCAGTAAGAGAAAAGCAATGTCAAGACCATTCAGGTGATGAATACTTGAAACAAAGATGGGTTAAACAGCTCACCCAACATAAGCTACTAAAACATCAGCATAACTGCCAGAAAAACATCTGTACTCCATTCCCCACATCCCCCTGTCCCCTCCAGGCTGTGGGGACAATCCCTGCTTGGTCTGACCCACATCTCTGATGGAAGCCATTTTACCCAACCATACTGTTCCCCAGACAAAAACATTTGAAAAATCTGGAGCTATTTCAGATGAAAGAAAAATTAATAGAGATAACCCCAGACAAGTTGAAAAACGAGAGCAGCTGAGGGACTTAACCCTGCTGGCTTCACCAGTAAATGACACAAAAGCTTGATTTGAATGAAAAGCTAGGTCAGCACTTGCAAGGACTGTCGTCTTAGTTTATGAGCTGATTTAGAAGAAACAGAGAACAGATTACTCCTAATTTGCTTTATCTTTACATTTCTGATCTATTGATTATAATAATTATAGAAGCTATTTTCCCATTAGCCACAATTATTACCATACAGACAACATGCAAAAGTCAGCGTGGATTTAAGCAGTTTTGTTTCCAGAGTGCTAATGTAATACCGTTCTGCACATTTCCAAGGCAGAAAAAGAAAAATAAAGCTTCCATGCCATTAAGTTCAAGCAGATTTTCTCATCATCACAGAATTTAAACTTTCAAACCTGCCATGTCCACACTGATGACATTTAGGGCTGAACCCTGGAGAGACTTTTCAGAAGTTGTCAAGGCTGAGCCCAGACCACTGTCCTAATTTTGAGAAAGCTTCTAAAATGATGGAAAACTTTTTGAAGGTCATTGTCCTCTATCAAGTACATGATGTAGCGCTGTCTGAATATGAGGATAGAAGTAAAAAATCCTGCATTCTTTTTCTTGTTCTTCCACTGAACTGCTGAGTAACCTTTCAAAAGACACTCAAGAATAAATCCACAAACAGATTTAGCAACTAAAGTAGCCTAAATCCCATTTAAGTCCATAGTTTAGATCTTCAAAAACTGCATTCAGCTGTCACCTGGTTCAGGACATGTCAGTATCCATGGGCAACCAGAATTCTCCCTTTGGCCAAGTCCCCCAGAAATCCACATACCTCTGCCTCTCCCACTAGTTTCAGCAGGCATTTGAAAATTGTACCTAATGGAAAAGCAGCACAAAAACACAGTGCTAAAAAAGCAGTAGTGACAAACCCTGATTTTTCAATACTTACAGGCTTAGCAGACGTACCCAGCATGTGGGAAGTCCCCAGGCAAAACCTCTTTTCAGCCTGAAGGCATCTGAAACTACATTTGCACTTCCAGGAGTATTCTAAACACATTATATTGCAGGATTTTTATTTATTATTTTATTTTGAAGTGTAAGTACTTAACATTAATAGCACGCAAACCAGAATCCTGTTTTCCCTCCTTCCACGCTGACACACTGAATACTAGGTTATAGGATCATGATTGCTCTTACTCAACAGCTAACCCAGTGAATATTGACTTAGATGACAAAGATAGGTAGCTTCATCATGAAGAAATAAGAGCCTCTTCCCATCCCCAGAGCCTGAGGACGTGCTCTCTGAAGGCTCAGATTTAGAATGCAGAGTTTGGAAAAACTGAAATTACAGGGGTTATGTCAAAATGTTGTTTCTCTTTCCCAGTCATCCCCTGACTTGCCTGTCTAACTCCAGGAGAGACTCCAGACAGAGTGCCTTATCAGTGCTGACAAAATAAGTGAAGATACAGACAGAATTCAAGGTCTGTTCTTCAGCACGCTGTATTTGACTGCCTTGAGTTGGCTGTTTTTCTAAATCTTATTCTATGCTTTTTCTGGGAGCACAGATGACTATTGAAAGGTTGGCAATTCTTGTAAGCAGCAGATCAGATGCCTTCAAAATTGGCACAGGGACTGTACATACTTCTTTTTACCTTAATTTTCATAACTCTTGATTTATTTTCTTCCTTTTTAAAAACACTGGCAACAACTGCCTGTTTTTATACCTTGCTTTGAGATCCTTGAATGGAAGACACTTTACATCTGTATGCACTTATTACTAAAAACAACTTATGCCTGTTTCTTCTCCTCATTGGTAAACAATCTAGAAAGCACTTTCCCAAAATCTGCACCTTGATCATGCAGTATTTTATCTACAAAAACGCAGGCCTCAAGTTGTTAGGTTTTTTAGCTTGAGTGGATAGGAGACATCAGAAGAGGGAGGGGAAAAAACACACCCAACAAACAACCAACAAACCTTTCTTGAGAATTTCATTTTCAATATATTCCTTTCCTACTCCTTTAGCTGTGGGTCACACGTGTAAGCAGCCTTTCATGGCAACGCATGTCCAGAAGATTCCAATATAAATCAATAGTGGATATATTTTGCTTTTATTTTTAATACGCTGTTTAATCCTTTTTTTGGATAGAAAAAGAGAACCTGAGACGCATACAAATGGGTCACAGCACCTCATGTTTACTGTTAAACATGAACTAAATCTGAGTAGCTTGGCATATCTCTATAATAAAATAGGAACCATTAATAAGATTTCATTAAATGGAGAGCTAATGTGTAACAACCTTACATCAGATATTGTGAAAACAGAATTTCATAACAAGGGCTGGGAGAAGTATTATCAAGGACCTAAGTAGAAAATCTATCTTTCTCGATACTGGAGGAATTTATATTTGAAGAGTGTTCTTTCCTATTGAGATCTTCATTGACTTGTACAAAAATACCGCTTTTAATCTCAAATCCCCACTGGCATTTTCATATAAGCACTGAAAATGCTATTGGGCTTTAGAGATTTAATTTAATGAAGGAAAAGTATTTCTATTAAAGTGTGTAATTTTTTTTTTATTTTATTTTTTTAAACACAACATCTTCTGAGGAACCAGGGAAATGGGATTATTTTAAGCTCTGAAAAACTGACTAACCTGTGCCCTTGTAGAACTCCTGCTTCACAAAGAAAGCTTAACAGCTGTGTCAGAACCTGTAGGTGTACTTGAAAAGGGACCCTACCGTCCCAAGTCACATGCACACTGAGAATGCCAAGCCTGAAGAAGGCAGCAGAAACAGAGGAAAAAAAACATCTCCATGCATCAGGTTGTTTATGCTAAACTGCTGCATCATTAAGCTCCCTTCTGAAATGTCAAAGATGGCAAAAACTCACCAAATAGCTACTAAATCTTCTGCATTAATGGACTGATGCTCTCATCTATTCATGTCAAAAAGTATTAGGTCTGGCTGGGTAGGTAACAAATTCACTGTTGGGGTAAATGAAAGCCACTCTATCAATTTGGGCAGAATTGCACCCTTTGGCTCCTGTGATGAGATAGACTCTGAATTGTGTGAGATAGAATTCCCTTCATATTAATTCCCATAGTACTGCTTTTGTGAAGAGAAAAAAAAAAAAAAAATGTTTTATCTGTGGATCACCCATGTCTTTTTTGTATGAATATTCATTACAAATATAAATTCCTTTTCATATTGAAAAATCAAGTGCACTTGACACCAGGAGGCCTCTCAACAGGACACTGCCAGGGTTGACAAGCTCAACAGTAGACATAAGTTACAGCAGTTGCTCTTATTTGTGTGCAGAGCTTACAAAAAGTTAACTTTCCTTGATTTTAAAAAAGAAAGCACCACAATCAAAAAAAACCAACCCACCAACACTATTTTTTACTTTGGAACTGAAGAGATCACCTGAGTTATAGCAATGCAAACCCTATACCAAGTTACCTACTGCAACAACAGCTGGGCTAAGGAATTATATGAGGATATACTGTGGCAGCAGAAGAGGGAAAATCCAGAAACAAATACTTGACTTCCCATGAGATCCACTACTTATCTCATATTTGGACAGCCAACTCTACAGAGGGGTTCTTTATGTAAGGAGGTGTAGATAACAGGTCACCCAGATGCCATCATAAACAAGGAAAAGGGTCATCTGCTTCTGAAGCGAGATAACCTTGACGAAAGGAGAGCTAGAGTCCAAAGGACTAATGAAAAACTAGTTCCTCATAATCAGCTGATGAAGCTAGTGTAGGTTTCAACAGGCCTTCAGCTGCAGAGCTTCATCGCAGCCCAAACGACAGCCTGCTTCGACCTTTCTGTCCCCTTTCCCATGTTCAGCTGCCCGTCTTGCCTATTTACATTCACAGGCCTTTCAGGTAAAAGTAGTATTTCTCTCTAAGCATGAAATTGTAGATAAAAAGATAATTCTGCCATTCACTTCAACAGAATGATGATTCCCCTGTGTGCTTATAGGCTAGCCAGTACAGCTGAGTATCTTACTACTTGAAGTTTCTGTGACTAACGGTCAGGTAAGGCTAAACTGCAATTGGGAATTCACGTAGCTTGCTGTGCCAGATAGATGATTGGTGTCAAAGAAACTGGTGGTTCATTTCAGAAGGTTAAAAAGCTTAGCAGAAATAAGTTAAATATGACAAATCTGGGGAATATGGGCAATCACCTGAAGTATTTGGAACAGCAAATACTCCATCTGTGGCTCCTGTGCATAAAAAATTACTTAAACTTAATTAAAACAGTGATGAAAAAGATAACCTGTGAATCTTTATTAAAACAAACATACTGTTTGCTGGATATTTTGATAGCTACACATCCAAGCTCAACACAAAACTTTTACTCTAACTGCCTCTATTTTTTTGTGGTGGGTACAGGCAGGCACGATAGACCATGCTCTGATTTAATTTATTGCTCTTGAAATGGTCTCATGCAAGTGGGCAGCTCAAGTACGAAGACAGACATAGTTTTAATGTTTGGATCAACAAGCACCCAGAAGTTCCTATTTTTAGTCAACTGCCACCAAAATGTACGCAAATAATCACAAGAGAACTTTGTTTTTACATGAAAGCAATCGATATTATCAGGACACTTTTACAGTGGTGGTTCTGGCTCCTCACTAAAGTAATACGACAGACACTGGGTTATGCTCTCCATAGAAATGCAATCCTTCCTCAAATGCTGTCACAAAACTGGCAGAACATTTCCATTCTACCACAATCAAAGCATAAACAGGAAAATAAAAACCTGATTTGATGACATATGATCTAGATAAGAAAAGGGTCAGTCTAGCCTCCTGCTTTGTCTCCAGCAATAGCCACTAATGAATAACCATGGGGTAAGCAAAGCACACAGAAAGAGAGCCTTCCCTAGCCATTCCCTCCCAGATTCTGAGAACTAGGGGCTTTTTTATCATTTAAAACATCCATAGATTTTTCTATAAGAAGCCAGTCCTACTGTCTACCCAAACCAGTTTACACAACTTTTGATTCAGAACCGTTCTGAAAAACATTAACACCCTAGTCATGAACAGCCTCAAACTTCAGATACAGGGGAAAACTTTACAAGCGATCTCTGTCACTACAGAGAACCAAGCAAAAATTCCAGTACTGCAGAAAGAAAACCACTGGGTCAGGTTCAAACCATGAGGGACCATCCTGCAGCCAGCATAAATTGTTACTGCTCCATTGAAGCCAGTGGAACTGTGACTACTTGCCTCAGCTAAGGAACTGCCCTGAGTCACTGGCTCATCTCTAATGGCACTGCTCGGGGACAAGGTGGGTGGAAGGGAGAAAACAGGCAGGGAGGAAAGTGATGTGGAGTGGCAGATAGTATATATTTTTTTTAAGAAGCTGGCAGTGTTAATAGAAATCCTTATTCTTCCACTGCATTCTTATGCAAAGCTGAGATCTGAAGGTTACCTGCTTCCCCAGTGACTCGAAATGGAATTTTTTGTAAAGTAATCTCTTCAATCTGTCTCTTCCTCTATTTACAGAGCATAAAAGTAACCATAAAATGCCACCGTTTTTGAGCAAATCTAATCTGCCCTTCCAGTAATACCAGGCCACACAATAATTATCTTATTTTCTCTTTGACAAATATGGAATTATTGGCTGCTGATTGTCAAAAAAATGCATGTCTTTACATTGAATAAATAACAGTAAAGACAAATAAAAATATGAAACACTGAGCATAGGCAATAAGAGGCTAATGCTTCTGACCAGTGACCTGTTCTGCAGAGTTAGTGACACAGAACAGTCTGTCATTTTGTTCACACTGCTCATGGCTTTTCCAGAACTCTTTTCCACTTCAGTTTCAGACAAGGAAACAAGGAAAAAAGACAAGATGGGAAAAGAGAAAGCTATTTGCTTTTGCATGAGGGGTGGGAAACAAGTTCTTAACAAAAGGAAAACAGTGAAATAGCCTAGTTTGGGACAGCTTCAGGGTAATGCAAGACCAAGGTCAAAGGTTTCTAGAGGGGAGGTTTCACTCAGTTACCTGTGGATTGAGAGAGAGACTAGCTGAAGTGCAACAAATGCAGGATACAAACAGTAAAGAAGAGAAACAAAATAAGCACCTATTTCAGACTCCTGATTATCAAAGACTGGGAGAAGAACCACCTGTCCTTGGAAAATCCAAAGCACCACTAAGTTCAGCAAGAAATAACAAGCAGCCAAAATGAAAAACAGTGACAGTCTCGGCAGGGATGCTGCTTCTGCAGCAGGTACAAACTGCAGGAGTGCCAGCACAGTGTCGACCAGCCTGATGTGACCACCGAAAAGCACAACACAACTCTTTCCCTGAGGAAAAAGCAAAGAAGTTTCACTGTATGACAGAGCAACCCATAACCATATGTGGGTCAGGCACAGTGCCTCAGTTCCTAAACTCAAAGGAGAACTATCCTCCCATTCAGCTCGATTTTTTCAGGTAGAAACCTTGGATATCTTTAGCATGCTGACAATGGCGAGGTTTGCACATTGGTCCCAGCAGTCAAGCTGCACAGAGCCAAGCTGATGTGAGAACCCCTTTGCCAGCACTAGCAACAAATGTTACATGGGAAAAAGGTCACTTACAGCCTCAGGCAAAGGAATGGTGTGTTCCTCCAGCTCCCTGGAAAAATACAGGCGAGCAAAATCTGACAAAGGAAGTCCTGAGGCTGCAGGAAAGAGATTAGGCAGGAACACATCCAAGAAGACACTCAAAAACCTCTGTCCTTTTTGAATCCATGGGATTTAGATGATATAGGAGGAGTCAGGCACCTAACTGCCTTCTTGTACCCTGGCTTTCAACCAGGATTCATCGCACCTGGCTTTAAGTATTTAAGAAATGAGCCAACCACCTCCAGAGGGCAAAGCACGTTAGCAGGATCAGGCACCCTCTGCAGCTTCCAGTCTCCTTGCACTGACTGCACAGTAAGCATGGAGTCTCCAGCCTGGACAGCTCAGATAAATGCTCGTAATTAGCTATGACAGGTCTGTAGTTCAGTTTCTCCCCCTTTCTCTCTGTGAAATAAATATCAGCCCTTTCCTGTGGCTAGCACACCTATGCTTACCACAAGCAATTCTCAGTGTGAAATCATCATCCTACTTCTGCTTTACATGGGAGATTTTCAGCTGAGGGATCTGAATAAAACTTCAGATCAACTTAGAGATATGGTTCTGTTTGGTGTAACACAGCCCACGTTTTATTCCACGATGGCCTAATCCAAGTCAGGCCTCGAGAATACACTATGGTGGGACAAAAGGCAGCATAGACCATGTTTGTGTGGTGTGGAGACGAAAGAACTGGAGGAAAACTGGAAGTCCTGCCTAGGTCCAGCAACTGCATTAAATAATCCCCATTACAGTTATTACACTTTATTCATGCACTTTCATTTTCCACTGTCATGAGACACACTCCAAAGGCATGTTTGCATTACCAAGGTGTTACCAAAGTGAAGTGAAACAGTTTAAAGCTTCTTTATAGACAATACATCCATTCATGGTAGATAAAGGGATTAAAGATCCTACTAAAATCCATTAGAATCAGGAGTAATACTGCCACATATAGTTTTATTTTGCACTTTTATTATACCTTTCCTCCCAGGATCTTAGAGCACTTGTCAAATAAGAAATTAGGCTCTGCTACTTTAGCAGCATAAAATAAAAACTCTGCTTTCAGATGGAGAGGACAGCTACGGTGACAGCTGAAGGTCACACAGGAATAGAGCCTGGGTACTCTGGCTTGTGGGTTTCTGCTCTAAAGCCAATTCCCTTTTTCAATTAGAGGGATGACAGTGCCACATACACACAGTACTTAGGGTAAACATTTGTCTGAGTTCTTCATCTCCTCCTACCATTATCTGCACCATTTTTATTTGAATGCCTCATTTTTTTTTCCGGAGTTTTCTGCAAAATTCAAATGAACCGTGAACAAGAGAATGAGAGGTTTATTGAGCCATAGCAGGCTAACACTACCCATGTTGCTGCATGATTCGAATACTTAAGTGGCCCAGATGCTCTAACATTCAATTAATGAATTCTGGAGATTTGGGAAGGGGGTGGAGGGAGGGAAAAAAAAAATTACACAAGATGTTGGCTTTGCCATTGCATTATCCTAGGTGTCTCACTCTGATGAAGGTTAATGAGGAGAGTTCAAATGCTAAGACATAATTAAATAGCAATAATTAAAGAAGCTGACACTGCTAGAAGCAGCAAACTGAAATAAAGTACAATTGTTTCCCTTTAAAAGAAGGTAGGCAGATATTGTTTAAACACAACCCTAGCAGGTTTCTGAAATGGTTTCCCATATTCAAAAACACGAGACAAACATTCATTAATTGGTATCATTACACATTTAATGCTGTTTACCTTGCCTTCCCTGATCCCATTTGCCTATTTTTGGACAGCAGCCTCAGCACAAATGAAGCCCATTTGGCAAGGCTGCACCCTGATCAGACAGACATGTGGTCATCCTGGCTACCGCAGAACTGAAAGGTGTTCATACACTTCCCAGGTAAGCATTATATGAAAACCAAAAGAGAAAAGAATTGTAAGGCAGGCAATGCTCTGACCCATAATATTCTAGGAGTAGCCAGTACAGCACATAAAATCTAAGTCAATGTTTGGAAAATTGGAGTACTCGGGTCTGGAATGCTATGGACATTTGGATCACTGGCCATCCCTGCTATAGACCGGCTGGTTCACACAGCATGCAGCAGAAAGGAAAATAAAAGGCGCAATTTTTACTATATTCTTCCAATTAATTTGCAGCTGCTAGTTAACATGCATCTTTTGTTAATGACATCAAAACTTCCCACTGTTCAGAAAGTTTCACTGATTTACTGAACACTTAAGAATCACTCAGCGCTGTCAACAGGGCAAGCAGTACCACAGTAAACACAAGTTTGGCTGCCATTGAAATCTAACTCCACGTTGATGGAAATAAGGTGACAGATCCCAGCAAAAGCAATATTCATCACGTCCACAGGCTTGCCCCTCACAGGGGTTATCCTGGTGGATAATCCCAGATGGATTATTCTAGCTAGCAGAAGGAAGGACAACAAAAGTGCTACATTACTTTATCAGTTAAGGGGTCACCTATATATGAACATGCCAAGTTCTGCGTTAGGCTCATACATCTCCTGACACTGCCCCAAGGATCTGGTGTAGAAAGTCAGGCCAGAAGGCGGCCACTGCAAGCCTGTGGATACACATTTGGTGATGAATTGTCAGGCACAATAGTTTCCTCTGAAGTTCTCTGCAGATATAGCTGGATGATTCCTTTTTGTAGTCGCAGTGAGGAATTCCTTTCCTTTTTTTCTGAAATATAATCATGCCTCTGTAGGACCTGCTGGGTGCCATTTGTTGAAAGACCTTCTGTCAGAGTTCTCAGACCCCAGACCCAAAAGGACAGGCTCAGATCATCTGAACTCAAGGAGATCTCTTGGAGCCACTAAACAAAACCAGAACATTGAACTCAAACTGGATCTGAAACTTGTAAATGAGACCTGTTTCTGAACGGTGAGGCTATTGTCCCACAACAGACATGAATCTGTACTGCAGCAAGAGATGGAAAGAAAAGGAACACACCAACTAGGTCTCCTAACCTTCATCTGGAGTGCCTTTTCAGCCAATTTTTGGTATTGGACATCAGCCTGATAAAAGAATAGAGAAGAGGTTTCCATTCTTTGCATACAGGCACAGTTACATACATGACCCGAACACTGCAGGTACAAAAGAGATGCAACATGTTAGGCTAATTAAAATGCAGTTTGCTTAGATGTCCTTGTTGCACTGTTCTTCACAGAAGTACATCTGTCAACATCTAACATGGACTAAGGAGAAAGCTAGGTGAAATGGGGAACAAGAAGATCTATCCTAGTTGAATAAAAATGAAGGTATGTTCAGACACATTTGGAGAAAGAAGAACATGTTAAAAATTCAGCTTAAGCCAACCCTCCTCAGCAAGTGGCTTTTTCTAAAACAGATTGACCCTGACATTTCCCCTTACTACTGACCAATGGATTCCACAAGACTGATACAGCATCTGTCATTGCCAACACCTACGTAGCAGCATACTTCCCTTTGTAAACCTGCCAGCAGTCAGTCAAGGTAAAACTTGCAGCATTTTCATTGAAGGTGCAAAATCTGGTATCAGAGCAGCCAGGTAGCAAGCTCATTTTCATTTGAAAGTCAGACTAGTATTTGAAGATAGGACTGAACAGGTAAAAATCCAGTGCATCAATCCACTGATTCCCCATGAACGCTTTCTTTGGTCATTTTGTCTTACTCAGACTAAAAGTATGAGGAAAACACCACTGAGAATAAGACGACCGAACTAAAGAAGTATCTCCATGCCTATCCCCATTACTAAGGTGCGATGACCTTGTTCAGTGGTGACCAAGGGGAATCTGGTTACAGATGACTGGCAGCTGAGCTTTTGACAGTAGAAATATGTCTCCTATAAGTTTGCTCTGTCTAAGTTTAAATGCTCTGCTGTTTCTTTCAACCTACAGATGTCTTACATTTGAGGCAAGAACTTAGCAGGAGCTTGAAACCAGGCAAAATGCACTACATATATCTGTGGAAGCGGTACAGTTTGAAACTCAACAGACAGAAACCTAATTATACTTTGTAAACTTCCCAAGGCTGATCTGCTAGTGACAGAACCTGGATAATCACCTTCCTAAAGCTGGTCACAAAAAAAATAATAATAATAAAAAAATCTTGCTTTCAAGGAGAGATTCAGGATGGAGGGATTCTTCTGATCACACAGGAGTTACAAGACAAGGCAACTATGTCCAAGAGATCAGCCACCCATGGTAGCCATAATACTAGCTAAAAACAAACAAAACACCACAAAAACAAACCCAAAAGACCAAATCATCCCAACCCAAAACCTATATGCAGAGCTCAACTCAAGTACTCACACCTGTTTCATGATCTGCACCAGCACCCAAAGGTTTCTCACATCAATGCTTATCATAGTAAGCTCTCCAAGACTTTTTGCAGACATTTAAAACTATCAGATACTCTGCATCCAGAGATTTGAGGTAAAAGAAACCATCTTTAGCTTTTAAGGCCAAACCCCACTGAAGTTCCATTACAATGACTATGGAGGGCATTTAGATATGTATCTGCCAGCTCTCTACATGTTTTCATTCTTTTACTGAAACAACTGCCATAGGCATATACTGGAAAAGCCTTCATTGATGTCGTGATCTCTCATGTTTCATACTCCTTTTCAGGTTGTTAGGGTTTAATTTTTAGGTGGGCTGGTTAGTTTGTTAGGTTTAATTGCTTGGATGGTTCATAGCTACAGCAAACACAGTTATCAATTGTGGATTGTTAATTTAGAGCAACAAATGTCTCAACAAATACCTAGAGAACTCGTACAACAGCAGTCCAGACTTCAGTGTACTGACCTTCACTTTCCAGAAATTGAAGAGTTAATCCTGAATGTCTTTAACTGTTTTATCCTTTGAAATGTTTTTCATGAAATTGCACAATATAAGTAGTCAAAATGTCCTATATTAATGACCTTTAATAGAATACAGGATGCAAAGACTAACATTGAAATTTATCTATAACCTAAATTCTGATCAAATTGAACCCTCCAGGTAGATGACAGATAGAGCCAGTAAACTTAGAGTCAAAGACTTCTAGGAATAGCTTCCTCAGAGACAGAGATGTCTCTGTAATTTACCACTCAAACCTTCATGTCTGTCTCACTACTTCTTGCAAAGTCTTTTCCTATTTTCAGGACAATTATTTCTGAAATAAATGCACATCAACACCAAGATCACCTACTCTAGACTGCAAAGCAGATAGAAAAGGAACGACCATGAAGACAACAAAGATATAGTGAAAAGTTACTGCACGTCAGCAAAAGAAAAGTTTTGTCAGGTTGGAAAAACTGACAGAGAAACGGTTGTAATTTATACTTATAAAGCCTTATATAAGTATATTTATAATTCTGCTTTTATGTGTAGCCTTTTGGTCACCCCTCACACTACCAGTTATGCAGGACAAGAATTGTACCATTGTCTTTTATCCATGGCTAACACTTCTGTATTACTCCAGCCTAATGAAACACAATGTTATCATAATCTCCTCTGTAGAGCTTATCATCAATTGTCAGTTACCCACAGCATTGGGATGAGAAGAGGAAATAACAAAGTTGGCACAGCAAAAGAAATTGATAAGGTGAAATATATTTAAATTGGACAAAGTAGTCACTGTATTTAGGATATATCTTTTTGAAAGGTGAAGTTAAGAACTATAATGAGATGATCAATATAAAACAGCTTTTTGAAAACA
>JAVJGJ010000030.1:26956790-26975441 GCA_035590215.1 Microhierax caerulescens
ATATAAAACAGTTTTTTGAAAAGATTAAGATCAAGATGATTCCTAAATAACATGGGTAATTGGCTAGTGAACAATCAAAAGTCTTGACTATACTGCAGTTTCTTTCTTTCTTAGACTGCATTTAAATGCATCATTTCATCTCCCACTGTGATTTATACTACTTTTATATAGTCTGTATTACAAGAAAATTTTGGCCTTCAAATCAGATAGGTCTTCTAGGAACTCAATTATTCACCCAATGAAAAGCTACATGAAAGCCCTCTATCTAATGATTTTTTTCTGGCAGAGAATTGTAATGAAGTGATTTTCTAGTCAAACAAGATGGTGGACAATTGGGATATTTGCAAGCAGCATATTCAAAATTACGTATGAACAGTATTAAATTACTACCAAGTCATCAATTCCACTATGTCAAGTTTTCTCATAATTAATAAGGATGCTATTCTCAACTTTCAAAAATAATATGTACAATGCAAGATGATACACAGCTGTTTCAGAGAAAATCAGAAGGCTTTTCCCACAAAGGTTGCCAAGAAATCGTAACATTCAAGCACAGTCAGTTGAAGTTTTGTCATTTGCTTCGATGTAAACACACAGTGCACACATGCTGGGTACAGCAAAGAAATTCTGACACCACTTTTAGAGATATACATAGAAAATCTCCATCCCAGCATCCACCCGCTTTCTGATCAAATGATCAATATCCTCTCTCTGTCAACATTAAGGGTAAAGAAACATCCACCATCACCTTCCTTCATTTAGAAATAAAAATAATAAAAATAGGGAAGAAACTACTAAGAGGGTTTTACTGACATTTTACAGGAAACAATATTTATTATCCTAGAGGCAAGGTACACAGGAGAACAAATACAGTTACAACATCCTTTCCTCATTCAAGTGCTTCACAATTTAAAAGAAGTGAGAATGATGATAGTAAGAGAAGTTCAGGTATAAGAGAAGGAGTCAAAGACAGTGGGGTTAAGACTGCCTACCACATAAAACACTATCACTACTGTTAGCCCTCTCTTTATTGTGACCGTGTGCAAAGTTTATTTTTCAAAGGTAGATCCTTTAACCTGCCACGTCTGTTTACGTGGAGATGATGTGTATACTCAAAAGACTGGATTTCTAGAAGTAGGAGGCAGATTCTGCAGTGATGCTGGGAAGGCATCTGCAGAGTTTCACCCATTTACATCATGCAGGACAGTAATCCATGGTGTAGTATCCACTCCTGCTTTTGTGTTTAATTGCTAACAACTCCATGCTGGGAACCAAGTTTGTATGAAGAAAACTTTCTGTAATAGGAAACAAACTGTGCTAAACGTTCATTTGTTTTCTGTTTTACCTGGGGTATCCTGCCTCTCGTCCCTCTGTTAATGTACCTAATACCCCCAGGAATCAGCACAATATTAATACAATATTCCAATGATCCACTTATCTCCACCTAATAGTCCACTCTCTTCCCCAACTCCCCTAAGCATAAAGGGAAATTATATATGGTTTTTAAGTTCATTCTTTTGGTAATAAAGAAGCTTATCTTATCAGTTATTGCATGCATTAAAGTGTTGTCCCCTGGAGGTATAATTTTCCACCATATCCATCCTTATTTTAGCATCTGTTAGACCAAACTGTATCTACAATCTCTCTGTGTACTAATATCTGACCCTTGGCCTTGAGGTAGGAATGCTGATCCCCAGCTTTATCTGACAATTCTTGTTTTCCTGCAGTTGCCTCTGAAAGCAAATGAAGATTAGTTTGCTTTCAGGGTTTATTGATTAAGCACTGTAAAGGATGGTTGTTGTGAACTAACTTAAGTCATAATCGCTTAAATAGGTCTCAGGAGCAAGAATAGTCATTTTCTTGCAAAGATAACTGAAACCACATAACCACACATGCAAGATAAACACGCATGGGTTTTAGGGGTAGCTGGTGCTTTGTGTTATAAAGAAATATCATACAGAGAAGTGTGTTTCCCCCTGCTTTACAGACTCTCTCACCACTTTCCCTTAAGCTGAGAAAGGGAAACGGCGCTGATGGTAATCTCCTAGATGCTACTGTTCGGTCACATATTTTCTTCTTACACAGTGGCCTTCATCAAGAATCTCAAATTACTTTTCGAACACTGATTAATCCCTACCTGTGAGATAAGCATTCTCACACACACAGGAGGACACAATGTTCAACAACTTATCCAAGGACACAGTTGATGCACCTTAGAGCTGGTAACTGAACCCAGCCTTGGCTGGGGAGCAAGGTATGTGACCTCCAGAGGACACTTGCTACCTACATTATTCTGTACAATGCTGTGGAAACACGTCACCCCTCACTTAAAATACTTTCATAAGAGCCTTTGCACAATTATTAAAGAAAATCGTCATGGGTTTCAAAATAAAATTCATACATCCTACAGGAGCAGCAGGCAGGAAGATGGCCTCAGGCTGGAAAGGCATTATGTTGAAGGAGGCTGGAAAGAGTGGGCCTAACAAGAATTTAGGGCTTAAATTGGTTCCTGCTGAAGAAAACAACAGATCATCTATCACCTCCCAATACTGTTAAACCCCAGATGTAACCCCAGGCCCCTGGGAACAAGCGTAAATAACAGGATTTCCACTGAAAAGCAAGACACTGAAGAACACCACTCACTATTAACTTCTTGATAGCAAAAGGACTGCAGTAGAAACATGAATTCAGTGTTTGCATACCATGGTCTATGCAATTCTGCATCACCAATGCAAAACGATTAAGTTTAATTATAGGGAAAAAAAGCCCAGAACTATCATTTAACTTAAATCTTCAGTTCTGAAACTTTAAATCTGTGCTTAATATTTAAGTTATTTCTCATGAGCTAAGTATGTTTGGAAAATATCTGGCAGGTAGTGGCAGAAATCCTACATAAATACATGAAAATATTTAGCATCTTTGTAGAAAGTGAAGACTACAATTGAATTGCTTAATAAGTGCTGTTTAAACTGCAAAACTAAACAGAAGTAAAACACATTAAAATCAGAGATAAACCAGGTATACAGGAAAGTAACATTTTAATTATGTGCAGAAATACAAGAAAATATAAAAAAATATTTGATGAATGACAAAAATCAGTGCAGCTTATTTGAATACAACTTTAACAAGCAAATTGCTGAAGTCTCTCATTTCTGCATTATGTAGTTCCTGAACACGTACCTTGCTGTACCTAACATTCTTCTCATCCTGTATCCACAAAAAATACCCTCTCCTGTGAGCAGAAACCCAACCTGCACACCAATTCCTCACCCTTCCTGCCCCCCCTACCAATGCATTTGTTATGCCATCCTATTTTCTTGCCTTAAGTTCATACACTTACTATTAAGCATAGTTACAGGACTCTACTCTTCAGCAGAAAGGGCCAGCTTCAGGTATTTCTTTCAGATTCAATATAGATTTCTGTAGTGTGTAGTCAGTAAGCATGACAGAGAGACTGACTCCAAGTGACTGGGTAATATGCCCGTGTTCCTCACTGTTCACTGTGCAGCTCTGCTGCCCACTTACTGCTTTGATCACGTAAGAGCAAAAATATCAGGATTCACAATGTTTTGTTTCTTTGTTTCTAGGTCCCTTAAGAACTAAATCACGGGTCTTACACAAAGTTATCACAAATTTGATAACTAAGTTTTGGCCCCCACAGAAGACTAAGAACCTGGCTGTGCTGACTGACCATCAGATCAAACAAGATCCAGTTCAGCTGAATGGTTGCTGGTTATGCTTTGCACTGACATTCTTCAGGTTCCATAGCCATTTGCAGACCATAATCATTAACATCCTAATATCTAAACAACCTTTAGGTGGTATTGTGAAACAAACCCTGAGGAAAAAAATTAAATCAATCAGTACTTCAGAACTAATACATGGGAAATGGTGCAAGAGAGGGATTTGAGCTAGCATTTGTTATGCAGAAAAAGGCGTTGATACTCATCTACCCTTCCAGAACAGCAAGGGGGAAGAATATCTGTATGCCTTATAATGTAATTTTCCTTTTCACTTGAAGTGGAGGACCTTATTTTCTCAATTCTGAGGTTAAAATAGCTTGTTTCAAATGAAAAGTTTTGGAAATATTAGAAAAGTTAAATCAGATATAGTCTCTCAGGATGTTCTGTTGGAGTAAGGGCTGACGAGTGATTTTTCTGGCCTCAGAAGCTGATCCCAGATAGGATTTAAGGCAATTGTCAAGTCAAACCCAATTTCATCAGTGCATCTCTTGTCTTACAAGAAAAAGAAAGTATATTTTCATATAAACACACACTCACAGAGGCCAGCACTTCAAACTGATTGAAAGAGTACCTGCATTAAAAAAACCCAACAAAATAAATCTGTTTTGCGAAACTCCTAAATCAATGACATTCGGTAAGAAAAGATGCAAAGGACCACATTCAAGGGAGAAAGGACTGTGCAAGAAGAGTTCCTTGTCATTACCCTAATATCTAAAAGTGGAAAGAACAAGCCACTTGGTACTCTGACATGGTTCAGCCAAACATCTGGAGAAACACGAACATTTAGAAAAGCTCCTTATACCTCTCTACTTTCTGCTTTTCCATTTTAGATTCTGGTTCAAAATGATCCTGTTTATTTCATAAACAACCCAATTATGTTCTATTCTCTTACCTCAAATAGGATTATTTGGGTACATTTCCCCTTTCCAACCTATGGCCACTCTTGTTCAGTAATAATTGCATCCACAAAGACAGACAGGAGATGCTGGCTCACCCTTTGCCTTTGAACCTATTCCTCCTCCAATTGCTTTCAAAATGCCACCACTTGGTTGACTTTCTGCAACACAGTCTGATCTGAATTGCAGCGGCAGGTGTACGAAGCCAGTTTCGCTTGTGTCAGCAGAAATACGTGGAGCACCCAAGAGTACAAGCTGAGACACACGATAAACTGCTGGGGCCTGAGAAGCTGCCACATGCCAGCTGATGCTATTCCTGTGGTTCAACGTGCTAAGCTTGTGAAATAAATTATCTGAGCTTAAATCTCAGCAAAAGGTGTTTGGGCAGAACGATGCTACTGCCTCTGAACAGAATGGCATCAGAACTACCTGAGCGGGCAGCTGGCATGGCTCAGCTGATGCAGGACAACTGGACGAGCAGGTGTAATTTACTCGGGTGTCTTAACTGCGTATACTTTTTCAGCTGCTACATGTGTATGTGCTGTGTACATCATACAGCACAAGGTAATATTTTAAATTATCCTCAAAAATCCCCACTGCACATTTGGGCAAATGTCTGAGGTGAGGAAGGCACTAAAAACTTGTTATATTCAAATGTTTTTAGCAAGCTCTGCCTACAGATTCCTCAGGAGTTCTGGTTCAAGATCTTAATGCTTGTTTCTTAAACACAAGCTTCTTAGCTGACAGAAAACAAACAAGAAGCTTCTCCCCTAAGCAAAATACTTAAATGCTGGAAAGATGTTTAACTTTCCCTTTGTTCTTGGTCTTGGAGAGGAGGGGGAAGGAGCTGAAATTTCCTGGTCCCAGTTACTCTCATCATGCTGCATCACAGCCGGCTAAATCAGTCACGCTGCATTACGTTACATGGCTGATTTAGCCTCGTGTGATGAGTCACTGCAGTCAAGCGTCAGCAAAGAGATGTGCTACTTAAGAATAAAAAATGAAATAAAAAAAATCAGAGCAGGTGCCGTGTGGCTAATTTTTCTTTTAAAAAAGGATTTTCTAAAAAAAAAATTACACATGCTAGGATTTTATTTGGTCAGCTATGACTGTACAAAAAAAAAAATGGTAACAATCCTCTTTATTCTTTATTAATTTGTGTCTGGAGGCCCCCAATGTGGGTGGGACTCTCCTGTGCCGAGCACTGCATGTTTGTGTGGGAAAAGGCAGCGACAGTGTTCCCTGCCATCTCGACTCACCAGCAGAAGCATGGGAAAGCGCCAGCTCAGAGCAGTAGGAGTCTGCCTCAAGGTTCCCAGTCCTCAGGCTATAATAGCTCTCTAAAACACCAAAACCTAAAAAAAAAATTAGTTTTCTAAATGTTTTCAAAGTCATGGTGATGAAGGATGAGAGAGGAAAGCTGAGACACCGTTAAAGATATGGGCTGTCAATTTGTATGACGAGCAGAGAAGTCAAGTTTTAGTGACTGGCATCTCACCCTTCCCTTTTAGGCAGCCTTGTCTCTATAGACACAAGGACAAGTTCCCCAAATCTTCCTCCCCACCCCCCCGCCCCAAAATGGCAGTGCCCAGCCTTCTTGCCTAGCACATCATCTATGTGCTATGGAGAAGCAGATGATGAACAAACAGGTCACTGACATGCTTTAGCAGATCGTGGACCCTGCTCTGCTGGCAGAAGAGGCTTTTCGGCACTTAAAATAATGTTTTGTTTTGTATTTCTACAGCATCCAGGGTCTCTATTTCAGTGCTCACAGATCACAGGATAATCCCGGAAAACTATATAAATCATGCTCCCAAGATAGAACTCCTCTCCCCACCCCACCCGTTTTTTTTTTTTTCTGCCTTCATTTCCTACTTCCTCTCATTTGCTTTTAGATGCCTGGGTAGATTTAGATTAATCTTAGGGCTGCAATGTTACACTGAAGGGTTGTATTAATGCCTGATCTAGCTACTGCATCCTACTGTAATTCATATACATCGGTAATAAAAATAATCCTCTGGGAAAATATAGTGGGGAATGGATTTTTTTTTTTTCCCTCTGTGACTGTCAGCACATTTTCACTCTAAAGAAAGCTAAAATACAGTTTCTAAAAAGATATTGCAATAGAAACCTTTAATGGAAATATCTCTAGGTAGCCGATAATTCCAGTTCACTAAAGACGCCATGTGTTTTCAGTCTAAAATAAAGAGTAGGAAAAGTGCAAAACCAAAATATTGTTGACTACATTCCACATATTTCTTCCCTTCATTATTACTTTGCAGTTTCTAGTTTAAGAAGCCAGAGATCAGAGTTTTCTACATATTGCAGAACCTATTCAAGTACCACTTAATCACTTGCCGACAGCTAAATGAGTGCTCCAAAAAGACCTAGTCCCATCCTCTTCACATGAGCATAATGTATCAGAACCCAGGTGCACCACTTCGGAAAAGCAGAGTTAGCACCAATTTTTCCTACTGTTAAGTCTCATTTAAGCAACCTTCTAAAATAAGCATATTCTAATTGAACTGCTTACAATACTTGACAGCATCTTTTGCTACAGAAAACTTAAAGTGCATTTTCCATTTCTAAAAAGACAGCTAGGAGAAAGAATTTTTAAAAAGAGGCAGTTCATCCAAGGCCATAAAAGATCACAGATTTTCTACAGAATTAATATGCATGATGTAGATCAAACAAGTAGGTGATAATTTTTAACAGTATTTATTTACAGGGTATATTAGCGGAGGAAAGGAAAAGAATTTTCCTTTGCTTCACTACACACACTGACATGAACAAGTAATCATTCAAATGCTTTTAAGAGATGCAGTCTTGCTTGTACAACTCTGCGGAGTCACAGAGAAATGAATGTAGATTACAGCAGCAATAGAGAAGCTATAAATACACATGCACTGCCAGTCACATCTGGTGTATTTTTTTTTTTTTTAATATAAGATCATGGTATTGATATATTTCTTCTTGTAGATGATTTAAACAGTTATTTAGGATGTCAAGATTAAAAATAGTCTTTTAAAGAGCAGGTAAAGGTACGATTCCATGATTTTCTTTACTGCACTTCCTAGACATATATTTCATCCCAGAAAAAAACCTGCTTACTTATGGAATATCCCAGCCATTGATCAAAGACAAGGCCTTTAAACAAGTAGGAAGCTTAAAATAAATGATATTATATGGGAAAATAAAATCAAATAACACACCGATTAATTCAAATGAGTGTTTTGTTAAAAAGGATTTATTTTAACACAATTTGAATTTCAAAGTTAAGGCAGTCTTCCCAAATTTCCTAACTGTTCATGCCTATCATATCTACATTTTCTAGGTGACCTCATATTTTTGACTGGCTTACAGTTAAAGTGGGGAAGGAGGGATGGGGTTAAAAAAAACAGGCATGTTTCAATTGACTTGTTCTCAAACAAGGATACAGCAAATCCTCCCTCTCCTAGCTCAACCCAAAAAACCCCAATCACTTGTCATTTCACAGCTTTATCCAGCTCAAAATGGGAAAGATTTCTAAGCTCTTAAATTGTCAAATGGTGACACCGCTTTCTGCCTGGTTTTAATGATTATTCCTTTGGCTTTCTTTAAATTCATCAGTTCATGACATTCTGTCTGCCCCCTCCACCAGCTCAAATAAAAATCAAAACAAAGGGAGAATATATGGAAATTCACCCACACAGCAAAGGTATGTCTTCACAACAGAACAGAAACCACCCAGGCTAACATTATTGGAGGAAATCTTATGTCTTCTGCTGGAACTGGTAGAGGAACTACAGAAGAGTTCAGATAAGAAAAGACCTCTGCCTGTTTCTGTTCCAACCCACTGCTTCAGAAGTGTTAACTGCAAAGCTGGATTTAGTGTCATCATCGCCATACGATCTTATGTCCCAAATCAAGTGATCGAGCTCAGAAAGAAAGATTTCACAGCACAAAAAGTTGTTTTTGCAGTCTTCCTCTCTCAACACCCCCGTCCCCCCCGATGTGGTATTAGGTGGTATATACGTATGTGCCACCATTTTCGTAGCAGAGTATGCAGGATCCAGCGATGCAGTTTGGCAGGACCCTGTTTAACAGCTGTACCTGGGGAGGAGAACATCAGTGCATCTATTCTCCAGAGCAGCAATGGCTAGCCCATAAAAAAGGCTGTGTGTCACGAAGACAGCACAGACAAGTTTGCAAGCTGCCCCAATGGCGTACGTGGCAGGTGGAAACCCAGGTGAGCTGGTACCAAACACTCTCTTCAAACATTCTCTTCTCCAGCATTTCAGGGCAATCGTGCGGGATGCGGCTGCTCCCCAGGCAGAGCTACGCTGCACGACTCGCGCTTCCAGCTGTGAGTCTCAGCAGGCCACGCCAACCCCGACAACTTCACAGCAGCCAATTTTTCCACACAAAGCAACCGCAATTTTCTTGAATAAATCCTCCACTGGATTGGAATCTAGGAAGGTTTTCTTAAACAGGGGGCAAGGTGGTCTCCTCCCTTCTCCTCTATGCTTACCCAACATTTATTTTTGTCACAGCAAAGAAAATATCGCTTTCTAATTCCCATTTATACTTTTAAAGTGCCCCTGTGTTCCTCTGGGGAAAATGAAGCACCACTTTGTTCTGTAACTTTTAATTTTTGGGGGGAATCTTCCCCCACCCCAAATCTCAAGTGGAGGAGAATAATTGGCAGAATTTTCTGTTCTATTTATCCATGGTTAGATTGTGCTCAGCACAATGAGGGTAAGTGTCAAAGGGGGTGAAGTTGGCTACAAGCCTAACATCCTCAGCAAATCCTGAATCACTCTACAACTTGACTTAAAGAAGTTTGATGCTGCAAGTAATAAGACAAAATGAATAAACATAATCTGAGCAAGTGCAAACATATAGAGTATGCAGTTACACAACCCCAAAATTTAGCTCAATATATATTTAATAGGAGCAGTAGCCTGTGTAGCACTCTACAAAACAGAACCTTTCAGACTGAGATGAACAAAGCAAGAGATGTATCTTGTCTGGCTGTGAACCTTTAAACAGCAGTAGCAAATGCAACTTTTGAAAGGTAACACCACAAGACTGTCCAGAGCAGTACATAGCACAACTCAACTTTATTAGGAAACAAGCATCATTTTTCATGGGAGAAACAAACTATATCCAAAAAGAACAGGGAAAGAGAGAGATAGATCACTTAATCTTGCAAGAGATGGAGGTGGATCTATGTGAAAGCTAGCATGGAAGAAGGCACAATGATGAGAGTTCACAAACAAAACAAAGGGAGATTTTATAAGCAGAACACATGAACATGCCAAAGAAATGAAACTCAGGAGTAAAAAGGTATGCCAGACACTTACAGCTAAAAGTAATCCAAGTGTGGTTTGGGCCAATAAAAAATTCTTGCATTCAAAAGGCCACCTGACTATCCTAAAAAACAAGTCTCTCAATTGTAGCTGACAAATTACGAGGGATTTTCTAAAGAGATTTTACTTTATCCACTGAAATGTGCACTAAATCTTCCATTTAGCACGGTGCACTTGTAAAGCCAGTTTTGTTCCTGGAATACTATTACGACGTGCATAAAGCTATTTGTCAGGCGATAATCAAATGCCAAAATTGGTTCTGATAGAACATGCAATTGCTCACCCTAGACAACACTCGCTGTCCAAACAGATAGAGATTGTGCAGCTAAAGAGATATTTTTTTAATTATTATTTTTAAATCATCAGTGCAGTCATGCCATTAATATGAGCCAGAAGGAAGTTGACCTAACATAATATACTACGTCAGAAATGAACAAAAGAGCATTCCTTTCTAATCAGCAACCATTTTCAATTAAAATGCCCACATTTGGATTTAAACTTATTGCAAGAGACTGACTTTGGTGAATAACCTGGCTTTCCTAAGCTAGTCAGTCTTATGTGAATAAAAGATCAAGGTAAATCTGTAATTAATTATTCCTTCAGACAGTAATATACTATGTATGTGCCACAGAAAAGGACGTGAAAGGGCTGGGGCTGGATCCTGGTCTCCGATCCTTACATCCCACTGGAGTAAGCTCCATAAGAATTTGACTCTCACCTATGGAGCCACTCAGAATTTCCCTGCTACTGATGATCTTCTGGCTTTGTTCTACTTTTCATGTTTTAAGGTAGCCCAGACTTGCTGGGCCCAGATGCGCTCAGGCCAACAGCAAAAGTTAAGGATAACGCTTTCACGCATGTTCAGCATTACAAAGACCTTCAAGTCCGCTTCCAGTATTTCACGTAGATAGGCCTGAAGCAGACAAGCCTTATGAGAAGGCGCTGCCGAGCGTACTGCCTGCCACCAGCGCACATTTTCCAAGCATCTAATGCAATAAGTAACAGTGTCTAGAAGTTTGGCGGAGAAAAAGAGGTCACCACATGTTTGGCAACACATCATTAACTTGCTAATTATGCACTAATGGACATCTGATATTTCAAAACCACTACTTGATGCAATTACGTTCCACTTTCCTACATTAAAGGAAAGATGTAACAGCACTACATCATCCACCTGCTGCATTCTTGTACATTTTTAAAAACCCACTTAGATCAGAATAAATTAATCACTTCTACCCACCACTGATAGCAGGCAGCACAAATAAAACTAGGTTTAGTACTTAAAGAAAAACAAAACCCCCATATATAAAACCTTTGATCAGTGACCAGTCTCGGGTGCTGAGTATCAGGAATAGCTGCTTAGTGAAGGATTCCTCCAGAGCACTACGGTAACGAATTACAGGGTTGGGGCCAGACTCTGCAGTTATGCCAGATTCTGCTGAACGTCCATGAGTCCCAGGTCTGCAACATCTGAGCCAATGCTAACAAAACAACAGTGCTTTCATGTTTTGTCTCATGACTAATTGCACATGCTGGGGCAGTAACAGCCCAGTTAGCCATGGCAGCCCATGGCTCCATCTTCCAGCTAAAAAGAGAGGGGAACAGCACATTTCCATTATTTTCCCTGCTAATCCAAATGTACCTGAAAAGCAGCTGGGCCTACTGCCTCACTGCCAGATACTTTTATCATCACCTTTCTCCTAGAACTGGAAAAGTTTGTCCCATGGCAGGTTTTGCCCAGTTACACAGATTCTTGCTTCCACAAGACTTTTATTTCCTGCCTCCACATGTAGCAGATGGTTCACCTACTGCCTGTCTAGAGGATAAGCGTGGAATTAACCACCACTGAGGAATTGCATTATCCTTGAGCTCCTCAATGGCTGTATGGTACTGGCAGCCTTAGCACCTGGATTCCTCCTTTTCCACTTTCCCTGGGGGTAACATACTCCCCGCATCTCACAGTGCCAAGTAGGAGAAGCCATTTTACCACAACTGACTTACATTTACTGCAGGTGTCAGGGAAAAAAAAAAAAAAAAAAAAAAAAAAAAAAGGAAAAGAAATCCAAAGCTTTGCAAGGGCAATAATCTCTCCTATAGACTTCAGCGGATAGAAGTTGTTAATTAATGTTGTATTTTATGGTGGCATTGGAATCCCCTTAGAGGATACAGCTTCTACTCCCACATTCTTCACAGGCTTCCATTTTAATCTGCAAGTACCTCAATAACTTCAGAGCTCTCCAATCTGTACAAAGGGATCCCTGAATGTGATAGACTGATGACTATTATCCCCTAACCCCTCCACAGGGAAATCCCAGCTCCAGGCTGGACATCAAGGCTCCTTGTGTGACACCCAAGGTGAAGCAGAGAGCAGCACCCCAGGAAACCCCGCAGAGAGCAGCAGGTCCCAAGCATTGCTTGCTCTGGCTAAGGTGGATTCAATGCCAAGGCAGAGCATATAGTTAATTTACACCCCTCTCCTGTGCAGATCCTGGATTGCCTTTCTTCAAGCCAGGTCATCTCACAAGGCAGAGGAGCCCTGTGTAGCCTCTTTCATCAGTGATCATTGATTTTTTTTATTTTGTGTGTGTGTGTGTGTGTGTGTGTGTGTGTTGTTTTAAACAAAGAAGTTCTGGCAGGATTGAGGAAGTGCTACACAAGTAGCACCTTTGTAATTTCCAAATTTTTTAGCTGAAATGTTAGTGCTTGTTAATGTCAGATATACACAGAGTTTGGTGGGTGCCCCCAAAGTTCTGTTAGGAAAGGTGTTCCCCATTTGGTGTCTCCAGCCAGACAAGCCACCATTTCTTCCTCCCTCAGAGTAGCCACACAAAGTCTTGTCAGGTATTCATGTGCCACTGTCACAGGAAAAATATCAACAGCTACTTTCTGTGTAATACCTGAAATAGGACATCAGCCTTTCAGGCAGAACTAACAAACTAACAGTGTAGCTCAGACACACACACACACAAAAAAAAAAAAAAAAAAAAAAAAGGCATTTATAAACAATCTAAAAAAATTTTAAAACCATTTATTTTAAGAACTGCATAGTGGATCCAAGGGAAGAATTTAACCCCTGTGAAACACGAGTGAAATCCCATCAGGAAAGGCCTGTTTACATCCCAGCCCCAAAGATTTTTTTTCAAAGTTGCTAGCATCCTCAGATAATTTTGCTTCCGTGATTTATATATAGCTGAGAAAGACCTTAGATGAGAATCATATGTGGAAATCTGCAGTGCTGCCAGGTGGCCTCTGGAGGGAAGAAAGTGCTGCGAAACTTCTGGAATGGTTTAAACCTCTGAGCCCCTACAAGGCAATTTGGATTACATGATGGCCCACAGCAACATGCTGTTCTTGAATACACAAAGCATAAATATAGCAAATCGAGTTAATAGGTTTTGTACTGCACATCTTGTTTGGTTTGCAGACAGTGCTACTAGAAACAGCTTCCAATGCAGTCCAGCTTCTTTCAGGATTGTTTTGGTCCAGCTCATGCCTGTTTATGCAAATATCCATTTTAGAGTGGCAATTGTAAAAAGCAATCCCAAATTAGCAAGCATTGCTCAAGGACTGGAAGGGACTGCTTGGATCAGCTCCTTCCTCTGCCACAGACAATCACATAAGGAAAGTACGGATCAAACAGGCAACTCATGATGTCTGCTTTCCTGCTTTTCCACTTTCCCCTCTGCCCCTTAACATGAGCTTCTCAAAGGATGTTTCATCTGCCAGAGATGTGGCAGCTCCGATACTGAACTGGCAGGTGTCCATCAGCACCCACCACCAACTAAATGCCAAAGACCGTGTATAAAAAGCACTGCCAACCACGGCACACAGGCCAAGCCTCATGGACGAGGGCATCAAGTCTGACACACCTACCATAAAACAAAACCACACAGGCTGAGAAATCTAGTCTTGTTTTTACATCTTGGTGGACTCTCATCCCCACTGACAGCAGTTCTGTATGTCCTGTAACCTGACAAGTTGCCGTACACTACAAGTGCAGCTGGAAAAAGATAGTCAAGATAATGGTCACTGCTGTCATTTAGGTTGTCTGAAGGGCCAGGTATTGTCCCTTCATATAATAATAGTTTTTTTAAAAAATTGCCACCCTGTAGGCAACATGTTCATGTTCTGACAAAACAGCAAGCCCAGTGAGCTGAGGCAGTGCCCAGACCCGCAGGCCATCGCAGGCTGGGCAGGAACCGAGTAGGCAGGAGGCACAGGCAGGGAGGGAGAAACAGCTCCTCGAGTCAGGCTGTGTCTGGAAAGGCAGCTGAAAAACTGACAGCTGAAAAACTGACAGCGAGCAACATTCAGTAGGCCAGGGGAACAAGTTATTTGCAGTTTAGCAGAATTGCACCATGAACTCATGGTTCTGCTCGTGAGAAAGAGAAAGCCCTCACCCATGATCTTGAATCTTAGCAATTCAGCCCAAGAGGAACGGGTGCCACCTTCAGAGATGCACAGACTGCTACAGTCCCACTTTTTAGGGAAGAAAGCCCAGCAGATTTACCATGGAGAATCCCAGCCTGAGGCAGCCAGGACTCAAGGGAGAGTGCTTGGCTAGCAAATGATCGAAGTGTGACTGTTCTCCCATAATCACCTACTGCATCTTCTCTTCTTTTCTGCTGTCCTTTTTGTGCAGAGAAAAACAACAACAAGAAAAAAGTTTATTTCCAAGGAGCAAAATATTTACCAAATCACAGGCACCTTGGGGGTGTGGAAACTATCTGGAGCTTCATGTGAGGCTGCCTTCTGCCTGCACCGAGCAGCCCCCAGCACACACATCCTTCCTCAGCACCAGACTCTAAAACAGGCCTCCAAAAAATGGCACCGTATCCTCCACATATTTCAGGGAAATTGCACAGCTTTATTTTCTTTCCTAGCTCAAAGATAGCCAAACGAATTATTCCATATGTTTGTAACCTTTCCCCAGTCTGTGGTGGATTGTTTTATAACCATTTGCAGGCAGCTGATACATGGAGGGATTGCTCACCCCTCACAGCGGGAGCGGTCTCATCAACTCACAGAGCCTGCCGCCCATATGCAAGCCTGAGCCCTTTCCAGTCCGCTCAAGGGGCCTGGTCCCCCTTGAAATACTCCAGAAAGCCTCATTTAATCTCAGCAGCTATAAAACTTGTCCATGTTATTTAGCCTAGGGTGTGCAAAAAAATACACAGAGGTGTGGTTGCAGCTCTGGGGAATGAAGGAAGAGAGAAAAACAAAAACCACACTAGGGAGGGAGAAGTAAAGCTTAAAGGAAGGTTAAAGGAACACAGAATGTGTTCAGCCTGATAGACCTGACATAACTCAGTTATTGACTCCATAACAATATACACAATTGTGAACTTTCCCAAGGCTTTTTACACATTAATTCATAGTTCACCTGGCACTCAGCTGTGCAAACCAAAGCTCTACACTCCAGTAGTTTGAAAAAAAAAATCCTTTCTGGGCTTGGCAGGCAGCACTGCTTCCCAGTTTCGTAGCTACAGTTGCATATGCTGCTCCTCATCACTGGTCCAGTGCATACCAACATACACAGCCACTCTAAAGACTCTCCCTTGAGGGTCTAGCAGGAGCAGGCCATCAGCTGGACAGAAAGGAGAGGCAACCTCAGCACTGTCTTCATCAGCCCCAAAGGGGGCAGGAAACCCATGAAAGCATCTCACCAAGAGGATGTGTGCGAGCACTATGGGGAACTGTGTCTTAGGAGAGGGTCTCATGGCACAAAGCACTGGATGGTGGGTGGAAATTTTTGCTAGGAAGCAAGGAGCAGGGTGAGTTCAGCAGGAAGCTGACGTGTATCGGTTCACTTCATTGATACTGAAGCCATTTGCAAAACACATCAACAAGCAGATCAGGGAAATTATCCAGCTGGGTTGCCGTGTCTGCCTCTCCTGAGCATTATCATCTCTGAGTCTTAATCCAGAGACACTGCAAGACAAGACAGGGAATCTAATGTCCTATCTCCTGCTGATTAGCTGGCAGGTGTAGCAAAGAGACCTGGGAGATTCCCTTTTTAAATAAAAAAGCTGGTTGCCAGCACCAACTGATTGGCATTAATGCAAATAAGCCATTGCAGAGTTTAACTCAACCATGCCACGTGTCAGCAGCCCATTACTGCGTTACATTATGTAAATCAACCGCTAAGAAAATACAAATAGAAAAGAAGAAACTATAATCTCAGCAGGCATCATTCTGTCAAGCACAGCTCCAGCTGCCAGCCCCATGCAGGAGTTATATCCAAGTTCCTGCAAAACCAGTTGCAGCCTTTGCACTGGCTCTCCATGTACCTGTACTCCTGGTTTATTTATTTACTCAGCCTTAAGGGCAGGTCCCACTTACAGAGGAGAGGGGAGCTAAGGGGGACTCCACCACCCAACCCATGCTGCTAGCACCCCAGGAACAGCAGAGACTGCCCAGCATGGTGAACTGGACTGACAATACTACCCCAGCTCCACCCTCCCAGGTTAGGTCCAAGGCCACCTCTGTAAACCCAGGCATGCTTTGCACTCCAAAACCAGAGGAAAGAAACAGTTTGAAAGATAGTTATTTAATGACTTCTTGGAATACTGAACTTGTGGAGCACTCAATGCTCCTGTTTATTTTCACAGAGACTCAAACCATCCTGCCATCTGCTTTTGCTCACTTTTATTTGCTCAGTCTAACCTTTAGTTTTGTGTTCGGAGATCTAGGTCCAATCTGATTCATATTCGTTGTCTATCCATGGTCCAACTATGGTGCTTTCTGCCTCTCACTTTCTATCTGCCCAATACACTTCCTTTGCCATTCTGTTCTTTTCCTGCATTGAGCTGTATTAATCCCATTTTTCAATCCCACCACTGGCTCCATTTCACCTACTGCTCTAACTCCAAGCTTCTTGCTCCCCACTCACACACCCCCAGCAACTCATCTTTCCATTTTACTCCTTGTGCTCCCCTTCAGGACTCCCAATTCTATCTTTTGCTCACTCCTGTGAAAGTCTCACCTTCCACCCATGCATGAAAGTCTGCTATTACATGCCTGACCACTCTTCTTCCATTCACATCTTTGCAAAAACATCACTCCAGTGAGACCTTTCAAACAAATTCACCAACAAATTGGAACAAAAAGCTGTGTGCCCCTTTAAGACCAAGCTTTGGTGATCTGATTCATCCAGACTCTGCTTACTTGGATGTAATATCTACTGCCCTGCTCAGCTCATGAGAGCACTGAAGCAGACACTGTGATTTCCTGTTGCGTGAGGCACAGACCACACTGTCAGGGCCTAATAAACACCGGGCAACGTTTCATTTCCCTATAATTAGTTGCATCATTTGACTCATATTACAGAAAGGGAGGCACAAAAGCAATGGGCAGGATTCTTGCTATCTGTAAGAATGGATCAAAATCAAAAGCAGCATCCAGAGAACATTTAAAGAACAATAAATCTTCAAAGACATCATCATAAGCTAAAGTAATCCTACTGTAGGAATTATGTGCCCTATTCAGTCAGAGAAAGGAAATTTAGAAAAGAAATTTCTGTCGAAAAGTATCTTTACATTATAGAAATGCTTGGTGGGCATAGTGGGGAGGTTAGAGAGGGGAACAGAAGAGAAAAAAAAGTTTTTCCTTTTACTGTGCAACACATACTTGTTTTTGTAATTCAAGATCTCAGAGTCTTTCCCAGTGGATGATCATTGGTTTCACCTATTGCAAGAAGAGTTGGGAACTCCAGAGGCAGAATTAAATGCAAGAAAGGTAACCCAACCAGCAAAAATTGAGATGCTTTCATGGTACCAGGATAGCCAAAATAAGACATATAGTATTATATAGCCAGGAACATTTTTTTTTCCCTGTCACAGTATAAAACAGACTTCTTCTTAATCTCATCCTCAAAACCTACAACCACACAGTCATACCAGCATCCAGCTTTGATAACGTAACACTACACCCATCAGCTTTACCAGGGCTCCTGCAGTCCTCAGCTCCTCTAGTCAATTGGCAACTGATCTTTGCAAGAGTCCACACTGGCTTGGCAGCGGGGAAGAATGTTTCCTGCAGGACACAAACCTTCACACTGAACCTTCATTAAATGCTCCTTCAGTTGGGAGGCAGCAGGTTATGGTAGGATGGCTCTTACCTCTATCTTATGCATAGGTATGCAAAAGCCTGAAAAAAAAAAAGATGTCGGGAGGGACTGGCAGTAAGAATAGCAGCAGTTGTCATGGGGAGATTTCAGCACAATTAACTGCATTGATGTTAGCTGGATGCGTGTCACTTGAAGGGAGACTGCATAGTTTCAGCCTTGATGATAATGTCTACAGGAGATTTGTTCCAAGAGCAAGGAACAAGAAGAAAAGAGCAGAGCAAAGTCTCAGCGGAGGAAGGATGAACATCTGGTCTGAGGCAGATGACACTTCTGGAAATGATGGCCATGCAAATCACCCGTCTGTACAAGCTCAGAACAAAGAGCGCGCACAGCGGATGATATCTGGGCTCATGCTGCCATTTAAATGGGATCTGCTAAGAAACAAGCATGCCATTTTCATCTGCAGCAGATTTGTTTTATGACATGCTGGGCCTGACTGGGCTTCTCTGCTAAAGAAATGAAGAATTCCTGAAGTCAAGGGCATTAGAAGGTGGGACATGGTGCCTGCCAAGCACCTCTCTCCATCCCTCCCC